>OU015462.1:34362535-34962535 GCA_907164805.1 Brachyptera putata
AAATTCAGAAATTGACAAATGTGAAGATGAAGTGATCCACTTCTGTCGAAATGAGATATGAATGATGAAATTGAATGGAAAATTATGAAATATGAAGGAAAAGTGAAACTGAACAAGAACTGAACAGACCAACGTACACACCGATTTCTTTTTCACGTGAGATTTGATCAATTCCCCAAAAATTACCTCCATAATTTGAGAAAAAACATTCACACACCACGTGAGAGATAGAAAGAGAGCGACACAGAGAGAGAGAGAGAAAGAGAAAGAGAAAGAGAGAGAGAGAGATATATAGGGGAGAGAGAGATGTAAGAAAGATGGACACAACCCAATACACGTGCAGATTTGGTAATTCTTGTAATACCTGTGAGGCTCTCCTTATTCTCACTCCCTCTTCACTCACTCTACCTCCCTATATCACTCACTCTCTTTCTCTCTCTCCCTTTCTCTTGCTACTCTCTTGTGGTATTATCTGACAACTGACTACTTATGAAGTAAAGTCCATTGCTGGTCGGGTAATTGAGGTCAAGCAACACATCTTCACGAACTAAGCTCTTCAGGGAATAGATTCCATGCCGATGCCGTATAGTACTGGCCAATACCAGAGCCAATATACCAACGCTAGTTCCAGTAGATAAACTATTATACAGGAAACGTAACATTGCAAACCTTATGTGTTCTGTCTGTATAATATAAAGCCACGACAATCTTCCGGTTTGAGTCTATTTGTAATTTTTAAGCGTTTAATTTGATACAGAGAGGTAAATAGAAAGAACTTATAAATTAGTCTGTGGGTAGGCCTATATTGTGTCCAAAATAAACCGTCGTATACGCTCGAAGTTCAATAAAATAACATCATAACAGAAATGTCATTACTACATTCTATAGTTTTGAATAATGCTTATGGAAAATGGTACTAGTAGCTTAATTTCGAATCGAACTATTCCATATTCAATATCAAAAAAGGGTGAATAAATCAATGATATTTATTATACGATATTTATTTCACTAGTTTTAACCAGAGTAAGATTCACTAGAACTAGAAAATAGGTTCACTATAAATCATCAACTCGAATTCATAGATTAGAGATTTGTTCCAAGAGCCAGCCCTCTTTTTGAATCGTGACGAAGACTGCAGTGTTCATGTTTATATACAGAATCGGTAATGCCTTCGTCATGACTTATGCTATCTGGAGGACCAACAAATAATCATCATTTCTGAGCTTGAAATGATAGTTTATAGTTCTATTTCAAATTAGGGGAATTAATATTGTCATTATTCATCAAAGTTTCAGGGTTGTGATGTCCTCTAATTCGAAGATAATTCAAATTATAATTGTTTCGTTTAATAGTTCTAGTGACTCACATATTTTATCTGTGCAAATATTCTCATCTGTTCGTATATATCCATGCATTTTTTGTTGTAGTACTATTTAGTACTCGTTCACATGGTATTTTAAACTTACCGATGGAGTATGTCATTTTAGAAAACATATGCCTAAATATTGTGCAATGATTACACATATTATGATCAATCACGTTTCAACGAACACTAAAGTTAATCCCCCGATCATTACTCAACTAACATGATCTCTGAAACTATTTAACTGAACAGCATTTCTATAATTGTAACCAATCATTGCTTTGTGAATTGAACAAGATTCATGTCGGGAGTAAATTTATTTTGTTCTGGGAACAAAACATGCGAGTAATAAATTGACTCGCAATAATTACACAAGACGCAAACTGACTTCATGTAAATTAACAAGTAATCTCGAATCAAATTGGATTGCAATCCACCTCAGATCGTAATTATAACAAACCGTCTACAGTAATTTACCTGTGAAGTAAATATGCATTTAAGATTGCAAAAATGTTTATGATAATTGGATTGTAATCTTCGACAAGATTCAAAGCTACCAGACGGTTCATTTAATACAAAACATCGAAATAGAAATAATGATGATTTGGTTATTTATAGAATTACTGTATTATCAATAATTATCCTCATCTCGTTACTGTTATATGTTCAATAACCAATAGAAACTTTCCACTTTTCTCAAAATCATTCATCAAAACTGTATTTAAAAACATTTTCGTTACAGTAGCGCTAAACTAACAATGGTCTATGTAACAGGAACTATTATGAACAACTATATATCTTATGATTTATTATTTAATAATCTGTATAGAAAATATGTCAGCAGTGTGTAAGAAGAATGACGATATAGGACTCCACAAATTGAGATGAAAACTTATATAAACTTGAAACTGATAGGAATTATATGAACTCAACTTGAATAGGTTGTTTCATCAGATACAATATGCGATTTCATCGATGTTGACAAGAATGAAAAAAATCGAACCATAACCTGATAGAGGTTTCTGAAACGAATCAGATTGAAGAACTCTATTGTTCAACACTTATTTTCGATTATTTTTGGTGCGCCTTGCTTCTTTTCATGAAAAATGATAATTTTGGTCTGTAAGTACACCCAAAATATATAAATTCGTGTTTTTCATCCCCAATGTTTTCTTTTGTACACTACACACTACACAAGTCTCAATTCAACCTGAAAAATCCTTTTTATTGTTTTCACTTCTTATTTCTTAGACTTTGAAGATCCTGATCGTGATAAATGGCAAGTAAAAGTACCTCAGTTAGAGGTTACTCTCAACTAGTGGGGTATACTTATCTGAAGGTTGGATTCTTGTAAGTATTCGACTGAACGAGGTTAATCCCTGGAGACTCAACCAGTTCGTAATCATACCACGTGGACTAACGGGTCCAGAGCCACAGCGCTGTATACTTGAGCATCCTGGTGGATATGTCCACTATGACCTCGATGCATAACTGATCATCTTGTCTTGGACAAAATAGTTAATCGAAATCATACAATTAATCAACCGTGGGTACTTTCAGTATTGATTATCCAGAACATTTTATCGGTCTGACCCAACATCGTTGCGCATTTAGTTGAATCTCTTTCTTTAAAGATAACATTATATGAAATAATGTTGTGCCACATTTATTTTTAATCATCAAATTATACAATCGAATGAATTGATAATGTGAACTGTATGAGATGAAATATATAAGATAACATGAGATATTATATTTTTCCAACTCGATCAAATCAAACATCATCAATATTTATTCATATTACTCAATTTATACGGGATTCTACGAACTTTTTAAATAGCCCATACGTATTACGAACAGCAAATTCAATGGATGTCAATGAATAACCTTCAGTATAAACATCAATTCTTGGGGAATGAATGAAAACCACAACAATACTTCAAAGTATTGTCACACTTCTGTAGTCAATGATAGGTTGAGCACAGCGTAGACTCAGTTTCACCATACTCGGAAAAAGGATTTATATTTTTTCTTCGTTGCTTTTCATTAGCGCTCCTGGTCGAACGAAAGTACCATCAGTATGATCAGTATGAGTGAGAGTGATTGAGTGTCATCATCTGATTCGATATTGTACATAGTTTCGTGACGCAATCAGTGCACCGCTTAGGAGAAAACTCACTACGTAGTTTTCCAAACCCCATAAGAATAACCAGGAAGAGATAATTTTGAGAAGATATTACCTTCGAATGAATTCAGATTTTCACGGAATTTTGATATATCAGTAATGATGATGCACATCATTTAGAAGTTTCAAATTGATTGGTTCGACTGTTTTGATGAGAAGAAATAATTTTCCACATCAATCATAGCTATTGAGAAGCTCATTAGTTTTATAAACAACAGGTAGAACCAATTGAATTGTAGAACGATTGGAATGAGTGATCAATAAAACAGGGAGGCAGTGATAATTATTTTGAACTCAAGAAGCATAAATGCTTTCCAATACATTCCATACTAATATGCCCGTGTCACTCATCCAACAACGCACAAGTTGCGTTTTCCTGTTTTACAATATCACATCAACGAATGAATGAACTTATTCAAAATCGCACGGAAGATCAACGAAATGAATTGCTTTTATTTGCATCTTTTAGCATCTAAGATGCACTTTAGCACAAATAAAATTTACTCTGCTTATTTTGACGTTTCAAATTATGACGTAGTAAAACTGTACGTAATAATTAGAGGATATGTCTCCGCGTATGTATGCGATAAGTAAGTCACATCACATGATGTCGTATCTCCAAGAAAGCGAGTAATTCGAGACTAGCTTTTAACACAGACGACTTTCATGTACCAAAGAAAGTGTGCACTAAAGTGAGTTCTGTGTATATAACGTAATGGCTCCACATTTCGCCCATTTCTTCAACCTCATTATGCCAAGTTTTCTGCAGCACTTTTGTCTCCTCAGAAGCACAGCCACCCCGTATCTCGTCTACAGAGACGAAAGGACTCTTTCGCGGGTGAAATTAGAAATTACTTCGAAGAAAGTCAAGAAGGCTGTGCAAGTTCGTATAGCATATAGTGAAGCTTTCGCGCGTGGAAATATGATATTTTTTATTTTAGAAGTATACTTAAGTTATTTCTTGGCTTCTATCTTAGAGTGTGAAGGTGTATTACAGAACATTCTTGACTACATAAAATGATGTATTCAAGGTAATAAACTGGTACTGCAAGAAGTGTATCTATTCTCTTTCAAGTTGTGATAACAAGTCTAATAGAGGATATTAAAGAAAGTGTCTAGTAAAATTTTATTCCTCGTGGAAAACGCAACTACTTTGTTGCTGTATGAGAGTGTGGAATGGAAATATTATGATTACAATAGTTTTTCATGGAACTTCGTGAATTCGATAGACAACCATAAGAACACGGAATCAAAAGTTTTGAATTATTTGAAGGAAAAGAGGGTTATAATTGAAATATAGATATCATTAACATGCCTTATCGTTGTAGTCTTCGATTATTCCTCTCGCCATCAAGGCTACATCTCGTTGAAACATATTATTGAATTAGCATCGAAACGAGAGAGACAATCATTCTACCCACTTGACGCCAAACGGGCCCTCACCTCACCTCAATCACTATAGCCAATAATAATAATGCATTGTATTCCCAAATTTTGAATGGAAGGGGGAAACCCCTGTATGGTACTTCTGTACAGGTTACTCAACAAATAAAAGTTTGTGTCAATTCGTTCTCAACGTAGATGGTTATTAGTACAATTAGTAATCAGTACAAAGTTGGTCGTTATATTTTGGTTCAGTTGGATTTGAGTACAGTTGATTTTTAGTAATTCCCTTCATGAACTACATGTTTCACTGAAACATCGATTCTGAGTCTTCAACCACCGAATTTGTATCATTCAAAATTGTGAGTTATGAGCATGAAATAAATAAATAAATGAAATAAAATAAACAAATCAATGATGTGGTGATTTGAAAAACATGGCTCCTCCACTAAAATGATTACGATCCCAAAATTTGAGCAATGAGAAATAATTGAAAATGAATGATGAATGATCATGGAAGACATATATTTTTCAAATATTGAATATGAACTCAACAAAAAGTTCGGAAGTATTTCTCACAAATCTTCATTCTTCATTTATCCGTTCGCGTAGAGTGATAATTGATCAATGCTCCCAAAATTCCAATAAAATTATTTATCTCACGCGATAAATGAAAACTCTTATAAGAGACAGCTCAAGACAGAATCAAGGTATCAAACCGATATTGTTATTTCTTCATTATTTAGGCATAATTATTAATACAGACAAGGTATATAGAGTAATGAAGGCTTAAAGTGAACTTCGGAAACTGTTCGTCTTAAACTATAGAATACTCTAGGGGTGAGCAGCGCTACCTATCCTTAATTAATCGCAATCATGTAACGTTTTGATTAATGAATTACACTACGACATGCAAAGGCAACGATGACGTGGTGTGGTTTAGCTTAGAAGACATTTGGAAAAGGGGAATGGGGAACCTGGAGAGGGGTTTAATGAGGTACGTACAATATTTTATGAAATTAGGTCATAGAGTAATAAGAATTTACACATATTAGCATCTTGTATGTTATGCAACCATTGTCATATAGGTGTTTCAAAGTTTGAAACAGTCATGTTATTTTATATTTATATCTTTATCTTTGTTAACATACATTTTATGGATTTCAGTGACAGTAAAGCTACCTCGGTATGGAACATTAAATTGTTTCGGTTTAACATAGCGTGAACATTCTAATTTGATTGTTGTGGTCCTGAAAAACATAACTGGAATGTTTCATCATTTTGATTTGTGTGATAATTCGAATCACGAAATCGTTTCATGTCGTCAATGATCATTCAAACAAAATATTCATATCCACATGAAATACATATAATAATTATTGATCGTTCGACCGTATTTAATTCCGGATTTCAAATAATCTGATTTCTGATTAACGATATTTTATAGATGAGTTTTTACATGTATAACCACGAAATTGATTATTCTATCATCAAAGGACTGCGAAATAATAAAGTTTGATCATTTCTAATTTGGTGTGAGACACGAAAGCACAATTCTTCATGTTGTGTGAAATTAAAAATTAAAATGGAAGATGACATAAGCTACATATACACTCAGGCAAAAAGCATTTATTATCATTTTATCTATGATTAGTGTCTTCGAATTAATCCATACGAACTGATTCAATCTAATAATCTATGAGCTATGGGCCGAAGAGTTATCACTCAGGAACGTGAACGAGTTTCTGTACAGAAAAATCATGATTTACGAGAAAACTGTCCTTTAATTCTGTTATTTTAAGCTTCAAGTATAAATGTGACTAATCTTTCCGTCGCATTGGAAAACTTCTCAGTCTGTATATGGATACCATTCGATAAGCGACAAAAGGCGTGAGAGTGAATATATATATATGTAATATGTATATATATATATATATATATATATATATATATATATATATATATATATATATATATATATATATATATATATATATATATATATATATATATATATATATATATATATGGAGACTGAATTTAATGCCATGATTAATGGCAGCATCGTTTAATTTAAATGGAACTTCATGTCAACGTTCGTGTCGTGACATGTGAAAGATAACGATAGATAACGACGACGTTTGACATATCCTACTGACACGAAAACGGTGGCGCGAGATTAAAGTTTGTGAAAAGCGTATATGCCAATCTGTGACGTCATTCTTTGCCTATTGTCTGATGAAAAGGGGGACTTTGTAGGCCTACATTGATTCTTGTGTTCAGTGACGTCTTGTGAAATGTGCGTGTTATATGGACATGGCGCACAATATTAAGAAGTAAATTATATCAATGTAGTTTGCAATGGACAGATTTGCATCACTACACACTGACCGTTCAAAATAGTAATAATAAATAAAACGTGTTGATTATTTTCGTCCTATTTTGGTGACATCAGAGTTGGGTTGAGAGTTTCATAAAATTCGTCTCTTGAAGATTCACATTTCAGAATTGAATATTCGCGAATTGGAAATGTTTAATTGAAAGAATTACATTATAAAAACAAATTATCACGAAGACGTACTAGTGTTACACTTCTATTTATAGTTAATCGATTATAAAGAGCGGTATTCAAGTATCGATTTTCACTAATTGAAAGATCTGAAAACATATTATTCATGGATTTGGTGATTTTTAAATTCAATTCTAATTTTATTTCGTATATGCACGTTTTTTTTTCAAATGGAGTCAAGATTCAATCAAATCATTTCCTTGAAAAAGAATCAGTGTTTTCCTTCCTCAAATTCCGTTGAAAGCCCAAGTATCGTCTTCTTAAGGATAATGTGCCAGTAACCTTGAGGTTAGGTGGTTTAACTAGACCCATTCAAGTTTGGATGGGTGACAGCTGCCTTGTATGCTGTCTATGGGCTATAAATCCTTACCTCATATAAATCCCTATTCGCTATAAGAAATCTTTTCCCGAGAGACTTTTCTTCTTAGGGAAACCGTCTTTCATGTTGGAACTCTTCTGGGACATACTTTTCTTACAAGTAGAAACGAGTTGCGTTTTCCTAACACGTGTTGATATTGCTTCTCATGAGTACAGGGAATAAAAGTGATAGGCCCAAGTTTACGCACTAACGTAGTGTCAATAAGACAAAAAGTCAATCATCGAATACTTGATAAGGAACTGGGCTAGGCTGGTATCATTCTAATAACTTATGATCTGCACCCAGTTTACTTTTATTTATTTATTTTCATTTTTCGTCCAAAGTACTAGTACATAAAACCGTATATGTACAGTCAACACTTGATATATAAATAACAACTATACACAATGAAATACCATATACCATACTAACAAGGCAATACAATACAGAATACAGTGCTCATTCTACAGACGTCATAGATTTAGATAATATCTAGATAATAATAAAAAGTGAATGTCGAAAAATAATTCGCAGATGATTGATGTTATTAAAATTGGGCATCACACAGTATTTCCCAATGAATGAAATAAAATAAACATTGCATTACGGCATCTTGATAAAAATCACATCACAAACATTTATGTTCAGATGCTCTCTTATATTCGTCAATATCATGAATGTATTGATTAATAAAAAGTTTCAGTCTAGTTTCAAAAGTTACTCCATTATCTATATCTTTTGAACATTGAGGTAGTTGAATTATCATTATCCGTATTATTCATTCGCTGTATTATCATTCGCGAAATCTGTGCTCATACTGAATAATTCAAATATATCAAAATTAAACGAACGTGCATATTTGAAGGATACTGTTTTTGTTGTTGTTGAAATTCCTTTACATACATAAAAATACAATGTTGGACATAATGATAATAATGAAAATAATAATATTGGTGTACCTTCAAAATTAGTTTTTTTTTGAAATTAGATACATTTCTCAATTAGTCTATAATAATTGCTACCAAACTGAAATTATTCGCACAACCCTCAATAGTATCATACTTCATATGTTTATAGTATGATATGTAGTATGACATATAGTAGACATGACATGTAGTATAGTATAACATTATGATATGTAGTATAACGATGGAGAAAATACATGACCAATAATTAGGTATGAGCAAATATGTTCGAAAAAATCATTTTTGGGGACAAGGTGCATCATCAATCTTTTAATAATTGTTTAGGCCTACTTTGAACTGAAGTTTCATTCATTCAAATACTTTGTTCTTATATACATTTTTGACTGAAAATTCCAAGAGTAATTAAACAAATTCATCACAGATAATCAGGAATACAGAAATGCAGGAGTCTCAATCTGATATTGAGAAGATATTACTAACTGATTGGTACCTACATTCACAATTGTATTCACGTGAAAAAGCAATTTTATTTCAATAACATAAGCTTCTTCTCGTGTTCCTGCGAACCTACTGCCACAGTTCCCTTGTTTATAATACTTTCAAGCGAATTCACGTCTGGGATTACTAGCTGATAATACAAAAAACACGGGAAAAAACCTGCCAGTGACTTAATTTGATTAAATGGAATATATTCACGATGTTTTGACCTTGCCTTAATTCTCTCTGTACACTAATGACACATAAACTGATCCCCTCCTCTTACTTTGCTTCCTATTTTCTTTCTTAAAAACAGGGTAGTTTTCATAACATTGTTGGGTGCACAGTTACTTGTTTTTACGAGCTTGCTTGATAAGGTCTTCGAAGGGAGTTTAATAATATTCATAAACTGTAGAAATGTGATTAACCGAAAGTATGGTGTAGGCTACTATGGAAGGAGCTGCTTTCTCTACAAAAACTTCGAGCTTGCGGGGTTCTTTTAGATTAAGCTAAAAAATGGATCTAAATACAAAATGTTTATAAAGTTTTTAAGGGACTGCTTTATATATAAAAATATACGTACGAGACGGTTCGTGTTCTGAAATGTCTTGAGTTTTTTCCTGGAACTCTCTGTATAGTTTTTCACTCGGGCTTAGATATACATTCATTTATCATCTGAAATGTGAATATTTGGTGAGTATTATTATTATTCACTTCACGAAGAAATGAAGCTGTGGAAAAAATGGAATCAAGTGCATTCAAATCAATTTTATCAGATGAGTCAATAGAAAAGACTAAGCAAAAGTGACAAAATATATGTACTCGAAAAAAATTATATTAAGAGTATAACCACAATATGTGATCATGATCTTCATGTAATAATAACATCTCCACTCCATTGTACGGTCATTTTATCAGGTACTTCCAAAATATCATTGAAACCGGCGAAACCACTGAAACCATTCATATTATATTATAAATCGAGAAAAATCTGAATACATCCCACTTTTCTCGTGTCTACACCTTCTCGTGTGCCTTGATATACACGATTTCCTACTCTTTCTTCGTGCTTGTCCGTTCTATTATCGAACCTCGTGACACACACAGCATACCGATGGATCGTCCAATAGCGTGAGGTTCTACTCTCACTGTCATTCATGCTCAACACCGCTATTAATGTCGGGAAAAACTCAATTTCAGCGTCAAAAAACTATTATATAGTGTAACAAGAACATCAGGCTGAATCATTTTATTACGTGCAGAATATAATTTCATGAAATTCAGCTTCAAGCGAAATATTGTGATTTCATTCAGTTGTAGTGCCAGTACACCCCACTAAACCCTCAGATAACCCACCACAAACTGATCATACTGAATACCCCCATACAGTGATTCATCCCTTACATCGGATGCACGAAACAAAGACTCAATTTCACCGTACCGTGATTTCATTCATCTTCTGAGTAATTGTCAGTATATTGTTGAGTTGTTGTTCGTACATTGATATTTTACCTCAATACCCGATCGGGTCTACCATTTATTCTTGAGTGTATTGTATCTCTTCCTCTTTTTTTGGGTCTATGTTGAAATTATCACGTAACATTTATTTATATTCAACTGTCATCACAAGACCATTGATTCGTGAGATACAGCATCGATTTATTTACATCACTGATTTTTGATGTGAGGTTGCTGGTAAAGTAGTGAAGTATTCTGTGATAATATGTTTTCAGGTTACTGCAGTTATATATATATATATATATATATATATATATATATATATATATATATATATATATATATATATATATATATATATATATATAACCATTTGTAACTTTTGTCTGCTATTAATAACAAGTATATTTCGTATAGCCTGGATCCTGCAATCCAAATCAAATAGCAAAAAACGATCTATTGATATCATGCATAGTTCCAAGATTCCATTGATGGAAACCTATGATGAACAAGATCAAACGCGTAGCGGCTGAACCTTGAGAGTGCACTCTGACATATATGTTCCTACTGTTGGTTGTTGTTTAGAGTTATATGGGTAGCAACCTTCACGACTCTCAGACGTTTTTTCTTATCATTACTCTGTTCAATTTTGTTATGATGCAATTTGTAAATACATTTAATTTGATATTTGTAGTATCAAGATTGAATTATAGTGTATACATTAAATTGTGTGCCATCTCTTTCTTTCTCTTTGGTCACATAGTAACCAATACAAGTTTTCTGCTTGTATAGTCGTTGTAGCCAATACACTGGAATATATTTTCTTACCTATTGGCAAAAATTCTCTTCAGTCACAAGCATTATTTTCAACAAAGAGAGTACCACAATTCAATACATTTGAAAGAGATTATTAACTAAAGAATGGAATGATTCGAAACCTACAACCGCTTCCGATGGCATGAAGTTCCCAGCAATATTATACTATTTACCAACAGCTACTGTATCAATCCTTTCACTACTCAAGCTATATTAGTATCCAACTTCACTATCGTAAAATGAACGTTATGAAAACAAAATGTGTATACTCATAAGGTAGACGGTGAAGACATATGATTGGTAGGTACTCTTACGTGCACACGCACCACTGCCACGTGGTCGAATTAATTAATCGTGTAATATAACGACCGAGTTTAGGAGTAGGGGCTGAAGTGCCCGGGGGAAGCAAGGGGAAGCAAGGCTGCTGTGTGCTAATTAAAGAAACTGCCACAGAGACGCGTGTGTAGCGCTATTTTCCCCGTATAATATATAAAATAAGGGAGTGAGGGTGAGTTTTCATGTACCCCTCCTTCCCTCCAACCCCTTCTATTCGAAACACTAAAGGTAAATGTACAGATGAATGTTGAATATTTACTCCATGTAGAGGCAATTGGGAGATGTTCATCATATTAGGTAAACAGAATGCGTCCTTGTACCATTAACCGATATAATTGAATAGAAACGACTATTATTCTAACAAAGGAACAGCACAGGACGTTTGGGCACACTTATAAATGTAGATCGTTTGGGTGTATCACAAATAATTCAATTCAATCAATTTTTTTCAATACATTTTATGAACATTCCCACGATGCTTCAATAAAACAATGAGAAGACTCAGGGGTCAGCCATTAAAACAAAACAGCTTATTCTAGAGTATATTTAATAAAAGTATTCTCATTGAAAAATCAGTGCTCTACTTTACTCATGCACTTTTTGAACGTCAAGTTTGACAAAATATTGTAGTCAAAATTCTGACTCCTCCGTCTCGTGCAAGTATCTTTTCAATTTTGAACTCCTTCGAACATTATGTCTGATACCAAGTATGCGGATTCGAAAGAGATTTATTCCATATTCAGTCTCAATTATTCAGAATTGATATTGGTTCCATTTTACATTATCCAATTTCCCTTTCGAATTGATTATTTTCTCTCAATGTTACTGTTCATCAATCTATTCTTCACTCAATCTATAATGAGGAATTCACAAACCAACTTATATGATATCTTATCACAATTTCTATCATTTCCATATGTATTCTCTTTGTTTCATGAAAAAATAATAACGTTCAAAATATACGTAGGCCCATATTCATTTCCTAATTATTCTAGATTCGAATAATGAATCAATTCTTCAGAATCTTGAATGGTGTAGCAAGTATTTTCACAAATTATTTTCATTATATGAAGCTCCTGATACAGAGAATGAAAATAACGTGTTAACTTGGCTTGACATTATTCCAAAATGGCGTAACTTGATAGCATAACTTGTGTTATCTCATTTAGTTGAGTTCCTGTTACAAGAGTTGAACATAAAGGTGTAAGTGTATATATAGGCACCGAGATATGATTAAACCGAGATGCTGTCAGGTTGTGGGGTGGTGGGGTAGAGGGGACTCTAGGCAAATCTTATCTACAATTCATAAGACAATACGCTTGTGTATAGTAACCAGAACGTGCATTGTCAAAAAAAGACAATGAAAAGAGGTGTGCTGGAAAGATTTGCTGTAGTATTATAAACTTGAAAGCTGAAGGCTTAATTCAGGTTGAGTGATGCGTGTAGTAGAACAATATGAGAGAGTATGTACAACCACTGAATTAAAACTTATCTATAATGAATAATAATTCATCAACATTAGGTTGATCTATATATATACAGATTCTAAATGTACCGGTAATACTTCCGTTTACTCTATTCAGAAACATTTGGTTGCGGTTCCAAATATTGATAATCCACTTTTAATCCACTTTTCTCAACAATGAGAAAAATATTCGATTCACTCATTCATGCGTTTTTCAATCTTGAGATATGAAGTTGTTCATTCATAAGTGAATTTCTCGAGTATTTTTTACGACCAGAATAAGGTCGTAGAAAATCTTTCAAGTCCCAATATGAATATAGGTTAAGTATTATACTAAATATAAGTAGGCAAATATACTTGAAACTTATACTAATTGAATATGGAAAAGCGTGAACGGTGGTTCAATTGACTTTTTTTTTAATTTCAATAATAATATGCGTTTCAATACTATAAAGATGTTACCGGAATATTTATCATTCTACAACAGACCTTTCCGAAATTTCAGAAATTTACATATATTATACATGCAATTCAAATTCAAATGTGATATTCCTGATTTAGAGAACAAATATGACTTATGACATTCGGATACGCATTATATTTTGATTCGATTCATGAAATAACTGGTCTCGTATACAAGTGTCAGCCCAAGGGTCAGTGTTACGAGAAGCGACGGTCTACGTCTTCATAAAATAAACACGAGATTTTGAAAAGTGTGAATCAAGTATTTCTGTTTACTCTATTGCCATATCAACAGAGTTTAAATGTATTTGTATGTATCTCATCCTCTATGAAATAAGATATAAAGTAGCTTTCTACTATCTAGGCCTATATTCTGAAATCTCCATGAATATTTTTTGATGGCCTTCATAGAGCCTATAAACTTGCATAGAGAGAACAACAAATTGTACCAAAATGCTATATGTATCTAATTCCTATTCATACCACAAGGGTCTTTTCCCCATTCTCTCTTTAACTTCCATATTCGTTTGTGACTAGAAATTGCTCCCATTTCCTTATCCATATATTCCCTCAGAGTCATTCCCATCCACTGATTTTATACCTACAATAAGGAATAGAGAAAATGTTCAAAGTTTTCTTTTCTCTTTTTTCTTTCTTCCTCTTCATAAGCTCAAGGTATAGGGGAAGTGGAAGTTAAGTGTATGCAGAAGGCAGTTATTTGTTCAGACATAAGGGTAGGACACAATTTCTTATGATTTTATAGGCATAAGACCACGAAGCGTATCCGAGAAGTATAGCAGATGATATTTTCCTATGTAAATATGCTGGAAAGAATGAGAGAGAGAGAGAGAGAGAGAGAGAGAGAGAGAGAGAGAGAGAGAGAGAGAGATTGACAGAGAGAGAGAGAGTTTGATGTAGCTTGATAATAGCACAGTTTTTGGTTAATGTATACAAAAATAATGGTTTTCCATAATATAATATTGAAGAAGAAAAGTAGCTACATATAAAACGTTATGAGTATACTTATACACTGATTAGATGTACAATGAAACATCGTTTGAAAAAACATTTATAAGTTTATTCAAATGAAGAAATAAAAATATGCTCAGGCATTTTTGAAATGAATGTAAGTTTCAGTAGAAGATGGGAAACAGATACCGCTGAATACGTATTACAAGCATCAGTATTAGTGGTGAATCTGTCTCGTAAAAATGTTATGTGATGGTATCAAAATATACAATTGAAATATACGGTATTCTCGTATTTATAACATCCATTTAGTCACTCTGAGATTATCTTATATAAATTTTATCAACTTGTTGTATATAACAGTAATAACTACTATTACGTATGATTTGTTATAAATTGCGAACATGTTATTGCTTGGACCTATAATTTGATGGCCTAATCGCATGTTTTATAAGTAACAAAATTTGACTAAAAGGAGAACATGTCAAGTTTGTTATTGATAATTTAGAGTGGAGAACATTTTTGTATATCTCTTTAAACGAATAATGACAAAGTTTTTTGAAATCATTGTAGAAAATCTCCCTTTCCTTCATGATTTGAAGTGTTCCACAAAAATTACCCATCGGCCCTTACCTAATAAATAATGTTCTGGGACTAGCGAACGCCAAGTGACTTGAACTTTGATAGTTAGTGATTACGATGGGAGCCACATAAAGCATGGCAACATGTCTAGTCAATTTCTGCATTTTCATTGATGTTTTTTTTTTCAATAACATCGAAACTTGAAACAAAATCATTGTTCCCCAATTAAGGCAATGGATGGAAGACAAGATCATTTGGACGGGGCACCACTAAGGCGGTCTTACCACCCCAAAGAAAATTGAAGGAAGATAACTTATTCAACAACAATAAATCTTGAATAAAGGTAGTAAATTCAGTGTTAGAAACAATTCAAACATTCACAGTGAGGAGAAGAAAGAAAAAACTGTTACAGCACGAAATTGTATCCCTGCTGGTGGGCTATGAAGTATGATGAATCATTGCAGTCTGAGAGAATTTCTCAGATCTTTCTCTTAGTGAACGTCAACCAATCAAAGTTCTAGTCTCTTAGAGATAAAGATAGCTAAGCTATAGAAGCCATAGTTTGACCAGCTTTGAAGATCAAACAATTCAAAAATCGATTTTATCAGTCATTGAGTTGAAACAAATATAACAATATAACAAAATAGCTCATCAAAAAACTGCGTGAAGTCGTCACTGTTGTCATTAAACATGAAAGTCTCACCATCCGTCTCACTATCCTCTAACCATCAACGCTCGCGTGTTTCGAGTCGTCATTCGAGTCGTCAGTCGTCGTTTCGAGTCGTCAAAACGTAAAATGGTCACGTGACGATACCAGCTATCAGTATCAGTATTTATTCAAATAAGTAAGTGGCTTTTGTAAGATTTATTACGAGAGACGTGTCACTTTTCCTGTTGCCTTGATGGTATGTCTAAATGAACGACCGCCCGTTTTGATATGCCATTTAACATTGACGACAGCACGTTGCGAACCTCTCTTTCACGCGATGATAGATATTGTATATTATGCTATGTAACTTGTGGTATATATCGTAGCAACAGGCTGCTAAGAAAATATGCATGTGAGAATAACTCACTTTTCCGGAATAAACTATTGTTGAAAGTTATATATTATTCATAAATTATTCACTATCCAAATTGATTCTTGAAATGTTCATCATGTTATATTATACGATGTCGTGAAGTTCCCACATTTATAAACCACCGTCAGGAGACCTATATCAATTTGAAGTTATTTCCTCTGAAAATGGAAGTGGAACTTGGAAGTGTGAATTAAATATTAGTGGTTATCGACAATACTTCATACTTGACGTAAGAACGAATAGATCCATAAAAATCGTTTATATAAAATATTGTTGAAAAGTATGCATCTAATCTAAATGGAATAAACGGATATGGGCCGTATTTTGATTAATCCAGAAGAGGTTTTTGTTCTTGATGTGAAACATTTTCTTTGTTCACACGCGTTTCATGATTTTTTGTGTGAATATATGATTTGTTGAGTAGATAACACCGAATATTACATACATTCGTTCTATAATAAGTATAACATCAATATAGGATTCGCGTACAACCAAAAATGAGTGCAATAATAATCGCATGTATGGAAAACAATTCTGAATACAAGACAGCAAGAATATTGGGAGTTGGAATTCATAATCATTGATGATTCTTTCATGTTTATGATATATGTATTTCATGTACATACACCTTGGGCTTAATAGAAAATGATAGCTGTGTGTATGATGAATAAAATGATTATATTTTTTCCTCTTATTGCATGTATTCCATCATGAAGAGAGGAAAGTTTGTACTGATTGGGTGTGTTATTGATAAGTATCCACCCTTGCGTGTCTACCCTTGGGTCAAGGTCGTTACCTTCCTCTTTCTCCCTACACCACGACACCCTCGTACTAGGTGGACCACACAATTATGCTTGAACCTACAAGGCCATGTGGATTTATGATTGTAGATTATTTGTGTTTGTGTGAGAATGTTGCGTGGTGGTAGGAGTTTTTTTAAACTATATTAATTTTGTGAAAGGAGGTTGCATTTCATATAAAAGTTCCGCCTCTTGAAGGAGGAAAATGTTTTCCTCACCTTGTATTGAAATTGAAACGAGGAGTGAAATACAATTCGTATCAAAAATAATATGGCTAACGAATTCTTGAAGATATAACTACCAACAATGCAACATTTTCAATAAATCACTGCAATTTTTAAAATATTGAAATATGAGCGTGCTTTGATTCTACTTCAATATAACTTGTAATATTAGGTCAAATCAACGATAGTGGTGAAACAAATTGAAATGTAGCATTGGTTTTTATCAGGTTACAAATGACTCACAGTCGATCTCATATAGAGAGCCATTGAACAGAGGAACTATCACAGCTTATGATTGGTTAATATCAACTAGATCAATGTTGTCCACTTTTTTAACAATGATTGATGATCAAAATCCAGGAGACTAGAGAATCTCTAACCACTTCCATCTACAAGTTGAAGGTGAACCCATTTAATCATATGAATCAAATAATTTTGAAATATACCTTATACGCATGTTATCTCTCTCGACTACTGCTCCAACTAGTTAGCTAAAAGTCTTCAACAGTTCCGGCCTATTCCAGCATCTCCAGTACAGTTCCAGTAGGGCCATAGTTGATGACTCTTCAACATGATTTTCAACTGTTCTCTAAGGCGTTGAAGTAAATGTAGAAATGGCTCCTATTAATGACGCGAAACTACGCTTTTTTTTTCATTATACATTACACTTATTGAGGCCATGTTGTGATATGAATAAATAAATCTGGCCCTTCCACCATTGGAGAATAACTGGGGACACCAAAAAGTTTTCCTCTCAGCAGCTTTCCATGATTATCATCTGATAATTATTGGTGAGTGCAAAAATATGGAGTTTGTACCAGCAAAAATATACTTTGGAAATACTCAGTGAAATGTTGCATATTGGAAGTCGTAGGCCTATATAGGCAGAATACCCAAAAATTAACAATACGCGTTATAATTATGAATATGTCTTCCATTGAAAGGTATCGAACCAAAACCTTCTCAGACTTTCGAATTCATGACTCGTTCATGTAGTTTATTCAACAGGAAATATGTCTACAGAATATCAGAAGATTAACATTGCCATGCGAATGGAGAACCGGCAACATGGCAATGCCGATGGGAATGAAAGTTATTATCTGAAAATAAATTATCTAGAAAGAGTATTTTTTCCGGTTTTAATTAATTTTTATAAAATATAAGGTAGACACCGCTAGTGGGGCTTCAAGCTCCAGTGTTTATTATTTTATACATGAAAACGTAGTACAAGGTTTTTTTAATTTAATTAAAAAAGCGTTTTTCGAGCTCACAGTTTGTCTTGTATGAACATCTGAGAAAACATATATTATTCGAATAATTTCGTGTGAAAACAACAAAATTATTCAAACGGTTCAATCTGTATCAGTAATTTTGGAAACTTTTGAAATAAAAGCTAATTATATCAACTAAGAGTGATAGCTTACATGATTGTATATACTATAAACAATATTGAATATTTATTTATCATTTTTCTCTGTTGTATGTTCACTCTCTGGTCATTGGAATATATTCATATATACTTTACCACCATAACAATATTTCAAAAATCAAGAAATCGTACGATTAATTATAATCCAACTGTATATAAACACCAATACGCATATGTAAACACCGACATTAAAAATAATTCGATTTCGTATTATTTCACTACCGACTAACCATATCCCATCTCTCTATTATTCTAACATTTTTACATCGGCTTTGATGAGTACATGTTGAGTATAAACAAGCCCTAAATTAATAGCGTACGAATGAACTGTATTTCCAGTGCGGATCATAATAACAAAGTCCTATGTTTTTGCAACACCCCACCCCCTCAAGGCCCACTGTAGTACGGGATTGATGATCCGTGGCCCACGAGAAGGGGTGGGGTAGGAGGGGTTATACATCACGTCAGAGTAACGGCAACACATACGGTACGAAGCGTAATAATGTACAGCTATATAGTTCTGTTAGGATGCTGTTTGCACGACCAAGAATTCTAACGTCAAGTTAACATGTTACAACTTGCTTGTATGTATGCTTTAAGTATTTTGTTTACTTTTGTTGAATCGAGTCAATATGAATATATTTTTCATTCCAATGATATTAGTCATATTAGCAAAAAAATATATCATCATTTTTTTTAAGTTGATATTTTCACTGAAGAACAGCATATTATCAGCAGAGAAAAACAGAAAAGTGACATCAGAATTTGGATAAATTTCAGTTATGCTTTGCATAGTGGGTTCCTCGTATATATAAATAATGAATTTGATCCTATCGAACATCAAAATTCCATCAAGTTTTGAATATCGAAAATCACTGCAATATTTTCCTTTGTATGTTCATCTTATTGAATACGGTCGTATAGATGGAGCGTGTTTTTACTTTCTAGTCATTTATTCAGTAGATAATTTTCTGTAAAATTTGATTGGAATTGATAGGAATTATTTATTGTTGTTACTTATTAGTTTTTTCGATGAATCTTTCGCAACTTTCTCAACAACGCGTGACCTACAATACACCTATATATTTATATCTGTATATTCTATATAAAGTTTGGAAATGATCGTATCTCCTTTATGTGCGTCAAGACTTGCGTCATGATTATTGCTTTCTGCCTATGTCTACAAGTTCTGTGAGCTTGGTTTTCTGGCTCATTGGAGGACCTCTTATGACAATTTGTTCAGTTTTTGTTTTCCCGTAGGGAAATAACAGTGTTGAATTCCTTTTCTTCGGCGTTATCCACAGCTGTGTGGTGGATATCGCTTAGAACCACTTTATTAGGTCCTTCCTTGGATATGCTGTTTGTCCTTTTTCCGATGATAGCGGTAGTGATTTTCCTCATCACTTCAAATATCTGTGATTCTCCTAATAAAGATTTATGTTTCCTCTCCTTATCGTGGTATACGGTGTCAGTGATGTTTCCATGATTTTATAGTGTTTTTTGGGGTTGATTCTTCGCGTTAACTGTACCTTCACTTGTGAATCGTGTGACTTGTGATCTTTGTCATAGTTCGATTCAGTTAGTGCACCAAACATGTTGAATAGTGGTAAGGCTTTTGTTTCAGAATCGAGTCTCTTTCGTTTCCGCTTTGTATCTCCGTATACCTACAATTTGCTAAGTTCAAGTTTATTTTGGACAAACTTTTTGGTCCTTGTGTATTTTCCTGGCGCTCTTTTAGATATCGTTCTTTGTCGTTTTCTGTAACATCCATCTAATATGAACTGCTGTGTTCATATTTGGAACTAGTTACATATCATTGGTCGAAGTGGCCCCTATGGTGGAAGTACTCTCTTGTGAAGATCACTATTTGATGTTTTCCTCTATTTCCGTTTTCTAAAGCATTTGTCAACACATTAACAGCTGATACTATTCATTGCATATTGTGTTTTGTGTGCATCTCATCATCGTCCAAAACTGTTATCCAAATTGAATTTGTTGTCAGGAGTATTTACTTACAGCGTGGCTTTTTTCTACATATTGCTGTATCGTGAATATTCCCTTCCGTCGCTTCGTTTCTGAACGCAACACTAGATAGGTTTCAGTTTATATATAAAGTATTACAGCGGCAAGTCATCCAACTATTTGTTCTTTGTTGGAATTAAAAACTCTGGGTTTGGATGTAATTTCCCCAGTCGCTCCTGGCACGCGCCCCTCCGCGTCGCTACCCCGAATTATACCCCACCAACACCCCCCATCCATCCCCATCACCTTCACCTTTCTCCCCTACCGACCGGTACAGTGTGCACCTTTCTTCACCTCATTGTTAGTTCTTACTTCACTCTTCATACCTATATCCATCTCATTCACAGAGAGAGAGAGAGAGAGAGAGAGAGAGAGAGAGAGAGAGAGAGAGAGAGAGAGAGAGAGAGAGAGAGAGAGAGAGAGAGAGAGAGAGAGAGAGAGAGAGAGAGAGAGAGAGAGAGAGAGAGAGAGAGAGAGAGAGAGAGAGAGAGAGAGAGAGTTATAAATAACTCAGAACATTTTCATCTTGCTAGTTAGATGAAACATATTTCACTGTATTTGACAACAGTGAATAACGTTCTTCTTTACGTACTTAGAACGTTACAAAGGTTTCAAGAAGTGAAGTTTATTATACGATCATAATTTTATTCAATGAACAATTTGTTGGTCCCTATTTAATTCATCCCTATTTGATTTGATTGAATAAGTCCACCTGTGTATGAGCATGACTGTAGAAGAATGCAGTTATATTCTTTCTTACCTCCATTCAACTTCATATCTGGGCCAACATTTCATTGATACTCTGACTTTTATAGCTTATCCTCTCTAGGTCTTATAGTTTCCATCCATGACAATATTTTCTGACGAATCATTCGGAACTTTCAAGTGGAGTTTATTAACTTCTGATCAGACAAAATGTTAATTTACTAGGCAATCAACTCTTTTATTGAGAATTTCGTATCAAAATGATGGGTTGGAGAATATGAAAGTGGATAATAAGCCCGTGTGGACAGGGTATACCAAGGCACGTCTTGTCAACCCTTGGGTAACACCCAATTATAAACAAGAACAATAATGAAATTATAATGCTAGTCTAATATATCCAAGAAAAGCTGAGTTTGATATAAAAAAACCCATTATTTACATTTACACTTCAATCACATGTCCAATCACACTTCTACAGCAGATGTGAAGAGTAATCAAATCATCATCCCAATTTGGCGAAAAACCTTCACTCTCTGTGTATTATACCAGCGTGAAATTATATAAAATGTTTGTTTAAGAATATCTACAGAGTTGTTTGCACCCTTTTTTCTGATGTTGGTACGAAAGAGTCAATATAATACAATTCATGTTCACGTACAAGCTTCAACTAGCGTTTCAACCACTGATAATTAGAGGTAGATTTTTTGTTGATTCCAGTAGAATGCTCGGGGATCCTCGAAATTATAATTCGTTCTCGACGCAAAGGTACATTACATATATTTATGTACGATTACACTTCATACATTCATTTTTACACCGAACACAAACTCAAAAACGAGCAAGTAATAACATAATCACGACAGGGTAAGTGCATCAAATATGCTGTCGCTTGGGAATTTCAAAAATGCTTTTTCCATTTAGTAAATTAGAACTGTAGATACTGGTCAGAGTATTCTCTGATTCATATACGTATTGGTTGAGAGCCATTGAGTTTTGAAACAATACTATGAATTGATATGCGATGGGGCCTATATATATAAACACATATAACAGATATAAATTTTAAATTGAAATCGACTTGAAATAGTACTGGAGTTAGAAACATGATGAATACTCTTGGGTCAATCATAACATGTTACGGATATCAATTGTTCTCATTTTACAGTATGTGAATGTAATACACTTTGTATTATATCATATACATTATTTACTCCACTGTAATTAATTAATTATCTAGTTTAGATAATCCATTATAACAGAATTGATTTCAGAATTTGTTTCTATGTGCGGCTATATTATATATATATATATATATATATATATATATATATATATATATATATATATATATATATATATATATATACATATATATATATATGTATATACATATATACATATATATATATATGTATATACATATATATATATATATATATATATATATATATATATATATATATATACATAGTATCCGACATTATATCATGGTAGTTCATATTGTGCAAGTGCCATATTCATGGGAATAATATAAGTATAAAAAATCACCAGTGCTGCAAAATCATAATACCATTGATATACCAACTCATTACATTGGCAACGAACCGCAATCATCTGTCAATTGAAGCAGATTACAAATTTAAATGTGTTGACTTTTGCCTCTTCCATTGGCTCACCTACTCTACGGAGCAGGCATATCGTGTGTCCATTAGGCGCACTTTTACACGACGCAAAGGGTAATTTGATCCTCCTCCACCCATGCACCTCGTTTCACCCTCCAGAGTACAGAATATGTGTGTGTATATATAGAGATGCCCAGCTAGAGATACGCCGTTTGTAGACGAGAAATGCTCTGTGCCTATAATCCAAGCACCCATTTCCCGCTGCTCTTCCGCCTGTGTGTGAATAGTTAATGCTAATGCTTTGCGTACACGGTGGGCTAATAGCCTTGTATTCCTAATGTTGGGCCAGGATTGGATATTTGCTGGATGCGAGATGTACTTCATATATGTGTATATATATATATATATATATATATATATATATATAATATATATATTTATATAATATATTATTAGATACATTGAGATGTATGTTGGGTGGAATAATGATATGATTGGGTTGTTACCTGAGAAATGATTGAAATTATGAATATATGTACAGTAATATATGAATATATTATAGACATACTATTGATGAGTAATTTTTATTTACACATTACAAATTGTTATTAAAACAGGTGGTAATGATTACTCACATGAAAAATTACAATCAAACATATTCAATAAAATCATACTTTGTTATTTTTCCTCACGTCACAATTCTTATATACTGTGAGGGTTAGCTGAGACCAGGAACATGAAAACGGAATGCTTCTCGGTGACATATTCATCTTACGGAATAATGTGAAAAAAAAAATCTTGGATAATGATCATAAAATGAAGAAGAAAATGAATGTGTAGGCCCTAGTGATACTATGGTCATGTAATTAACTTATTTTCTAACCCATTCAATTCTGTTTCCCATTCCAAAACATTATTAATAGTTATATTCATTGAGATTCCTGATGGAATCATCATGATATGTATATATATATATATATATATATATATATATATATATATATATATATATATATATATATATATATATATATATATATATATCAACATTGTTGTTACTCTATCAGGAGGAGAATACAATCAACATATCCAACACAAACAGAAAACATTGATCAAGTCTCCAGATACGGCGCCTCGACCATTATGTCTACATTGTACATTCCTCGCTTACGTTTCTATCTCAGCACATACTGGACGTTCATAAGGGTTGTTTATGATTATTCCGTACTCTCTTCGTGTAATTTTTGCATCACGATGTGGTGGGATGTGGGTGGATGGTAAAGAGCAAGAGCGTCGAAAAGGGGTGGGTGGGGGGGGGGGGGGTAATAGTGTTGGACAGTAAGACAAGTTTGCAGATTCCAAGTGTAATTGGAGAATATAAGTTATATAAGTTAATGCTAGCTATTTCAGGGTGAACAATGTAAAGGTACGATACGCAAGTACTGCTCCCTGCTATTAGGCAAAGAAACTCAGTAGCAATAGGCCAACATTATTATAATGGGTATCATTATTATCATACTCGGGGCTGGTTTTATCTAATTATTAGTGAAATGAGTAATCAACTAGGTAACTTGGTATCATTCTGATTACTCATGTTATTGTTGAAGGTGGCCTAACAATTGGGACGAACGAAAATTCAATAATCAGTTCGTATATACCGGTCCTTTTTGTATATTTTGTATGAATATACAATATCGATTTCCTGGATCGTTGATTTGTTGGATTTGTTGATTTGTTGTTACTTATAATGATCGATTTCATGCTATAAGATGATTATATGATTTTTTTGATAATTTCGATGATTTTTCATGATTTGATAATGTATCGATTTGATATCCTCAATATTCCATTATTAAGATACAGAAATTTTCCGGATGTAACTGCTTTTTTTCTATGAATTGAATAGTGATGAAAAAACACAAATTTCTCTCGCAACTAAAATTGAGAGCATACATGTGAATAAATAGAGACACATTAAAATTGATTGAATTAAAATAGAACTGATATGTACCCTATACAGCTTTGGAATATCAAGGGATTCACAAAGCGTCAAACGACTTTTCACGTATAAACATCAATGTTTGTGTATTTTGTTGATGCTAGGTTCTCATCCTCTATGATATGGACCCAAGACAATATGACACACATGACTCTGCCACACAGAACACTGTAACATTGATAAAGGAATGTATTATGAAGCGTTAAGAGGTCAACAGACTCTGTAACCCCTGAACATCGTGTATAGCCTAATGTTTGTCGTATTTCAACAGTTGAGAGAAATTTGTAGAAAACAGAAGTTTACACGAAGAGACTACAATTGTACCAGGAATATTTTACCAAGATATAGCATTATAATTTCATCTCTACTATATGAGGTGCTATATAATATTCGTTGTTGGGGTAGATGCATGATGAAACAGTTTTTTCAGTGGTAACTTTGTTTGTTATTTAGTGATGGACAATTATTGATGAACGAAATGCATGCATGAAAATTTGCTGACTAACTTATAACTAATGCAATCTGAGACATCTTAGCAAATTAGGAATTCAAAGATTCAAATATAATATTTCGGAATTGTATTATTCTCTTATGATATATAATTGATATAGCGATTCTTATAATGATCAATATTTTCTCCAAACACAAATTGGTTCAATTATGATAGGTAATGAATTAGTCATGAATGTCGGAAGTGATTGATCTAAGTACTTTCAGCTCACGTCAATCACCTATTGGTATTACAATCATAACTCAACTTACACACTAAAACTTGACGAATCCTGACTAAATATTTGATGTTCATTTCTGTAATTTTACATGCATTCTGTACACATATTGTAGTCTTTTTTGTGAGACGTTCCTCATTTATTATACTCCAATGGTAATCTTCTATACGATATTCGAGAATGCTATAATGATTTTTCAAAAGATATTGAAATCTCCAGTAAGATGTTGTGAAACCCTTACATTATATCCACTGGTGATGCGCAACAAACAGTGGCGCTACAAACAGCCCCGATCGTCACTGTTCTGTACCCTGCCGCGAATTATACGTTCCTTTTCGCTCATGTGGACTTGGAGGGATTTCACTTCGTGCTAACCATTGTAGTGACCCGGAACCAAAATAGTTATTTCGCACTACTTTAATAGTTCAGCTGTGAGTTGCTAGGAGGTACTAACATCGTTTCTTAGAAATAGAGAACTCTACTCACTCCAACCATCTAGTATTACAACCAACTCAGCAGAAACTTGCCTAAATATTTGCTGTTCATTTCTTGGCTCACACTGGCATTTGTCTGCCGACAAACTTACACACAATGTAGTCCAAGAAACCTATTTGCAGGTTATGTTCTTGTGTGGTTAATTGACAGTGCGAAACACCCGTTAGGCAATGCTATGGCAAATGGAGACGTGCGGTCGAGAACTCCTCTTTATGGCACCTCCTTGTTTTGTCAAAGGAATTCTGAATTACATTTTAAGGCTTGAGAGTAATAATTGAGTTTTCGTAATAGTGGTTGCATGATTATATCAAGGTTTGGCTTTCTCCTGAGTATTTTGTTTGGAGATTAAATAAATAAAGTGGATCGTTGTTACCTGAATTTTTCTCGTACAAGGACCACTGGAAGATAATGCTGCAGACGGAATGTAATCACAATTTCTGACCATGTCCTGAACACATATCCAGTGACAATATCATCCTGAGAATAAACAATATGTGGGTTTCTAATTGTGAACTTGTAATCAGATGAGAGCAGAGAAGACTTTCATACCACATAGCCTAGTGGTACCGGAATTTTTAATTTTCAATTTCCTTTTTTTTCATACGTGACATACACGGCAGGCAAATTTACCGATAAAGTTCAAACATTTTCTGGATTAACGTCCAAGACGACCACGACCATGCTCGTACCATGACGAGTCGGAATTGTTCTTGAGAGAGATCGAATTGACAGCTATTTTGAACATTTCTGAGAAATTTTGGAAAATCCTCATAAGAATACATCACCGAATAGAATTCTCAATTTTTCAATCTCATCAGTTTGACAAGTTTTTCAACCAATGTTGATACTTAATATTTGAATAATATAATATTCCGAATATATTGTGTTTACAGTTTGTGAATGGCCGCCCTCGTTAGCTCAGTCAGCTGAGGCACGCTTCAGAGACTGAAGTGACCGTTGGGCGTGGGTTCGAGTCCCGCATGAGGCATGGGTTTTTGCAAACGTCCTTTCACCTATCATCAATTCAGCGTTTCATTATCACCCGCTTATTCGCACCCCCGTATAACCTAGCTGTTGGTGGCGTAGCATTGAGAGAAAAAAAAAGTTTGTGAATGTTAATCGATCAACATGTTTCATATGATAACGGGGGTTATGAGCTCTAATGATAAAGTTATAGTGATGAATTGAAGAGTAAGACTTGATAATTTCGAAGTCAAGGTTTGTATATAATTTCCGAGTACATTATATATGGATTTCTCGATCATCCTATAACTCATATGCTGCGTTTTTCTAGTTTATCATCATTGAACATAGCAACTTGCTGGCTGCCAAACTATATACTTTTGAGCTAGTATTCATCGCTCAGCTGCAAAATTCTCAACTCCTTCAATTAGCATGTGAATAATTGAGCCTTAATCCATTCTCTCAATTTCTGTAACAACAGTGAAGATCAGAATGAACCGAAAAAGTACCTCAAACAATCATCAATAACATCAAAATTGCAATAAGTGTCTATAAAATTCATTTCGAAGTCGGTAATTAGATTGTATAGTGAATATTTGTCCGGCAGTTCGTGAACAAATCTTGGAAACTTCATATTTCCGAAAACCCATTTGTCCGACACTTCGTTTACTCGTCCAGCCAAATCTTAGAGAACCCATATCCAATACCATCTCTTGAAAAACCTTCATCTCAGAAAACCCATTTCTCAGACAGTTCGAACATTCGATTTCTGTGAGATTTGGGTTTTCGGAGATATTAGTTTTCTAAGATTTGATATGTAGCCACTGAACTAGGGTCAAAAAAGTCACTTTCTGGATCCGCAAGAAATAAACTGGACTCAGAATATCAAATAATCTCAACAAGAACTTTCATCATCAGAAACTCGACAATTTCCTGTGTTATTACAATCATTTATTAATTAATTAAGCCAGTGTCACGTGCGCGACTTCTCACAGTCACTGTTGATCTTTCATTTCTCCGATGAAAGAATGCTAACCATTTGATAACACACTCTCTCGTATGAGTCTTGGGTCCTGAGGCTCCGTTGCTATAGGGATGAGTGATGATGTGAAGACGATGCGAAGATGACGAAACTCTGAGATAATAATTCAGAATAATGAGGACAACCCTGTTTATGCCTTTACGTGTCTGCGAGAATTTAACTGTCGATAAATATATGAAAATATGATTTGTGTTCTCCGTGAATATATTTTCGTATTATGAATAATTTCAAACATGGAAATCAAAATAATGTGCATATGAAATGTGTTTGATATATAGGCCCTACATGAACTCACATATATATATATATATATATATATATATATATATATATATCACACAGGCCGAATATATTACAATGAATATGTAATTTTTTTTCTATTCAGTAGGCCTACAGCTTGAACTTCATAACTTGGTATACATTGAATTCCATTCCATTATGAATTAAAATATGATTGTTCCAATTCATAAAACTGCAAGGAACCTTCAGTACCTATAACTTTCATTTTCACAATGGCACAATGCCGAAATTCATTCTGATATAGATCAATCTCTAAAGGCCTTTATCTCTTGAAGCATCACGATAAGGAGACTCCGTAATGTACAGAAAATGTTCCGTAATGTTCCGTAATGTACAGAATATATATATATATATATATATATATATATTTTAATTAATACCAAAACCATGCAGACTTGAATAGAATATGGGAGGGTGAAATCTCTTCAGATCACACATAACTTCCAAGGCGAGAATAACACGATGCGTATACATAATATATTATGTAGAGAGCGAAACAAAATGTAGAAATGTTCAGCTTAGTTTTCTCCCAATCCACACAAAAAGTTTCTATCAAGTTTCACTCCACTGGGATCCATGAGGTTAAGTTAATTTGGGCCTCAACTTCATTGTCGTTTTAGTAATGTTCGAGGCTTTGTATCTTGTGTTAAATAATGAAAGGATACGAATGTGCGAACATGCAAATTATAATGTTGAGAATAAAAACTGATACCAACTGAGCCTGTATACAGGCTCTGAGATTATTGATATTTTGTTCACGCACAGAGGTCAAAGTAGAATGAACATCAAGTATTGCAAATATATGAAAGTATCAGGGAAAAAGTTAGTTCTCATGTCTGTAAGTATAACCTTGATATAGATAATTATATGATTATAATCACCACGCAGTCATTGATGAAATGGTTATCCTAAGAAATTATATATATATATATATATATATATATATATATATATATATATATATATATATATATATATATATATCCAAACGCGAATATATGTACTACATGAATTATCTCCACATCCACATTAGAAGCTACCACACATTCCATCTGCAATCACTTCCATTGAATAATATAATAATACTCATATTCTCTCTCACAATGTCGTATAACTTAATTCATTCATAATCGTATCCTACCATGAGGAAACAATTTCTGATGGATGAACTGATCTGAATGTTTCGTCAAAATGAATGTTTATTACTACTCATTATTAAAAATGGGTATCCATCCAATCACATTGTCATTCTCATATGTACTGTACATTTCATCCAGTTTCGTTTAATAACCGCTGAATAATTCCTTAATTATGATTACCGACCACTTATTTCTTATCAGAGATGAACGGTCGAGCGGTTCGAGTGTCACAAAGGGGGCGTCGTGAAATCTCGTGTGTGGAATAGAAAATACAATTTTGCATTTTTAATGGATTCTAGTGTCTAGAGTCACTTTTATGACGGCATGCCCAGCTCGTGACGTCACGCTAGACTTCGTCTGACATAGGGGTTCCCAGGGAGAGGTATATGCTAGAATCCATGTTAAATAATGGATGGAAAAACGAAGCTTTATAAAACGTAAATACGTGTAAGGGTAGAACATATTTTGTGTGTGATTAGGTTAGGAAACCATGTGATTTTGTTTTTTTAGTGTTTTATAAACTCACACAGATTACAGGGTATTTTTATTTGAATTAATTATGAGTTATGGGTCGGCAGTCTTTTATGATACACCTCCTCGTATTTAATTTACAGTATTGACTGCATCCAACCATTTTCACCGTTATTCCGTATTTTAGTATTTTAAAGGAACGTATAGCTCCAATCGAATATTCATCAATATGCTGCTCGAGTGATTGTATAATTTGAATAATAAAATCAGAGAGTTTGCCGACAGTAATATGGTTTTGTTGAGTTGAAAATAATACCCCCTTCAAAAATATGGGAAATACTAGGCCTACTGTATATTTTGTTGAGGGATGAATTGTTATTGACTCTTGAAGATTATCGTTTCAAAATGATATAATTCAAAGTTTGACTTCAAATCAAAACATTTCAATACTCACTGCTGGAAGCTTAATGAACGTGTACAATAAGTACGATTGATTGAAACATAAGTCAAAGTTATACTTGGAAACTCAAAATTGCATCCCATTATAAGTCGATATACACTGTCGAAGAAGCATGAGATATTGCTAACGAGTTTAACTGTTTGGATGTGAGATCTGAGTAATGATATCTGATAAGAGGGGTCGAGGTAGGGTTGTTGAGGGGTGCCGGACGGAGGAGATTGAAGGGTGTCGAAGAGAAACAACATTTTGAACGGTGTAGTGTTCATGTAGGTGTGTTTGGTGAAGTAAAATGGAAGAATATTGTGGCGTGAAGGTGGTGGTATGTTTGATATATATATTTCCGGTATTCTGATACTTCCTGATATTATTACATGCTACTCTTAATTATCACGCAGACTAGGTGGTTTTTCCATGGATTTCCATCTGTAATACGATATTCAAAATAATGATCTTTGAAAAAACTAATAAAATGTTCGCAAAGTTCATTAAAACTATAATTATCCTGTATTTAGTATTCGACCTCTTATGTGCATCATTCATCTTGATATCATTCACTAAAGATAACCAAATGTATTGAATATTATTGAGTCTTCAATTAAACAAGTGTGAACGAGATATCATATACTAGAATTATTCCTGAGTAGACCAACACTTTCGTCCTCGATCATGATAAAATAAAGAACCGAAAGACGAACTTTCCGATATTAGACCCTCATGATGACTCACATTCAACTGTCTTATAGAGATGTTTAAAATTCGGAAATTAAAAAATTGCAACTTGTGATTATACATATGACAACTTGTTTGAATATCATTCATTATGTGAGAGTAAGAATTATAGGATGATAATGAGAAGATGAAGGGATGAATGCTGTAATGAACCAATACCCTACTTGACTTCACATTCTATAGAGCGGTGCCTTTACTGGATGTGCCAAGGCTACAGTTTGATTGTTTGAATAAACATTATTCCATATGCATCAAGTGTATGAGTTCATCAAGTCAATAACTTCTCAAATCATTTATTGGGATTAATAGAAATTCATGTGAGCAATAATAATACTGCCAGTAGTTCTGTCAAAGCAACTGGAGTAAGGTCATGAGTTTATGTATTAACATCATTCATCCATCATCCACTCTTTCGTACTCTAAAACTTGAGGGAATTGGTGGGGTCGTGTGCATTAACATCATTCATCCATCATCCACTCCTTCGTTCTCTGGAACATCATGGATATTGGTGGGGACGTGAATGATGCAAATTCGAATTAAGAAAATGATATACTTATCATCAAGATCCCGAATAATGTTTTTTTCGTATCCAAAAAATCTATTTCATTTGAATATGTTTAAACAAACTGCATGCTATTGCTAGGATGTATGTATCGACTAGTCTTCTACTGTGCTCTCTAATAAGGCCTGCTGAGGTGTACATTACAGCAGCGAGGGAAAATCAGATAATTCCCTATTAACATGCAAATTAATACTAATGGCATCACGTCAAAACGGTATCAACTTATGCATAATGATTTAATTTCCGTTATATATTTTAATTTTATTACGTCAAGTTTTCTTACCGTTCTTAGATTTATAATAACTATGCGTATATGGTATAATTAGTGTCATTTTGAACCGGTCATATTACGTATTGTTTGTGAATAAAATGGGCTCTCTAATGCAATCTGTATGCTTTATTAAGCCCATTAGTTTGATAAGAATTCCGTAATATAGGTAGGCTGGATAGTATATAGCTGACTGGAACACAATTATTTCACAAACTTTATACACATTGCGTGAGCTTATACTATTGTTATCAAATCATTATTCCTATCTAGCTTTTTCTTCAAATTTATTTTGGGTGAGAGATGATAAAATTATCAAGTTTTCCATTTCACCAGATTTTGTTTAATACATATATTTTAATTTTGAATTGACAATATATTATATACAAAGCAGTGTATCTCATATTATATATATATATATATATATATATATATATATATATATATATATATATATATATATATATATATATATATATTGTAAAATCTTGGTGGTTTCGGATTCATAAAGGTAGTAATCAAGATAGCTTATAGTAAATTATAGATAACTAAATATGATACGACTCATTGAAATATAACGGAACCATTATCATTCAATGAACTGTATCAGTTGAAATCATCGCCAAGTATCCGCACCTGTGAGAAATAAAAATAAATTAATGTGATGTGTTGAGGTTAGGTTGATATGACAGCGTGCAAGAATACAATAGTTACTGTCGGTGCCAAGCGCCACCATCGCTACGTCGGAATCTTAGAACGAATCTCATCATAACGCAAGAACAAAGGCATTTATATTATTACGGAAGAATTGTGTCTCATTATTTGAATATCACCAACTTTCTGTGATTATTTGTAATTACATATTTTACTTTAGAACTTGTTTCATTTAATAGATAACAACAACTCTCCGTTCATTTTCTGATGTGATGGTCTACGAATAATTTGTAATTATAGAACTAATTATGAGTATGGCATGATATTTTATATTGTTATATTCTCAGTGATTCAGATCCAAGCTGAAACGTATATGTCCATTAGCAGAATAACCGTAATATCAATTCAATTACAATAATGACTATGTATAATTTCTTTGACCTGCTTACAGGTACACTATTGTAACATGTTTTTCATCACGTATTATTTCTAAAAATGTATAATATATACCTTCGTGAGTCGTAATAATATAATATGTGATAATATATGTGAACCAGACCTTAACAATATACTGTCATGACTCTAATCAAACTGGCCATTCAACTTATTGATAGTTACACTATCAATTACTCTGTCCATGGAAATCATTCGAATTAATACACAATTCATTGTAACCGATTCAAAATTGTTCGTATGCAATGGAGGCTTCAACTTCATCACCATGATATCATGCGTGCCAAATTCAGAAATATTATTTTTTAATTATTTGTGTTCTGCTTCAATAATAATATTTAATCCCATTTTCAAAGGCGTTCATATAAACGTACGTGAAATATCTGTTGTGATCAACTTGTTCCGATGGTGAAAATTATTGAACTTCAAATGATTATAATCGTTCAGTGTTATGTGATTATTAGCCATGTGATAAGTGAAATTCCAGTAATTGTTTGCAAGAAAACCAACTTTCCAGTTCGTTCAGGAACAAGCTCCAGCAATGTAGCTTTCAGTTGCTATGGTCTGTTAACTGACTTCTTACACATCAAGTTTTGAAGATAGTTATGTAATTTGCATGTTGAAACTCTGATGTGTGTAAGTCGAGACATGGTTCATAGTTCAGTATGTAGCCCACAGGCTATGATGTTCAAACTTATACATGATGAAATGTAGAAATACAATTTTCGGTTTGATAAGTTGGACATTTTGTGAAGTAATCTTTGTATCATATTATCTTACTTATTTCTTACCTTATTCTTACTTTATACTATCACTTTTACTAAGTTCTTACTTATTTCTTGATCAGAATGAACATCAATCAAGAGTTCAAAATCAGAATGTTGTAATCAGAATAAAATTCAGAATTTCGAATTGTTCTTATCAAACTCACTGGATTTATCAGTATTTGATATTTCATGAGGTAAGTTCTGATTCATCAAATCAAATAGTAATAATAGAACATAATGTTACAGTAATTGTAAATTTTAGTAATCTGAAATATTATACATTGGAAACTCTACTGTACTAATCTAATTGTGTACACTGACATATGAACCAAACTACATCTTTAGACCAGATTGCGTATTTACTTTTTGAAAGGACAATTCTGCCAATAATAATATCTTCTAGTGTTGAACAATAAATCGCATACGCATGCTGTCCTTAGGAGTTTGAATTGGAAATCAGCTTCATGGTCAACAGCTGAGGTATTGATCTGATCTCTATAAACCACACGCTTTTATGTTCAAGAGTTAGTCAGTTGTTTCACGAGTTACTTGATTTTCTACTATAATTGTATCTGTGTTTCAGATTATCTCTCTATATTATATGAATTATTCACTATGTAATTATTCCAAATACTCCTACGAATATCAATGACTTCATCTTGAGATAATATAATTATCATTATGACGATGTTTGTTTTCTTATAATTGATCATTTGTTGCTTTTATTGCAAATTGGCAAGTGGCAAGTGGCAAGTGGCAACCATATGGTCGGCAGTGTTTAAATAAGAACTCACATATATATATATATATATATATATATATATATATATATATATATATATATATATATATATATATACATATATATACACTGGCGTCGGAATCGGGGGGGGGGGCAGGGGGTGCATTACCCCCCCCCCCCTCCAACTTTTGGCTAAGGGGGGGCAAGAGGGAGCAAGAAAAAGGTCTTGCAAGACACAATTTGGAAAGACGAGAAATCGAAAAGACGAAAAAAGAAGGAAGATCTAAGGAAAGGAAGAAAAAAAAAGAGGAGGAAGGAAAGATGTATATAGATAGATTAAATCGTACATAGATTTATATTTCACATTGCATAGGAAATTAGATGGACACATTCAGTTCTAGAAAAAATTGATTTCGGCATCTAAATCTCATCTGAAACACTTTGAACCCTATTAGAAAAAAGGTGTAATTTAAAGAAATTTGATGTAGACCTACTGTTTCGAAATGACAGCTCTGGTACGTAGTTCACGAGTTGGCAGAAATCAACAAGCAACACTATATGCTTCTTCCAGACGTAAATTATTTATTACAATTTTTGTAAATTTCCAAACTCCAACAGTCGTAACGATGACAATAAAGTGAAATGGCGAGAGGGAACTTCCAATAAGGGTCGGTTCTAGGGGTGGGCAGAGAGCGTGACTGCCAGAGGCGTCAAATTTAAGTGGCGCTATCGGTGCACATTTGAGACATCCTATTAACAATAATATTGCATAGATCATAATATTCTATTTTACCTATGCATTATTGAGTGGAGTAAATGTTATTATTCGAACAGCATTGTAATCGAATGATAGATTAATTTAGCGTTTTATTTTCCTGGATCAGGCATTCAGCAAAACTAGCTTCCTCACCACACTGAAGAAGTCATGAATCCCAGAAATTTCGTGTAGTTCCCAAACAGGTAGAATCGTATTAAAAAAAATAAAGTTTCGAAAATTTCCCTGCAGGGCTTGATTCCTCCCTCACTTGCATTCACTCACTATGTGCTTACAGTTTTTGGGGCTCACAACTGAGTCCTTTCCCGTGGCGCTAAAATAGCCACCCTGCAGATACAATAACTATGATCGGCAAATATAAGTTGGGTACCTCTAGTTCTTCAAAACAATCAATTTTGTCATCTAAATCTCATTAAAAGAGTTAGTTTAAACAAATTCCCTGCGGGGCCAGAAGGGGTCCTTTTCCCCTGGTCGTAGGCTTCGTGTTGACTGGCCTTTGAAAAACTGTTCTTATATGGCATTTTCTTCTCCAAACTGAGATCCCTCCCCTCCCCCCCACCCCCATCATGATGTTTTTAGTATTTTTTCTTCTATCCTGAAAAATACTTAAATGTTGTTGTGGCTCCCCATACTTCCTTCCTCCACGGGTCGCATTTGTTGAGCTTGCCCCTCCCCTCCCCAACCCACAAAACGTTCCGACACCCCCCTCTCTCTCTCTCTCTCTTTCTCTCTCTCTCTCTCTCTCTCTCTCTCTCTCTCTCTATATATATATATATATATATATATATATATATATATATATATATATATATATATATATATATATATATATATATATATATATTCATATATATATACACTATAACTATTTGTTCTTCACCTGTGGCTGAAATATATTCTACCGTCGTTAAAGCAAAAAGTTAACTATTTTCGAGTAGAAATCAGCTTAATTAATTAAGCAGACTTGCAGTGAAATGTGTGGAGATCAGCACAGCATTTAGATTTACACAAGCTTCATAAAGGATTTATTGTTAACGTTGGTTTTCCAAAGCTTGGCTTGGCTTGAAAGAAGCTTGGACGAAGGTTGGCTTCGTAGCCGAATCTCACACAAAAAAGAAAATAATATATTCATCTGTTATTTCACCGAGATATTTTAATTAACTGAAATATGTTAACGAAAATTTCTGTAGCTGTATGAGATGAAAAATGTTAACAGGTTATGCAATGTTAGTCAACATCCAGGGCTCCACAAGCGTGCAACAAAGCGAGTGATAGGTCTACACAAATAAAGTTAATATTATTCAGTTGCTGAAAATGTTAAGAAATATCATAATGAAATATATTTTGTTTGACGTGAATATAACATAATTTTAACATGAATTTTGTCTTTTGAATAATTGATATTCCAATTTAATTCGTACTCGTTTGAATGGGTAGGCCTACACATTAATTCTCAATTGTTGTGTCAGAGTTTTTGTTCATGTTAGTTCCACATGTATATATTACATAAATAATAATACTTCAAGAATCATATCACTAATCAATTTACTGAAGAAAGAAGAATGCTATTGCATTATTCACATCATTGGTGGAAGTGCCGGGTATCTGTGAATTAATTATACAATAATATCACTATATGATTATAAATAACAAACGTAACACTGTGATTGTACAGGTATTTTCTAAGAATGAATTAGATGTACGTGCTATTGGATGGAGCAGAATGTAAATGCTTAGTAATTAACAAAAAAGTATTGTGACATATTTAACAATCATCATTGGTTGGTTTTTAACACCACCATATTTTTAAAACAGAAAATATAGGCTACATAAACTTTACAGACAAGACATGTGTACCAACGTAGTGAATAAAACATCAGTAAAGACTCCATTATCGTGACACTACTGGTGTCGCTTATACAATATTCTATTTATAATTCGAACCTGTGTGTGTTGGAGGAATATAGAGTCTACTTTATATGTGAAATGTGCAGCGAATAGAGATGTGATAGGTTCAGGTGCACTACTTGTGGTAGCACTGCCAAATCATCAATATTTTACCAAAGATCGCAGATGTTTCTCGTCGAACCTCTCCACTCCGACGAACAGTATTATTATCTTTATAGGTTTCACAATACATCAAACTCAAAAACCACGTCTCGAATAAGAAATAGGATTCATTTCATGATACTATTGTCCTATATTATCTCTGAGTAAGCTTAATAAATCATTTCAAAATCGAAGTATACTGAAATGTAATAAGCTTAGTAGATAGGCCTACGTGGATTGTGTATGGCGCACATCTTATATTCGGGATATTCGAATATTCAGAAGCTTTCTATTCAACTATAACTACCAACCATCAACATTTGGATAAGTTTCATTTTTCAAATCATCATCACTATCCTGATTAATTCATCATTAATTATTTCAGTTTTATATTATTCCAATATTCAGTTCTTTAATTATATTTTTCCATATATTTCATATTAATTATTATCCTGTGCACTTTGGAGTCAGGGACCAATAAAATTTTACATATATAGCTCATTGAGAGTCCCCTTACTGAGCAATAGATGAGCGATAGAATAGGCCTACTATATCCATATATTACTATACTCACAGCAGTGATTCTATATTTCTGAAGTAGATTCTGATAGTTTTTCAGCTTTCAATTCAGCTTGACCTCACAAACGCGTGTACATGCCTGCACCAAGCACGTATCTATATGTATGAATATCGTTTTCAATTTATCTATATGATGTTCATGAACAATTTTATCATTATCTCTCAATATCAAATCTTCGAATGAATGGGTATACCATTAACTATACGTGTATATTCACGAGTGAAAGCAACTGAATAATCGTTAACACTCTGAGCTCTTCGTAATTTTGTCGCAGGTTCAAGGCCTTGATGCCCCTGAAATATTTAGTTACTTTTCTTATCGGGAATTTCTACCCGAAAAAATCCTAATACGGTACTCGGAAGATACCATTACGAAACAAATATGACGGTGATGTTTGTATTCATGTTGTTTGTAGACCGCCTAACGTTTTCGTGGATTAGAACGAAATTAAAAGACGGAGATGATGTCTCGAATGTGTGACCAGGCTTTATAATTTCATGAACAAGGTATGAAGATTTGAATGCATTTCATACAAACTTCGCACTCGTAATACAACGCCTGGTCTTGCCTAGTTGGATGAAATTTACCTAAGGCTTCTACTCGACTCATTTGATATTTTCTCTGTTGGCGTATTTTTCTATACGTTTTGTATAGAGCGTTGTTACATATTAGTATAATTGGCCTGATTGATCATCAAGGGGGCACGAGGAGTTATGAATTGAATCTTCAATATATTTCTGACAGCATCAGTTGGTCCGGTTCTGAGAGAAATCAGTACGATCATTTTGAAATTCTCGTAAGAGCTACCCGAAAAAAATAATCTTCATGTTCATGTTAATGTGTCAACACTAAGATTACGCACGTGATCAAAAATATTTGCTCAATTAGACCAGTCAGTTCGAAGAAAAATGATACATAGTTTTCATTGGGTCTTCTCATTATATTCACAATTGACTTCCGATCCACTTACAATTCATATTTGGCGACCTTCATCCTATATTGTCATTTGCATAGAATAATGTTCGTAATGACGTTCAAACGTCTTCTCTGCCTATACTGATCGGTTAGTAATGTCCCTCCACCAACCGTTGTTGAATACTCTATCATATTATATTCGACAGGAGTTTGGTCAACTATATTGAAAACCTACTGACCTAAACAAACTACCAACTGTACTAAACACTAACTGACATTAAATCCAACTGACCTGAACATCTATTTCTTGAGCAACCTATACAGCAGTAAAATTGGGGGGTTAGACTTCTCCCCTTTACAAATTGTTACCACAAATTGAATGTTGTATAGGCTCTGGTGATGGTTAGGGTTAGATGACCATGAGTTTTTATCCAATGAAATTTCTGAAGGGGTGAAGCCAAACCACCAAACTTCACTCATATACAGATTGTTCAAGATCAAGAAGTAGAAGTTTGATTTTGCTTTCGAAGTTTGATACAGTTGATTTTTAGGACAGTTCTTTTCTAGTAAAGTTGGTACCTCCTCGTGTTTATCTACACGCACTAATATCCTCTCATTCCACCAACCACAAATGCCTTCTAAACAACTAGATATATTTGGTGGTACAGACAAAAAGGAACAACTAGCTTATATCTCAAACACGGCCTTTATTCAATGCTTTTCATTTCGTACACAAGCTCGCATTCTCTATTGTACTATTCTCCAAGCAAGGTTATCTTCAATTATGCGTTGTTATTAGATAATATAAATACATTAGCAATTCATTAAGAAGCTGTGTATTCGTGTATATAGTATTCTCCGCAGCCAACAGAGAGCGGTCTATGCGCTAGTGGTCAAACCTATAGCCTCCAGCTACAAGTGTTATCAACTATTTATAAGTACACCTGACCGCAACCTGAACCTTGATAACTCGACACAAGCCGATGTTTAATCGTGTAGACCTTTCCCTTTGTTCGATGTTACCGGTGGATTTCAGCCGGTTTTTGGAAGACAAAGAAATGTCAGCTTGGGGCAAGTCGAATAATGAAAGGGTTATGTGTGGATGTTAAACAGCCATTTTATAGACGAAATGTTGGCGTTTATTCAAATCAAATGGGTTTTTAATAGAGTATGATCTTCAATGACGATTATTATGCTCATGTTGTTAACTGATACCATCAGAATTGGCTGAAATAATATATTTTTCTCATGAAACTGGCATTTTTTACACAATATGATCATACTATATAATAATTATATGATAATATAATAATGAGAAGTATCATTGAATCCATGAAAGAAGAAGGTAGTCTACCAACTGAACAATGGCAAGACCTTCTTCTTATCACTAGTCAGATATGCTTTCGAATTATTCTCGGTTCTTACAAGCAATTCATGAATGATTAAAGAAAAAGTAATTTTTCTGATCATTTAAGGTTGATTATATTTTTTTTGATGCGTTTTTTGAATTACCGATGATGAATAGATATAGGGATAATTTGACTTCACGAATGAGTATTTGTAGCCTATATTGTACCATTAAATATTTGTTTGAAATGTCATAACTGAACAACTGTTCTCAGGATGAAGGACAATAAATGTGAATGAAATGCTTGGTCGAAAACCGATAGCTATTCAGAAAGGGAAATCAAGTTATGTATAAACCTTCTCAAGTTTATCTTTGTGATCCACTATAGATCTTGAGTCAACGATCGTTCCTATTCAGTTATTACCTATATTTGCGTAGAGAAAATTGATGCATTTTCAACTCATTCATTCTACTTGCTTCAATAATCATTTCACTACTGTAGTTTCATATTCATCTTGAATACCCGAGGGTTATTGATTGTATTTTGTAATATGTTATTATTCAGTTGTTGCCAACAATATATGAGCATTTTCAAATACAACAAATTAGATTATGTAATATATAAACAGGAGAAATACATAACAAATAATGACGTTGATTATTGATCTAACATAACAGAAATATGTAATTCAATATTATTATGTTATGTTCATTTAAGTACATTTCTAAGAACGAACATATTGAATAGCATATACAGATAAATAAACTGATAATAAGTACTAAATAAACAAGTTGACCCATTATATATAATTCATGCTAATCTAAATCTGAATATATTATATATTTTAATTACCACTTTGATTATATCTTAATTATAATTCATAAATCATAACTCATGTCAAGTACATAACAAAATGTTACGTACACATAAAAGTTTAATATTATGAATCCATTAGTTTTATAATATGTCAAGTCTGAAAGACATAGCATGTAGGCATATAGTAATAATATGATCTAAAGTAATGGCCGATGTACACAGTGTGTAATAAGTAGTAATGAGTTTGCAAGTACATATAACTTATGCAGTTACGAGGTATTTCCAGTGTTGGTATGAGGTAGTGTGGGTACGGTAGTAGAGTGAGGTGGGAGAAGGGGGGGGGGGGGGCGACGACGATGGGGTAGCTCCACGGATGCCAGTGGTTTTTTAAAAAACACTACCCTCCATATTTCACAATACGAGGTGTACGGTGAGTGCTATACATTCCCACCCCTACATCCTATATAGACTAGCTTTGCAGCGTGAAAAGAGGAGAATGGTACACATATAATATATAATAGGAGAGAGACAGAGAGAAAGAGGAGGAATTGGGAGAGATTTTAAATGGTTTTAATACTAGTTTATGGCTCTAAAATGTGTCAGATCAAAATTACGGAGGGTATATTATAGTAGACTGCTATACATACACATATACTGGCAAAAACGGCCGAAATACAGGACTTTTATGAGATACATGTATATCCAGGAATGGAGTCACATATTGTGTAGATATACGTATAACTTGGTATTCTATGTTGGTATTATTGAATTAATACCAACAAAATAACATGAACGGTTTGAATTGCATATGTCCCTGTAAAAATCTAGCCACTTATCAGACTTAAATTGGGATTATGTCCCCAGTGTTTCGTGTGTAGCTATAGGTTATAATTCGGGCAAGGGTGTAGTTACTGACGGTATAATCTTAACACATGTTATCACAAGCCACGTGAAAATCTACTTTCCTACGATAATAAAAACTACTTTGTCTGCATATTGCCAAGTACTTTTTTTGTTGAGGATTAAATTCATTATTTACTTTGAGCTTTTTTGAGGCGATGGGGTTTAGTAGAGGAAATTAAAATGAATGTGCTACCATGTTGACTGGCTGTAGCAATGAAAACATATCATATTGGTGACTCCACATTAAGGTTGGTATATTATTGTTACTGCTTTAGCAATGTGAGTCTCATTGGGGCTATATTATACATTTACCAATTCAACACAGTAATTCTTTATATTCACAATTAGTACTGACCGTTATTTTCATAATTTTGAAGTATATTATCGTTTCACCTGGACCAAGTACTTACTTTATTTCTAATTAGAATGTATTTTTCTAAAATTCTCTCACTGTTTGCCTAACGACTCTACCAACAGCTAGGTTATTTGAGGATGAATTACCCCCCTCGAATTATCGCGCTCTACAGGTCAGCCGAAATTCAAATTCGATTGAAACTTGGCATGCCCATGTGTCATCATCTGGATTGAATCCCATTAGTTTTTATACGCAATCGGTTGCACCACTTCTGAGAAAACTAATTTTCCATTTTCCAACTAACCCATAAGAATAAGCCAGAGAAGAATTTTCATAAAAAAAATGTCCTTCAAAAAATTTCAAATTTTCACCAAATTTCAATATAATAATGATACATATTATTCCGAACTTTCATTGGAATCCAACCAGTCGTTTTGATATAAAATATTATATAATGACAAAAAAAGCAAAAGAAGAATTTTCGTACAAAAAATGTCTTTCGAAAAAATTCAAATTTTCACCAAATCTCAATATAATGATGATACAGATCATTTCGAACTTTCAATAAAATCCAATCAGTCGTTTGGATATAAAAAATTATATAATGACATTTTTACACATCGTTTTGAAGCTATTAAGAAAACCTATTAAATCCAAGTTATTATCACGATACCTTTGAAGAGAACACAGTGAGTGTAGTTGCAGAATGATTAGCAAAAGAGGTATATGACTACTAAAAGATATAAATTGTTAAGACTATAATATTGTTTTACTTCAGCGCAACCGATTTATATGGATATCAATTTTTAGAATAATGTATGTGAAATGAAATCATCAGAATCATCGAAACGTTATGATAGGAGAACCTGGTTGCAATAACGCATTGAATTTGCTCATTACTTATCTCTGAAAATTTAAACACTTCTCAAGATATTCGTACAATATAGTTGTTCTAGAGCTCATATCAATTTGCCATACAGTATAGTTTCAGAATGGAAGAAATGAGTATGTTAATTGAAAATTATATAGGCCAACTGGTATCACTTTGGCGATCTCGGTATAATATAATTTTCATATTAACTTGAGACACATTTCTCAGTATCTCATCGACGTATTTACTATTTTTATTCCAATATCAATATTATTTGAGCTACATATTTGGTTCTAATTGAAATAACCAATTCACATGTAGAATGGAAAATGAATATAAATGTGTTACACATTGTAATTCAAAAAGATACAAGTGAAAAAACATATGGTAATATGAAAAACATTCCACGTTCCACTTGAAATAAGTTGAAAGATTTACTATATTCTCTCACTTTTCTTTTCCCTCCCACTACCATAGATATCCCACCCTACCCTAGCACACTTTTTCTTTTTCGTATGCCGGGCATTGAAATAATACAATTGAATTGAAAGTAACAGAACTCTAGTTCCGTGAAAAGAACTTTATTGATGGTTCACTTTTATTGTGTTTTTAGTACGCATGCAGCAATGTTTCAGGCCTATATGTGTGTGTTTTTCCTTTTTTCATCGTTTTTTTCCATGTCTATAAACAAATATATTGTATTTTCTGTTTGGTCTTGGCTGGATGATGATATTTACTAGAAATAAGAATGGAACTGGACTCCCTAACGTGACTATCTACGGGTTAGTGGCGATACAATATCATTCGAGCGAAAGTATCGGAGTATCGAAAATCGACCCTACATCACTTGAGAATTATCTTTACTAATTTTACATTTATTTTCCATATGATAAAATATATATACTCCATTTCCATGGGAACAATCAATTATTGAGTCGTTCCACTAAATTTCGAAAATTTCAATTCATAGTACTTGAATATGTCAATATAAATATCTATCGATTTATATCGATGATACACAATTTATAGGTATGTATTACCATTTTCCGGACAAATAATGAATAGATGATAACATTTTGTACGATCAATTTCATAAGTGAAAATAAGTTTGGTATGTATTTGAACAGAAGTAAATACTCATATCATGTTATTGTCTTCAATCTCAGATTGCAGATATTACTCTCACAGTCTACGCTCTAGGATTATTTACATCTGAAATCAACACGAATAATTTGATGACACCATATGATATTTATGACATCAAAATTCTTCTTCTATAAATATCCTTGATCTCACTAGGTTACTGGTATTTTTGTTGTGTGATGAATAGAGAAAAATGTCTGCACAAGTATCATTAATGTGAAGTAATTCCCTCTCTTTAACTTCTCTCAATCCAAGAATGACTAGCCCTAGTGTAAGGGATCTGAAGTGAGATTTCTCTAGTCATAATATGATGCGAGGGTTATAACACATTCATTATGGAATGTTTCGTCAGTTCAGTTTTTTTGTAGATATTACATTTATAGATATCACATTTGGGGTTGCCGTTCGAAATGGAAATTTCAAACGAAATCAGACCTTTAATATCGAATATAGATCGAAATATATCGATATTTTCAATTTTCAATCGATGAAGAATCAAACGAAAAATTTGATACCGAATCGGTAATATCGAATGGGAAATAATGCGAGATTTAAAGTCAAGATTCTCATTCATTCAATGCTTCATAAGTTTCAGTTCATTTTCTACCAATTTTACGAAAACCAACAGATTCATATCTTCCACTCTGAAGTTGATATATTTTTCAAATAAGAGAATAATTGATAATCTGGTAGTTATCTTATGAGAATCTTATACTGTACGTTATGATAACACATCTCGAGCACGTCAACTCTTTGCCACACATTCAGATATTAGACTCAGAATACATCATTACTGACAGCAACAAAGAAACCTGAAAGAAACCGAGCGGTTCCATTCACTTTAGTTGGTATTCACTTTTCATTTTTTTCTTGTCACTTGGTTATTTCACGTATAACATATTTTTTCAGTCGATTCTAATTCTTCAATTCAATATCGAACATCGTTTCAATATCTGACGAATCGAATATTCCAATTCGATCAACTCGATATCGAATCGAAGTGCTAAAACATCGGATCGATCAGGAATATCCTGAAAAGCTAATGATAGCATATAGTATCTCTCGAAATGTATCGCGAGTGAATCATTTTGAAATTTGAAATATTCATCTTCTAGAATTTTGAAAATATTGAAAATTATAAAAAATTATCATATAGGCCCCAATCAATATTAATTATTATTATAAAAATCGAAAAATGATGAGAATATTCTTATTACATAATAATCGGTTCTATGACGAAACTCGAAAGATAAAATAATTGTACATTGAACATTATAAAAGATTGAGAGACTTTAGAACCTTTCTCAATATTGAGGAAATTATGAATTCCCGTATTATTTAATTTTTGAGTAACAAATATTTTGTTGATAAAATATTGTGCTATCACTCTGTACTGGAATATGCGACTTTGTTTGCAAATCATTTCCTTCTTACTTGACATTCATGGCCGATCAACATTGTTCGATCTGTCATATCATCAACTCATCATTCTCTGCCCTTAAAACATGACAATCGAAATGCAATCAACCGATCGATAATAATATTTGCTTCTACAACCACCTGCCATGACTACAACTATTAACATAAGTCTCCTTATATGCACTCTCCCAACAATCACGCATCTAGAAACATGCAATATGCAAATGCTCATGTGCACTTTTCGTGTATTCATTCTACGTCACACAAAACCAGGCATATTGTGCAATTAATTAACGTATGCAATTCGTCTACGGATAAAACGAACAACCATAACAGATTGTTCATAAAATATACATGCAATAGAAAACTAGCTAGCTCGTTTGTTGGAAAATACGTTATTTAAAATCTAATATCCTTTTCATGTAGACGCGGTTTAATTATTTGTCGACGTCATGACTATGAATATTCGAGTATACAACGGGTTAAAGTCCGTCAAAATGTTGACTTTGGTAGTGCATTGTATTGTATTTATTACGTTACAAAGTTCATTGTGTATACGCTATGAAATACATATCCCAATATGTAGCGTACCGGTATTCGTTTACGTGCAGTAAAAACTTGAAACTTGATCAAGGCAATCTCGGGACCATTCATATCAATCAATAAATGCAATATCGATTAAGGGAGGGATGAAATGAAGGCAATGAGAATGTGTGATTAGACTCAATTGTTATTTGAAACATTGTTTCTCCTTGCAAGCTCATGGGAAAATTTAATTTATTTTTCACGGATTCAGATAGGGCCGATTATCACGAGTGCTTATCATACTGAACTGACATTCAGGAGACCGGTGTTCGATTCCCGCCATGGTCGACCACCCTGACAGAGATATTTTGTGGTTTCCCTGTGTCGTTCATTTCGATACTGGGATGGTTTCTTCATAACAGGCCATGACCGACTCCCCAAAACACCTGATTGAATAACCTTCCATCCAATCATCCCATCCAATCATCCCATCATTCAATATATCATTCAGCGACGCCTATCGTAGTCGATCAGTACAGTACGTCGCTAAACCAAATATAAATGAAAAATATGTACGTATTATATATGTTTCATATATGTGCACGTTCAATACGTTACAAGATCAATCATGTTTTCCTCGCTTTCTTCGCATTCTGTCATTTGATTCTCCACATTTTAGTTATTGGTGGAAGTGCCGTGTATTTTCGCATGTACATTCCATTGAATAGGTATCAAAATATTCTTCACACAAATGGCATAAGAGAACCCTGCATACATGAATGCACACACACACACACACACACACACATATATATATATATATATATATATATATATATATATATATTATATATATATATATATATATATACTGGGATGGATATATATATATATATATATATATATATATATATATATATATATATATATATATATATATATCTCAGTTGGCTAGAGCATCTGAATCAAACTCAAAGGTCCTGGGTTCTGGTCACAGAGTTGGTACATTTCACGTCCTTCAAGTTGTCTCCTCACCTGTCAGTATATAATAACTTAGTACTGTATTATTTCACCATCATTATTTGTTTGTTAGTGGGCTTACCGTTTTTTTTTGTTAGTACCTCACTGGTTGCTCCGTTCTAACGCACTTCGACACTTTTTTCATCATCAAGTAGAAAAAGCGGGCGTTTTTGATTCTCAATGAAGTTTAAATAAAGTTATACATGTGTGGCTCAGAGCACGTACTCTAGTTCTAAGTTCATCAAGATGGAGCTAAGATGAATAAAAGTTCATCAAAATCACAATTAATACATCCAGATGTTATTTATACAACTGCTCAATACATATTCATTATAATCACCGATTGGTCCTTCTCATGGTAGATTGATAATTGTGAGGAGATTATCAATTATATAAATGACATTGCCAATTGTAAATCTAATGCAACTTTATTCATCTCAGCTTCATCTTGGTGGACCCGGTGTCGCAGGGACCCTATACCCCCGTGTTCTAGTACCCCCCGGTATTCCAGCTCTAGTGTTGTGATACCCCCCCGGTAATTGATCCCTAGTGTACAACTACCCCCCCCCAGGGATCCTATACCCCCTAATCGAAACCTGTTTTCTGTGAGAGGGGGTATTAGAACACTAGAGATGGTTTACCCTATAACTTTATTCGTGATTTAAGTTAGAGGGGGTATCTGAGCCCCAGGGATGGTTTACCCTATAGCTGTAATTCGTGATTTGAGTTAAAGGGGGGTATCTGAGCCCCAGTGATGGTTTACCCTATAGCTGTAATTCGTGATTTGAGTTAAAGGGGGGTATCTGAGCCCCAGGGATGGTTCACCCTATAGCTGTAATTCGTGATTTGAGTTAAAGGGGGGTATCTGAGCCCCAGTGATGGTTTACCCTATAGCTGTAATACGTGATTTTAGTTAAAGGGGGGTATCTGAGCCCCAGGGATGGTTCACCCTATAGCTGTAATTCGTGATTTGAGTTAAAGGGGGGTATCTGAGCCCCAGTGATGGTTTACCCTATAGCTGTAATTCGTGATTTGAGTTGAAGGAGGGTATCTCAGCCCTAGGGATGGTTTACCCTATAGCTGTGATTCGTGATTTGAGTTGAAGGGGGGTATCTCAGCCCTAGGGATGGTTTACCCTATAGCTGTTATTCGTGATTTGAGTTAAAGGGGGGTATCTCAGCACTAGGAATGGTTTACCCTATAGCTGTTATTCGTGATTTGAGTTAAAGGGGGGTACCTCAGCACTAGGGATGGTTTACCCTATAGCTGTTATTCGTGATTTGAGCTGAAGGATAATATCTCAGCACTAGGGATGGTTCACCCTATAGCTGTAATACGTGATTTGAGTTAAAGGGGGGTATCTGAGCCCCAGGGATGGTTTACCCTATAGCTGTAATTAGTTATTTGAGTTAAAGGGGGGTATCTCAGCACTAGGAATGGTTTACCCTATAGCTGTTATTCGTGATTTGAGTTAAAGGGGGGTACCTCAGCACTAGGGATGGTTTACCCTATAGCTGTTATTCGTTATTTAAGTCAGAGGGGGTATCTCAGCACTAGGGATGGTTTACCCTATAGCTGTTATTCGTGATTTGAGTTAAAGGGGGGTATCTCAGCCTCAGGGATGGTTTACCCTATAGCTGTTATTCGTTATTTAAGTCAAAGGGGATATCTCAGCACTAGGGATGGTTCACCCTATAGCTGTAATACGTGATTTGAGTTAAAGGGGGGTATCTGAGCCCCAGGGATGGTTTACCCTATAGCTGTAATTCGTGATTTGAGTTGAAGGGGGGTATCTGAGCCCCAGGGATGGTTTACCCTATAGCTGTAATTCGTGATTTGAGTTGAAGGGGGGTATCTCAGCCCTGGGGATGGTTTACCCTATAGCTGTTATTCGTGATTCAAGGCAAAGGGGGGTATCTCAGCACTAGGGATGGTTTACCCTATAGCTGTAATACGTGATTTGAGTTAAAGGGGGGTATCTGAGCCCCAGGGATGGTTTACCCTATAGCTGTAATTCGTGATTTGAGTTGAAGGGGGGTATCTGAGCCCCAGAGATGGTTGACCCTATAGCTGTAATTCGTGATTTGAGTTGAAGGGGGGTATCTGAGCCCCAGGGATGGTTTCCCCCATAGCTGTAATTCGTGATTAGAGTTGAAGGGGGGTATCTCAGCCCTAGCTATGGTTTACCCTATAGCTGTTATTCGTGATTCAAGGCAAAGGGGGGTATCTCAGCACTAGGGATGGTTTACCCTATAGCTGTAATACGTGATTTGAGTTAAAGGGGGGTATCTGAGCCCCAGTGATGGTTTACCCTATAGCTGTAATTCGTGATTTGAGTTAAAGGGGGGTACCTCAGCACTAGGGATGGTTTACCCTATACCTGTAATACGTGATTTGAGTTAAAGGGGGGTATCTGATCCCCAGGGATGGTTAACCTTATAGCTGTAATTCGTGATTTGAGTTGAAGGGGTGTATCTAAGCCCTAGGGATGGTTTACTCCATAGCTGTGATTCGTGATTTGAGTTAAAGGGGGTATCTCAGCCCTAGGGATGGTTTACCCTATAGCTGTTATTCGTTATTTAAGTCAAAGGGGGGTATCTCAGCACTGGGGATGGTTTACCCTATAGCTGTAATTCGTGATTTGAGTTGAAGGGGGGTATCTCAGCCCCAGGGATGGTTTACCCTATAGCTGTTATTCGTTATTCAAGTCAAAGGGGGTATCACATCCCTAGGGACTGTTCACCCTTCAGCTGTCCACATACGCATGTCAGTGCAAGTTAATTTATGTCAATATATCGTGACATGAATTTCGAATATCATTATTCATCAATAATATTAGCATCGCAATGTCAAATAAAGCTAGTATTCTATCGATTCAATAGTTTCTTCGATATGACCACGAATAACGAATAACAGCTATAGGGTACACCATCCCTCGGGCTCAGGTACCCCCCTTCAACTCAAATCACGAATAACATCTACAGGGTAAACCATCCCTAGTGCTGAGATACCCCCCATTGACTTGAATCACGAATGACAGCTGTAGGGTAAACCATCCCTAGTGCTGAGATACCCCCCTTTAACTCAAATCACGAATAACAGCTATAGGGTAAACCATCCCTAGTGCTGAGATACCCTCCTTTGGCTCGAATCACGAATAACAGCTATAGGGTAAACCATCCCTAGTGCTGAGATACCCCCTTTGACTTGAATAACGAATAACAGCTATAGGGTAAACCATCCCTAGGGCTGAGATACCCCCTTTAACTCAAATCACGAATTACAGCTATAGAGTAAACCATCCCCAGTGATGAGATACCCCCCTTTAACTCAAATCACGAATAACAGCTATAGGGTAAACCATCCCTAGTGCTGAGATACCCCCTTTGACTTGAATAACGAATAACAGCTATAGGGTAAACCATCCCTAGGGCTGAGATACCCTCCTTTGGCTTGAATCACGAATAACAGCTATAGGGTAAAACATCCCTAGTGCTGAGATACCCCCTTTGACTTGAATAACGAATAACAGCTATAGGGTAAACCATCCCTGGGGCTGAGATACCCCCCTTTAACTAAAATCACGAATCACAGCTATAGGGTAAACCATCCCTAGTGCTGAGATACCCCCCTTTAGCCAAATCACGAATAACAGCTATAGGGTAAACCATCCCTAGTGCTGAGATATCCCCTTTGACTTAAATAACGAATAACAGCTATAGGGTAAACCATCCCTGGGGCTGAGATACCCCCCTTTAACTCAAATCACGAATCACAGCTATAGGGTAAACCATTCCTAGTGCTGAGAGACCCCCTCTGACTCAAATCACGAATTACAGCTATAGGGTAAACCATCCCTAGTGCTGAGGTACCCCCCTTTAACTCAAATCACGAATTACAGCTATAGGGTAAACCATCCCTAGTGCTGAGATACCCCCCTTTAACTCAAATAACTAATTACAGCTATAGGGTAAACCATCCCCAGTGCTGAGGTACCCCCCTTTGACTCAAATAACGAATAACAGCTATAGGGTAAACCATCCCTAGTGCTGAGATACCCTCCTTTAACTCAAATAACTAATTACAGCTATAGGGTAAACCATCCCTAGTGCTGAGGTACCCCCCTTTGACTCAAATCACGAATTACAGCTATAGGGTAAACCATCCCTGGGGCTGAGATACCCCCCTTTAACTCAAATCACGAATTACAGCTATAGGGTGAACCATCCCTAGTGCTGAGATATTATCCTTCAGCTCAAATCACGAATAACAGCTATAGGGTAAACCATCCCTAGTGCTGAGATACCCCCTTTGACTTAAATAACGAATAACAGCTATAGGGTAAACCATCCCTAGTGCTGAGATACCCCCTTTGACTTAAATAACGAATAACAGCTATAGGGTAAACCATCCCTGGGGCTGAGATACCCCCCTTCAGCTCAAATCACGAATAACAGCTATAGGGTAAACCATCCCTAGGGCTGAGATACCCCCCTTTGACTTAAATAACGAATAACAGCTATAGGGTAAACCATCCCTGGGGCTGAGATACCCCCCTTCAACTCAAATCACGAATTACAGCTATAGGGTAAACCATCCCTAGTGCCGAGATACCCCCCTTTGACTTAAATAACGAATAACAGCTATAGGGTAAACCATCCCTGGGGCTGAGATACCCTCCTTTAACTCAAATCACGAATAACAGCTGTAGGGTAAACCATCTCTAGGGCTCAGATACCCCCCTTAACTCAAATCACGAATAACAGCTATAGGGTACACCATCCCTAGAGCTGAGATACCCCCCTTAACTTAAATCAAGAATAATAACTAGGGTAAACCATCCCCAGTGCTGAGATACCCCCCTTTAACTTAAATCACGGATAACAGCTATAGGGTAAACCATCTCCAGGGCTGAGATACCCCCCTTTAACTTAAATCAAGAATAATAACTATAGGGTAAACCATCTCCAGTGCTGAGATACCCCCTCTCGCTCTTCATAGTCGTCAATGGGGGTATTAGATCACTGGGTAGGTAATCGTACACTAGGGATGGATTACCGGGTAGGTAAACCATCTCTAGTGTACGATTACCGGGGGGTATATGGTCCCTAGTGTTGGTTTCCCGGGGGGTATAAGATCGGGGAGGTAAACCATCACTGTCACACCGGAACTATGGAGCTCTGGGTCACACTTATGTGATCTGAATACTCCATTTCTCAGAAGACACAACGGATACAACATAATAATCATTCAATTTATTTTCGCTCCCATATCTTACCGGGAGATCAAATATGCTCATTATTTGATTTGTTGTCTGTGACAAAATGTATGATAATGAATAAAATAAAAAAAAATATGCATTATCACACTGTACTGTATGCCTGAAATATAAAAATCAAGCGATGTAACCCAAAGTACTTGAAACCTTACAAAGTAGACCACCAATTCGCACAGCTGGGAACGCCGCGACATTTAGTCCGATAATCACTACATGAATTATACAATCAATCCACGGAATCAATTGTCCAATTCAGTGAACACAAAATCTACGACAGCTTTCTCTTACCTCTCGCTCCTTCTCCTTCTCTGTCTCTCTCTATCCCTCTCTTTCGATCTCTCTCATCTCAAGAGATAATTCGTGTCACTCAATTCCAAGCTGGATGACTGATAATAACACTGCCTCAATTCTCTCATAATACTCTTTACCTTACTTGCCTCTCCCGTGGTGTGTGGTAAGAACATTACGCCACAGGGGCGAGACGGTTAATAACGGTGAATTTTATAACGTTGATGATAATTCATATCCCGTACGTAAATGATACACTCTGGAAGATAAGTTGATATCGGATTCTCAGAATAATATTATAATCAAGTCAAACAACAAGATAAGTATCATTTGATGAGTTTTCCAAAACCCAATTGATGTATCGAAATAATCCACATTATTTCAATCATGTATGCGTTGAATTCTGTGTTGATAGTTTCTATAGTAGTTGGTCGACAGTTGATAGTATGGATTGGTAATTTTAAACATAAATTATGACTGTGTTAGAGCCAATAATTTTCAATACTCAATTCGCGAAGCCAAGACTTTGATAGACTGTCAATAATTTTAAGTTTATAGTTCACCAATTGACATTAAAATAATGTATATTGTATGCAATAGTGCATGCAATCTGAATCACATTCAGATCGGTTGTCTCAAATATCCAACTAATTGATTCACTTTATCAAGTCACTATCTACAACTTAATATTCATATGGAGTTTCCACTGGAGGCGTGAGCCAAATGCATTGTCATCCAATTAGTTACAAGCAAGAATGGATTAATACTATTCTCACAGTCCACATCAATCATATTGCAATCAATCAATACCAAATGATAAGACCATATGATATGATATGATAATGATATGATATTATATGATTATCTTATGATATGATAAGACCATATCATATGATAAGACTGATATTGCAATAGGTAATGTGTGTACTTCAGCTAGAAGTTACTGATATATGAATTGGAATTCTTATTACAATAATGCTCATCTTCTCTCAGTTTTAAATCATTATACTAATATTTCTGAACATCCCATTTAACTCGCACACTTGATGATGATTCACAATGATGATGAGCACACAATGATGGTTCAATTAGAGTAATATCAATTATGAGAATAAAAAAAATCTCCAAAACTGTCGAACTAATTTATTCGAAGGGTGAATTGGAACAATCAGTTTTCCCATACATTTGAAGAATTACAGTTCATCCAATTTTCTCAACTTCAATGTTACATGAAGTAATAGAAAAACACATTTTTTCCTCGAATGAATCATGAAGTATAAAGGTCCAGCCTCACCCTTCTTCCTCCTCTATCAACATCGTGTGGCATGAATGATAGTAGTGAAATGCTAGAGAACACAATGAGATCAATGAAATATGTTTCCTTTTGAACCCGATCACTTCTTCAAGAGTCAATAGCAAAATAAACCATATAATATTATAATTTATTAGCACCCCCACTCCCCCTCTTCCACTCGTATCCAGTATTACTTATGAAATCGTTGACTGTTTGCCAAAACAGTTGGGATGTTCGAGGAGCTTCTATGATCATGAATTGCTTTGAGATCGTGATCAATTGGAAATTGGCCCTTTCGGCATTAATAGTGATACTATTGGACAATGGCGAAAAAGATCTGGTTAATTGACAAACCAATCAGGCTTGTTCAAATCATATATATTTTTTCATCGGTGCAAGGGAAGTATATTAAAAATTTTAGTGCCCGAAAAACTTGAGTTAGAGTAGCTGTAATTAGGATTTAATCAGTTATCACCATGGCCACGAATGCTATAGTTGGATGGTTTAATTGAATTCCATAAAAAGATTGACTAAGCTTGATAACATACGGGATCTTCGGCCCGGTTTTACGAATTGATAGAGGATTGAGCAATAGTCAGCGGATTAGCTTGTTATTGCCCTTGATTCTATATGTTATTTCGTATCTTCAACTAGGTCTAATAGTGAGTGGATCAGTACTCAGCTGAGGCCCGGTTTACGCATCTAATCAAGTATTAATTCACTGACTATTAGTTGAAGGTACGAAAAGAACATATGCATAACTAAGGGTGATGACGAGATCAATATCATCTTCAGGTCTCGTCGATATGTTTATCAGCGATCGAAATGCTGATCTGAAGATCTGAAGATGGAGGGTGAAATCCCATTTGAACGTCGTTTTCCGTCGAACGCAAGACGTGGCACAACCGGAGAAATCATTTTGACATGTAAATGTATATATATATATTTTTATATATATATATATATATATATATATATGAACCGATACTTGATACATGCAAGTTGTTTCTATCTCAAACATATAATTCAAGGGTTAAGGGCCTCACACCTTGATATGAACTGTTGTGTATTTTTCACTTCGTTGGCTTGGTTAAAATACTGACACGATTTTGGCCTTCAATATTATTTAAAAAAATATATTGGTGGAGGTGCCGGTCACGTTATAGTTTCTTTGAAAGTGTAACAATAATGAACAAAAATTGAAATTTGACAGCTTGTTTCACGTCAAAGAATCAACAATTTCATTACTCTGTTACAACCTGCTTCGGATATCTTATGTTTGAAAAAATATTAACAAGTTCCGATAGCCAATACTATGTCAAAGTGAAAATTCAATTTTATAAATAGAATGCTTTCAAAGTATATGTGAGAACAGAAGTATAGCGTATGTATTCTCACTCAGTTACTATCCTGACATCGGACCAAGAGGTTTTTCTGACCAATCGCAAGAGTGCAGGGCTGTGTGGGATTGGATGATGCTGCTATGCACATTTTGCTACTTTGATCAAGAAGTTGGTGCTTTCAGTATTGTATGTTGTTTCTTTCATGCTATGGATTAGTTAGTCGCCTTCAAAATATTCACTACCTATGATTGGAGTATAACTATCAGATACGATATATATGCGTGCTCTGTAATAAATCGTTTCAACGACTAATAATGTGCGATGGACCGGCGGTACTTGTTGAATATAGGCCAAATAATATCAAATGCAACTTATATTTGGAAACTGAACATTTGTGAGTTGTATTAAAAAAAGTTATGGAAATAATGAAAAATTTGAAGCTGGATCTTCCAAATGAATAATTTATTCTGGCCTACCTTGTACAAAGTGGTCGTTCAAGCCACATTTGAAAACATCTTCAACCAGTTCGAATAACATTAAACAAATACAATACACATACGCAGACAATGCACGTCCGCACAGTAGCCCTATATGAAACAATTGCAATAAAATATGGATACATTCGATTTTAGTGAGAATTTGAATTTTGTACAATCCATTTTATGAGACCACAAATGTACATGGAAGTTCTTACATCAATTTTGGTATCTTCAAACATCCAAATTATACATCGTTTGGATGATTTCATATCCAGATGCATGTTCAATATGCAGATCTGTCTATAATGAATACCTGATATGTAATAAAGATTCGTTCTGTTCCGATGCAGATTCAGACCATTATCTCGGATGGTGACAGCGATTTCGATATATTTGAAAAGAACGTGATGTGATAATACTATCAAAACAGTTCATTCAATTATTAAGTGAATCAAAAAGAAAAGAGACTCTTTAAGACTCTAAGACTTTAAGACTCTATGTCTGCTAATCAGGCACTACCAAAGTCATGTTGGACTTGAATTCGTGCCCCGCATGGTACCACGTGGGCTTCTTTCTGTGAGTTTCATAATCACCTGCTTATTCATACTCCCATATAACCTAGCTGTTGTTGGAGACGTCAATTTTCATTGAGAATGATCAAATCGAAATGCTTTCAAATCGTCAGTCATTATTCCTGATAATGATACCCGATTTGTGTATAATTTCATCAAAAAGCACAACTCCATTGACGTGAACGACATACAATAGCAAATCAGAAATGATATATATATACATATATATATATATATATATATATATATATATATATATATATATATATATATATATATATATATATATGACGAACATGAATATATTTACATTCATGAATGCAATGTTCATTTAGGTTAATTAAGAAACAACTATTAATAATTACATCCATATTTTCATATAACAGATCATTTATTTGCATATTATATATTTACCATGGTGATATCCACCTGACAGAATAATTCCGATTATACTACTAAGTGAATGATTATATTACAAGTCAAATGGCATTTCGTTGTATTTTCTTTTTTCTCTCTCTCTCACACCCTCATCCATTCTGTCGTACTCGTTTGCTGTCTTCTCGTTCGACGAACAGTCCCATACGTATTGCATCCCTTAAAGATGTTCAAACAGAATACTGAAGTAGCAAGGCACTCTGATGTTTCACACTGACAGATAGGACGAAATGGAGAGGGGGAGGAAGAAAGAGAATGCAGAAGAAAGAGACAAGAGTGAAGGATAGAGAGTAGAGATGAAGAAGAGGAAAAAAAACGTGAGAGAGAGAGAGGGATACATAACATGCATGAGAGACGGCAGAAAAATAGAAGGAGAGATGGTGATGAAAGAGGGTGAGAAGGAGAGTATGAGAGAGATTGGTAAAAATTGGCTTGAAATGGCATAATTTGAAACATTAGATGTAAGTTATATAAATAACTATGAGTAAATACAATACTTTAGATAGAGTAGGTATTATCGATCAATTGTATATTTAGACCTACGATACCCTTCCTCGCCACACAATGCATGTATGTACGCATAATTACTTCCGTGTCTTGTGTAACCATCCTCCCATGATACATTTCCCAACTCGACTACTGCACAATACGATAATTTGAGTATTTGTTGATTTGATACTGAATTTAGACTCCATTGAAATTTTATCATATATTGTGGAGATCGATTGCGTTTCTATACCGATGCGCTTTTACGAATATTTTGAAGACGCATAAATTGATGATGACTTTCACGCTGTTTCAACGAACTGAAAGCGTGGAAATGGCGTGATACTTAATGTCACCTTTTTGTTCACTTTTCACCTATCACATGACACGTTCTGTGTGCTAGCCAATTACTGAGCTAATAACGAGATTTTGGCTAACCACCCAATCCGTGAGCTAGTACAGCGACATAGTAACCTAGAAACGTGAGCTTTGTGATTCTTTGTGAATATACACCAATCCCGATGTCAAACACAGTTTTAGGGAAGCTCTCAATTCATTATTGCATTGTAATAGTATATATTTTGCTTCATGATGGAAACATTTCCAACAGACAACTGTATATAACGTTTGTAAAGGTTACAGCGAATTAGGTGGATAGAATATGATAATTCTGAATAGTTCATTGCAGATGTTTTGATAAATTTTCATTGAACCAAAACTTGATACGCTGAAATTTAGGTTTTCCAAATTTATAATCATATGGAGTATGTGAAAAGGTACATATTATTGCATTTCTCTCTCAGTAACATTTTTTTTTAATATGTATATTGTGTTACTCCTAGGATATGGATACGAAAATCAATATTTAGACCAACATGAAAAACCAATTTCAGTGTTATACAAACATAACCATAGAGAAGGTACGAAAGTATCATTATATTATACCCTAGAGGTCCATAGTACTAAAATGAAACTATTCCTACCTATAGCCATGCCAGAAAGCTAATATTAAAATATTTTCCATTGTAGGCTATATTATTCCGAAAACCGTTGCTATATTTACCTCAAAACACAGTCAGATGGTATTAAATAAAACAATGCGTATATCAATAAACGTGCATGTTCCATGCATAATACGTGAAACGTCACATGTGATAGCCCAGCAAGTTGACATGTTTATATGGCCAATCGATAGACAAATCCAATGTAGTAGAGTTTACATTGTAAAATATATATCACAAAATGTGTGATTTATCTCCAGTCGTAACATTGCCCCGATATGGATGGAGAATTACAATCCCCACCACCCTACTCCAATCCCACTCAAAAAAAAGACTAAAAATCGTATATCAGTCCCTCTGGCCATTATATTTGAGTAGTTCCTATATAGGACACCGATCCCGTTGGAACGCTAGCAGCACAAACGGACCAGAGAGTGTTTTTTGGTATTATAGTTTTACTGAATTATTAGCAGAAATGGCATATCGTGTAATATCGTGTTTGATCAGAACAGGACTAATTTATGAGTCGATGTCTGTCAAATGTTATGACATATCATTATGATTTTATGAGGAAACCATATACTGTGTTTTACTAGAATTAGATGATATCATCAAATTGATGTGAACTAGAATGCATATTCATAAAAACTATGCAATGTATGATTGGTATCTTACGAATGTCTTTATTGGAATAATTGAAAACATATTCGATTCTCATTTGATTGTTTAATTGATTGATTGATTGATTATGGATCGAAATATTGATCATTTACATCATGATAACAACAAAGAATTGAGACAGAGTTATGGAATTAGGTAGATACTTTCGGAACTATAGTACAATGCACGGAGGTCTCAATTTTATCTTCTGTTTTCAAATCAGAAATTACAAAATACTCGAATTTTCATTATGAAAATAACTTGATATGGATAAGGTTTTTGAATACCTCAGCCCTGAGGTCGAAACAAATCTTCATTCATTATTGAAGTAGGCTTATGACCTTCACCAATAATTGTATAACTAAGATGAGAGGATGTACAACGAAGAGATTTTTATATTTTCATCCCACAAATCCGAACAATTATGGAATGGATTTGATGGTTATCTCTAGTCGAAACGTAATTTTGACGCAATAGCACAAAGAGGATCTAAATTGAATCATGCTTTGGGGCGTGTTCCATGCTTTCATGACATAATTTGCTGTCTTGAATTATATTAATTTAATTGTATATTATAAAGAAGATAAAAGAGGACTGACATCAAACTCAGTCGAGCGGTTATGACTGACTTTATTATCTAGAGTAACGTTAATGTCTTGTTTGGTCATTGTTGGTTTTTCCTCCGTTTCTGTTTTGTACAACAAAATTTCACCCCTCTGTCACTTCACAATTGAGATATTACTTTCTTCATATCATCTCGGTTCTGACATATCACGGGATGGATGCTGACTGTGGTGTATGTGTTGGTATATTGTGTGTTTGTGTTGAAAAGGAGTGGAAAAGTTTTTCAGAATTAGTTTGTTCGGACTCAAGTGTCCGCAAGTGACCCTTCTCTGTTATCCTCAAGTTAAACTGAACTGAGACGAATGTGTAGGACCTTACAGAAATTGCGATCAGAAAAGCTCTGGGTATTTTATTGCATAGGCATAAAATTTACTTGGAATTCAAGATGACAGTAATGGGAATGGCAGCTGAATAAAAAAAAATTGATCCGATATTAGTGTATTGGATAATGTTGATTCGAAAATATGATGTTGAAAATAAATATGACTGGAAATGTACATACACAATAAAACTTGGGCTAAAAATAATTCAGTGAGACTATATAGAATTCACAAGATGTAAAATTTGTCATTTTTTTCTAGATTCTCTCCAGTACATACACAATAAAACTTATACACTGAAAATAATTCAGTGAGACTATATAAAATTCACAAAACGTAAAAAAATTCTAGATACTCTCCAGTACATACACAATAAAACTTGTATGCTGGAAATAATTCAGTGAGACTATATACAATTCAGAAAATGTAAAATTAGTCATTTTTTTCTAGATACTCTCCAGACAATGTTCACACTGCCATAAACCTAATGTGATCCAATATACAGATCGTATAGTTGTAAGAATCATAGTGTATACACATAATACACTATTATATGATTAATTTCGATTAATTTTGATTAATTAACTCGCATCATATTTTCGTTCTTGTACAGAGCATTGATTCCACCATACACATGAAAAGTCATGCTCTGGCAATAATAATCTTTCTTGTTGGTTGTGAAGCGCTATGCAATGAGTGTCACATGATGTGCATCTGTCTTCTGTTGTTTAATCTTCCCTGACAGCTCCCTAATATAACCGCTAAAATGAAAAAAGCATGCAACTAGAATTGGATACTTTTTTAATTCGAGTATGATTATCTTGGTTCATGTTGGACTTTTTGAAAATTCATAAATATACCGATATTATGTTATAACATGTTCACCGGTGGGAAAATGAATATGGATTCGGAATAGGATGAACCGCAAACAAATACAAATATTACTTACAAATATTACTCGTACGAATATTATATGGTAAATCGTCCCATAATAAATCTGTTCGTTGAATTTTCTTCAAACAAATAATTTTCTATGTACCGAAAAGTTCTGAATCGAATAAGTTATATACTTACAACATATGGCCAATATCATGCTTGAGGTATTGACTTTTTGGTAAATCTCATTTTTAAAAATCAACTTGAAGAGTGGTAATTTCCAATCAATAGTAATGGAAAAATTACCGCTCAAAACTAAAAAATATCACCTGATGCAAAAATTATTTATAATAATCGAATACAAGCATATAGAATCAGTTGACTTCACAAAAAAATATTATCGCTTTCAGCCCTCCCCCCTCCCCCTTTCATACATTTAGAGGCTTGAAATGGGCATGAAATACGCGATAGTGTTGATTGAACACTACGGCCCAGCGGTTGTCGTCCCTTTCTAGCACCAGCTTACCGGATATGGTCAATAATTCACACATTAATCACGGCTCTTATCCCTCTTTAGGCTCGTACGAAGTGCGTTGCATGCAGTTCCCGACAGCACGCACATACATCGCAGGTAGGACACCATAACAGTATCATTATTAGAACCGAAACTTTTAGTCGATGAACGGCGATATAACAAAATGCAAATACAATTTTTTTTAAACTATAATATTGTGCTCCTTTCAACTGTTGCCAAAGTTATCATAACGAATGATGAGGTTTTTTTTTAAGTTTTTGTAATTGATTAAAATCGATCGGATTGAAACTTTCAATTTTTCATGAAATGAGTGAGTGATTTTAAGAAGCACTGTAGACATTGTCGCGTATTGCCGACCTAAAGTGAATGGATTCATTTCTATTGAAGCTGGTTAGTTTTTCATATTGATGATTAAAATTATTTTGGTTGATAACAAAATTCGTATTCATTGTTGATTGAGTCAAATTCAGTTGATAAAACAATGATGACCACAACTTATCAAATCAGGGCTAGAGGCGGACAAAGACTCAAGTGGAATTTGGTGATATATAGGTTAAGCTGATCAGAGAATAAATTAAACAAATGACATAGAAATGTCATGAAACTCTAGAATGGCTGTAGACCTACAAGAATGACATGTTTTCACATAGGGCGCATTAGGGCGCAACACGTACGCTATACACCATACTGATAAGCCCTACCACAAAAACGTCATTGTTGCATGGTTCAAGTTTCATAGTTTTTATTCTTATTTGATGGCTTATTGAACTCCACTCTAATACTCTACTCCATCTCTGATATTCTTCAGTGAAAAATAGATAATATCAGATCTCTCAACATCAACATTTATTCAAATACTTGAATCTTTTTGATCATTCAGAAATTTTTCTCAAATTTCTATATTTTTCTCAGATGAGGTGAGTGACCAAATACAGTCATACCAATTCACACTTATACCGTTCTATACCCATTCAGTGAAATAAAAAAAATTGAAACGCATAATATAGCATGGAATACTACATATTATACACTCATTTCTTCATGTTCCAAGACTAACTTTTGTTTGTGGGAAACTGAATAGTTTTAATTAAATGATTGCGTAGCCAGGTACATTATATACTTCCCTGATTAAAAGCACTTATACTCTCCAACGAAGAAAAATATAATACAAAATATGTTTCTCCAAAGATATTAATTATGAAGTGTGTAATTGAAGTGGAGAACTAATTACCCTTCGTTGATTAAACTTACAGTTATATATTTATTTGTGTTCAAAAACGTTAAATAGAGAACAGTTTTACACATTAAGGGTATGATTTATCACGTTTTCAGTCTGAAAGATATATACATATTTATCCGTATACATGTAGTCTTTTAGAACATGGACAGAGTTTTGAAATTAGAAATACATACACAATAAGCACCAGAGGGGAATTACTGTTTGGAGTTGTTAGTTTCGGTAGAGTGTGTAGGTGAGAGGAGGAGGTTGTAAAGGTGGGGGTGGAAAACTTGATGAGAATTAATAACAATGATATATTGCACTAGCCGGAGTCTTGACACAGAGCTATTTGTTGTGCACTTTTCATTTTAGAGAACTCAACTTATGAACAGAGTGAGAGAGTGAGAGAGTGAGAGAGAGAGAGAGAGAGAGAGAGAGAGAGAGACATGAAGGGAGAGAGAGAGAGAGAGAGAGAGAGAGAGAGATAAAGAGAGAGAGAGATGGAGAGAAGTGGAATATGTAAATAAATAAGCACAATAGTATACAACCAGATACTATACAGAATTAAAACTTTCCCAGACTATGGTTTTGGTTTTCACCCAGTTGTGCTATAATATGTTATACTCTGTAGGCAGAGGCAGTCATTTTCATTCCAAAACCACACTAAAAATTCATTGTGAAAATAAAAATAAAATAAGTTAGGATTACAGAATGCTAAAACCCAAGGGCTGACTCTTCGTTAAAAGCAATAATATATGACTATGAAAGTGTTGAATGTAGTTACCGGTATTTCAGCTGTTGCGGACAAATTGTGGTTGCATAGGATTTGTGACCGAATAGCGGTAAAGAACATTTCGCAGCTAACAAAAAAGAAAATGGTGCACCATTCGGTAAAAATGTAGAAAATATTGTTAATAACAGAATACGAGACGAGTTAAAATATGTACGTATTTAAAATTTCAGACTGTTCAGCAATGAAAGAAAGCTAACAAAAGAGCAACACAAAAATGTAACAAACTTTCATGCTTCAGATTTCTGGATATACGGAACATGTTCTCCGGACATGTGTGAATCATCATCAGAAACAGAGTTTAATGACATTTTATGTCATTCAGAGCTTTAGTTTCTTTCCAAATTGATTCATAACAGATAATATGCATAATTAGCATGATTACTCCCCCGTTCAGACCTATTTCAATGGGCTAGTAAACCTAAATTTTCATGTATAAATTGAAGTAGCTAGCATTTCTTTTTTCTCTGAAAGATTATGAGCTTGAACGAACGCGGGATTCCATTTTGATTAGAGCTCACCAGTATTGGGAAGTGCAACAATTACTATATATATGGCGGTGAGCCGGTGAATTAAATGAACGTGCTTATTGGCTTTACACTATGGTTGACTATCATAAAAAAGTCAACTTTCAGTATCAACTGAAAACTAATCTGCTTTTCAATTAATTGGATACCAGAATTCCTGTATTATACTGTACTCACATAGGGTATGAGGGGATTAGAATACTTCCTGCATTGTCTTATCTTTTAGGGTATGTGTCATTTATTGTATGAGCATTAACGTCACAATGGTCACTATAAGTTGATCGAGTCATAGCTGACTATGAATAATTCAAATGAATCAACGAAAAATCTCCTAGTATTCGACAGTTTTGAATCCAGCTCATGTAACGCAGCTATAACTGCCAAGACTTACGGAATGTTAGGAATACAAAAATGCTTACTCGAGAACCCTCAATATATTATGCTTACCTTGCCTTGGGTGGATCCGGACAAATATCTATAAATTGCTCGTCCATCCATACATACATCATCCATACATACAACTAGCCTCTAGTTGTTGTTGAAGTTGTTACGCAAACAGTGAATCTAATAAACTTGAAAAACGTAATTAAAACGAAATTGGTGATCTGTGTTTCGTTCTTCTTATTCAGAATGATCTTAGGTGAATCATAATGATCCATGAATTATGGCATTTATGCAATTACTTGATGATTTCAAATATCAAGTGCGTTTTGAAGTAAATTCCGGATCCATTTTGTATATATAAAAATCTTCATTAAAAGACTCTGCCATCTCATTCAGTGTCTGCCAGAACGACACAGAATAATGAAAAAATGATGGAATAAAAGAGATATCAGTGATAGATCAAGAAAAATGAAAATGTAACTAATTAGCGTTTGAAACAACAAATCAAGTACAGCATCAAGTATAATGTATAAAGTTTAATGTGTAGCATCAAGTATAATCGTAGCTCACGGTTATAGATGTTTAGTTTTCAACCGTTCAGAAAAGTGTGATATTGGATCATCCAAGAATTATTCGATTATCACAAGGTTTTTGACCTACTGGCATGATGTAATTGTTTGTGGATACGATCGTAATTTCAAGATATCAGATGTGAGAAACAAGTATTAATGTAATCTATTGTAAACAAGTAATACAATTTGAACTGAATCAGTAACTTATTTCTTCTGACTACTTCTTAATCTAAATCGCTCCTGTTCATGCGTAATTATATTTATATATATATATATATATATATATATATATATATATATATATATATGTGTGTGTGTCCGAGTATTACCCATAGTGGGTTTCCATCGAATCAATAATGTTCAAACACGACATCTCACATCCTTTTCCTACAACAACAAATTATTCAGAATTATCCCTCACAAACATTGTTTGCTCAACATATTTGTGTACCGACTTACATAAACCGTGTTAATAACGTTTGTAATCTCTCTGTTGACTTCGGTGTGGTATTCTCAAGATAAAAGCTTTCCTCGCGCTTACGCGTTCTCGGTGCTTTCCAGAAGATCTCTTCTTATACGTTGTCTTAATTCTGACGAATTAGTTAGCTTGGCTACGCGTCTGTTAATGCTAGTCGGCAAGCATGCAACATTGCCGAGCCATTAAAAGTCAGTGGCCGAATTTGAAGAGAATGTTAGGTAGGCATGAAAGGTTGAGGGGTCGTCTCGGGGTGGCGAGGTTTTGTAGGAAGAAAGGGGAAGTTAGAGGGAGCTTTTGCCAAGTTTACGACTTTTGGGACGTCCCCGAACTACCAACGCCGACGTCGACGTGTGGAGTCAACCCCATTGCAGACAACGAACAGAAAGAAGTGAGCTCGATTACTTATCTTCATTACGTAGTAGATAGAAATATACTTACACATTTAGAAAGTGAACAAATAAAGTGGTACGTTTTATTAGGACTAGGTCGGTTTTATGTGTAGAAGACATTATCCTGCATTTTCTTTTTGGATTATCAGGAAAAAGAGTGATTCGTGCGTGTGGTAGGATTAGATAATGTACATTTTCACCTTCTAGGGAAAATGGTTTTTCACTTTGCATCATACACTTGATGATTTCCCTTGCTATAAGCCGTGTATGGTGATTTGAAAACGTAATCTGCTCCCTTGCTATTGAAAAGCTATAAACAATCGTGCAAATATTTACACATTTTCTTCTCCTCATATCCGTATTGAACTGTTATTTTCAGACATATAACCTTAAGTGGTGTTTTATCATCAAACTCCTCAATTTGATAGATAATAAAAAGTGATGGCGATAGCATACTTAAATGGAAGTTCACTCTCTTCAAATTCAAACGAAAGAAAGTGTTCAATACGTGTATGTTCACAGAAGCATATATTTTAGAAATAGGCCTACATCCTGCCAATGTTTGAAATTGGAATTGCGTTCAGAATGATTAATTACATGCTCATTTAACTCTGCCTGAACTATCGAAATAATAGAGGTGAGATCATGATCTATGATTGAACTCATGACATGATAATGTCAATATAAGTGTTTGTTTATTGTGACTAGTAGTATTACTCAATTAGACTTGTAATAGCAATGAGTAGTAAATGAATAAACATCAGCTAAATGTAAGAACGTTCATTATCTAAAATGACATACGGATATCCCTTGTAATGTTGCCATTTACGAGAATGATTGCCAACAATGTCAATGTGAATGATCTTCACCACATCGCTCGTAATTTCCATCCATTCAAAAGAGCTGCGGGCAAGAACATTTCCATGACGACCAAGATTACACGTGAACGTTACTAAACGGTCGGTAGGACTGTGCGCGTGTACTGTCTCCACCGTCGCTTATAAAGCGTCGCCAAATGCTCTTCGTGCAGTTCCGCCATTTCACCATTCGGGCAATTCCGTCACCCCCTCCGCCGTTGCCGCGTCGTCTCAAACCCACCCCGCGTCGTGACTCTGTGCGGCGCGTCAGAGTTGTGAATACCGTGCTAGAGGGAGGCTGTTTTGTGCCTTTGTGCTAGTCGCGCGACTTTTGGCCAACATATATATACATATATAATATTGAGGGAGAGAGGAGAGTGTGTGCAAGTGTGTGTGCTGATATCAGTCAGTAGCGACGGGTGTTTCAACAGAGAACCACCTACACACCCCCTCCTGATACCCCATCACCACCCCGTGAATTTCGCGAGCGCGTGATGACCTAAGGATCAGCCAGGTAACTGCCTGTGTTTGCCGTTATCACCCTGTCAGTTAGTGGGTGACCGACTTGGTGTGTGTTGGTCGACTTGCCGCCTCTCCGCTCGTAGCATACATTCAAGCAACGATATTCGAGTGATCATACATCATATCGTGTTCTCCAATTCCTAAACATAAATATCTAGTAAGTTTCGCGCCAAATAATGAACAGTTCACATTTTCATTCATAGAATCTACGTTCAAGAAAACGGTGTCGTAGGCGCTGTGAATTCTTATTTATATATTCCTTTTTGACTGTATTATCGAAATAACTGAATCTACTGTGACATACGTCATTATTTACCATACATGAAAATTATTTTCCCGAAATTAAAAATAATTTTTCATCTTGACAATATTATCCTTCGTACTCGTTGAGTGACGTAAGCATCCATTTGTCGTGAATGCCAGCTAGCTTGCTGCCGTATTTGCCAGTCACACGTTCCTCATCGGCTATCCCGATGTTGGCCATGTCGACACTCATGATGCCCGCCGCCACGATGACCACGATGACGAACCCGGGACCGATACCGGTGGCTCAGGCCAAGTTTGAGGCGAATGGCAAACTGACGCTCAATCACAACAACACAGCTAATAAAGCAGGTATGATTGATAGTTTTAATGTTGATAAGTCGAGATGAAGAAAAATTATTTGTCCTTCAATGTGTCTGTTTTTGACGTGTCGGTCGCTGAACAGTTTATAAATGGCATGTTTTTGAACAGCTGGAATCAAACTATAGGTGTGTTATGAAAGGTGAAGACTTTCTGCCTTAACACTTTTCGTAGATTTAATAGATTATGACTAAGTGAGCTCAACAAACTTCTACGTGCGAAACGTTGACATAGTAAACACTGAACGGGGAGAACTGAGGCTTAAATTTGACTCGTGCTTGTTAATCCCAAACGCAACAATTTTTCTAATTGCTAATTTTTATTTATTAATGTCTCTGTGTCAATAACAAACGAATACTCCTGAAGTAATGAATAGTATTGTTGTCAACCAATAATGATATGAAGCAGATAATCATTTGAATTCTATTTTATGCAAATCAGAATAGCATATTGTCCAATAAGCATCTCAATTTTGGAGGATTTTCTCAGAGCGTCAATCAAAATATATCAACTTACACCTTTATCATAGCCTGATAAGCAGTTTTCGGGAATAAAGTAAATGGATGAGTATATTCGCTTATTGACGCGTCAAAAACTGCGTACCTCCATACAAATTTATAGTCAACAGTGGGGTGATTGCTACGTCACAACACCTCGTGCGATTGATCTCAAATCAGCAACGTCTGTTTTTTGGATGTATCGGTAGTTAACCAATTACAACAATGCTTGACTTACAACTGGTGTACAACAACACATGTCAAGTGTACACGTGAGTACTTGGATTTCAGTACACAGTAGAACTATCAACATGTTGATGTGAATTTTACAACATTATCAAAAATTAAATACAACTCCTGTAATCAAAATACTGATTCTCATGAAATTAATACTTCATCTCCACTCACCATTTTAATCATGGTGATAAACCGTTTGAATAGAATGTCTTCAAAGTTCGTGTTCAATCTACTAATATTTGAATTTCATATGTGGTCATTAATAATACAAAATAATGTTCCCAAGTTATTATTACACATCATTAATTAAGACTTGTGGATGGCAAAAGTAGCATTCAAATTGAAAACTGATGCGAATAGCAGTTTCAAATGTAGACGTGAGATGAATTTTGATCTCGTCGAATAGATATAATACAATATTCTGGTAGTGTAAGATCAATTATACACATACTTATTTGGTTACGTTAACATTATCATATATAATCTTCCTCAAGTTTTCTTTTATCATTATCTTACTAACCAAGTTAAAAACGTTGATGATTACATTAACTCTCTCTCTCTCTCTCTCCCTCTCTCTCTCTCTCTCTCTCTGTCTACCTCTCTTTCGAATGAAGTGATTCAATATTGAAGGAGTGGAACTTCTGATTTCTAATTATCGCATCGGAAAAACGATCTATGCGAAATTGAAAGCACAATTCAAAATGTTATTTTCCAAGATTATCGTTCCATCTGAAGTGAGTTTCATTCCACTATCCATCTTCTGATAGCCCCTCTCCCTCTACTTCTCCTTGATGCTCTTTACAATACAAATATAAAGCATGTAAATAAGATAATAATTAAAGGACATCTATCCCCAAATAGCATATAGGCAGTACGTATATACAACTATTTATATATAGCATATATATATATATATATATATATATATATATATATATGTGTGTGTGTGTGTATTGATATATTTAAAATATATATATATATATATATATATATATATATATATATATATATATATATATATATATATATATATACATACATATATATATATATATATATATATATGTGTGTGTGTGTGTGTGTATTTATATATATATATATATATATATATATATATATATATATATATATATATATATTATAAACTTTCGTTAAGTAGTATGTACTAGGAAACTCGTTAGTGTCAAGATTAGCTGACGGGATCTTCAACAAAGCGGGAACTATTCCGAACAAGGGGTAGGAAATCTAGACTATCGTGTATATATTCATAAAACTTCATACAGATTCGTAGTCCAGAATGTAGAGGAATTCTAACAATGTTATCCATAAGTTTCAGAATCGTCTTTGAAAGTTTATGTATAGGCCAAGAATTATTTCTTATAATCATTGTAAGAAGCATTGCATATCCGATGGTACATATAGACGTCTACAAAATTATATTTGGGACTGATTATACGGGAATAATTTCAATGATGAAATAGTGTATCAAATATGTATAAGTTGAGTGTAGATCGGTCTGTGGTTCGTTTCCCGCCAACGTCGCTATCATTAGAGAGGTTTTTAGTGATTTCCGTTTCTAGGTAAATGTCGTGATAGATTTCACAGTAAGAGGCCAAGAGCACTTCCTTCACACTGTCCCTCCAATTACCTGAGAAACCTTCATCTCATCATTCCATAATATCATCAATCATTCTTCCGACGCCATTAGATCTCAGTTATCATCGAAGTATTTCGTCAACAAAATAAAATTCATATAATATAAATTCATTATTTTATAAGCCTTTTTTACTGACCGAAAATGAAAAGACATTTTACTTCTCTTATAACAAAGTAAGAAAGGTATTCTAATCCTACACATAAACATATTTCCATAAGTTCTTTTGTGATTCAACAGCGTCGGCAAATTGTGCTCCATTCTGATGCTAATGCTACGGTAGGCTGGTATCTCGCATAGGCCTACTCTTTATTCCCCCAAAAAATACAAAATTGACTGTGACTTCGATTTAGCAAATATGTCAATTGATCGAATATTGTCATTGTTTACAGTATGAGGGCAAAAGTGAAAAACTGTAATCCCGCTGTTATGTTTCACTTCAAAACTTCAAATGAAATACCAAACATGGGCAATTTTCCTTTTTTTTTGAAAAAAAATGCAGGCTTTTAAATATTTACCTAACATCACGTTCATGATTTTACTATTCATTCGGTAGTAACCAATGTTAAAATCTCACACTGCTGTTGATAGTTTACATAGATAATTGATACTATAACTTCATTTAATTTATTTTATTAGTTTATTCGTGGTGAATTTCATTAAACACTACATTCATGCACATCATATATCTGGATCATATATATATATATATATATATATATATATATATATATATACTGACGTTTCAGCCGGTCCATGCCGGCCTTTCTCAAAGCTGTTAAAACATCTCAAGGTAAAGAATACAAACAATGAAAACTATTACATATCTAGAAAGCTTAACGAAATTGATAGAATTACAAATATAAAGGTGTATATATATATATATATATATATTACAGGCTTCAATTGACCATTCTACCATCAATTAATTATAATTCATCAATCAATTATAATTCTCATTACTGATGCTAATTACTATTTCTATTGAGAATGTTATTCCTTCTCTATCATTATCACCATGTCGTTCATGATTTTGACAATATCAGTTCTCTATAATTGATATGTTACTATAGATATAAGCGACTTTAATAGATGATAATATGAAGTACATCGATTCAAATCTGAAGAATTATTGTAGAACCGTGCCAATAATTATTAAAATTATGAACAAAGACTGGTAAAACTTGTTCATATATTATTATTCATGTTCAAATTCATAAATGATAATATATAGGACGAGGTAATTATATGTGAATTATGCATCACGTAAGCGTGGTGTTACACGGTATTAGTGGTAGCAGCCACGTTTAACACAGGGTGAGGGGGAAAGGCTGGATGGAATGACCAGGTGGCACAACTGAATTAGGATATTATGTCAAAAACATCTGTCATAATAATTATAACCATAGTTCACGGAAGTGCTGATTTGAAGGGATGTTTGTTAGTAAAACACTGTCTGTCAATTTTTGATATCGTTTGATGTTTTTCAATGACTTAAATAAGAGAGGAGAGCGATTGTATTTGGAAACCTGTCTTTCTCAAAGACTGTTTTGCAAACTAAGTTTGATTTATTTGTTGTAAATCAAATACTTGCGCACTCTCCCGTCAAATATCCCGGCATTGATTAAGAAGAATATTTAGAGATTTTTTTCTCAGTTACACTTGAATTATCATCTCATTATACTGCGATCTGACCTCGATCTGACCTTATAGGCTATGAATTTCAATCCAGGGACATAACAGAAATATATTCAATGAATCATTGGAATAGCTAATATGATTATATGATAGTTCTTTTTCTATTGAGATAATGGCACTGCATTATAAACTGAAATCAAGTCGGGCATTAGTTTGATTTCCACATACAGTAATGCATGGAATTTTGTGAGAATCTATCTCTAGTATCTGCTAATTTTACCCTCAAATGGCTCAACTGTTGGTGAATAATCATGTTATTCTTTTCCACCCTCATCAATTCCTCCAACCACCAAGGTGATGCTGAGGTGGTACCGCAAAGAATAATATTCTACCTCCACAGTCAATTCTCATGATATGTTTCGAGGAATACTTTCGAGTATATAGGAGAAACATTCAACACAAGTAGAATAGTACATTAAAGAACATTACGTACTCTGTCTCCCTCCTATTCTATAATATGAGAACAGATATACTCACAGTATGTACATATTTCCATTCCAACATTCCGTCAAATGAAGTATCCGTAAAATAGTAACGATTTTATTAAATTTTCCGAACTCTCCTAAATACAATTCGGACTTTACCAGAAATAAATACGTATCCTATATTTTCAGAGGGTGGAATTCTGTCTATAAACCTAAATACTGGGACCACTATACCTTACAAATTTACGATACATGTTATTATAGGAAGATGTTTTTTTTATTCGAAAAACTATGAAAATAGTTATAGGTTTCCATAACCTCAATGAAGGGTTTTTCTTCGAAGGCCAAATATGTAAAAGTGAATACTTTATGCCTACTCCGGTTAGTGGCTGGGCCACTTTTGTATCCATATTTATCAATTCCTTGCTATGTTTTATGTCACGTTGCCATTTCTCTTTTTTTATCTCCATGTGCCAGTCTGATCCACTTTTTTCACAATATTTTCTCTTTCTTTGCCCTTATTCATGGTGTATTTACATCAGCCGCCGTCGAATAACAGTGCAACTTTCAGAAACTTCTGGTACAAGTTGTTTGTATAATATTTACACAGCCATTGAGTTGAAATCTGTTTGTGAAATAGGTAAACAATAACAGTGTATGTTGATTTTATAACGAAGATTCGTGTATCGAAGTTCGTAGACACAAAGAACACTGAAAGAATTTCATTATCTTGTTTGATAAAGGTGAGCATTCAAATTCTATTAACAACATGCTGGTTCAGAAGAAGAAATTTAATTCAGTTAAAGTCATGGATTGGTTACGCGACAGTTTATGAAATCATACAATATTATTGAAACAACTCTAGCTATAATTCACGAGTTTCAATGAAACCCTGTACCTATACGTTAACTTCGATAAAAAATAATAATCAATCAAGAAATAGTGTTCACGCGCACGAAGTCTAGTTGAAACAATATTTCGAATGATGCATATATTGGGGTGATTGGAAAAAAGTTCTGAGAATTAATTTTGCAAAAGTTTTAAAATGGCATTTGTATCGTTCAACTGAAATGATAACTGTAAGTGCTAAAACAGTTCTACTGATGTACGTACAAAGTTCCTCAACATTTCCGTGAATTAAAATCTCGTTACCTTGGTAACGTTTTCAAAACGACCTTCCATTTGTTTCCACAGTTCTCGCGCTTGAGGCGGTCAAAGCGGGGAATAACAAATAACTTGAATATACGGTCGGGTACATTTTATACGTGATGCATTCCCTACGAGCGAGCTTCCACCTAACCGGTGAAAATTCAATTGGTTTATAGAGAGGAGAAATAGGAAGTTTTTTACCATTCGAAAATATGAGATCGTTCATCCATTAATATTTCCATGTACCTTAAAATCGTATACCTGTGATTATGCCTTATTGTAGTTGCATGGGCACACACTCGTATGTGATTATTTTAAATACTGAAATATGGTTGGTGAATTAAGTTTACAGAATACACTTTGTCTGTTAGTACTGGGTGAATACGTTTTCAACCTTGCATAAGCTGAAGATTACCTTCTTTCTGTATGATTTAATAAGATGAGCGATAACGAAGACTTCCATTCGGTACAAAACAGGACTTTCTCAGTTCGTTTGTTTGTTGGTTTTGTATTTTGAATCTAATTTGAATGTTGTTGATCAAACTTGTTTCATGCGATTTTTTCCAGGCATTACTCACCTTCGAACTCTCACGTGACTCTAGTTTTTGGTAACGATCGACGCTTTAGATTTTGAGAAATTGTCGATTTAAAGTTTGAAAATACCCACGAGAATAAATTGTACGAAAGTAAAAAAATATGTTATTTAGGAAAGCTTCAAGTTTTGGAATGTTGTAAGTACTAGAACATCTGTATTGAGGGCAACATTGACGGAAAATGTTGTCAATTTTCAATGAATACCGAATAAACTGTTACCAAGTCGTGCAGATATATATTGAATCAAACAAATATCTTGCTAACCTTTCAAATCCTATTCGTCAGTAAAAATGTCATCATAATACGAACCTACATTGAGAAAAGGCTGGAAAAAGCAACAATGAGAAATTGGTAATAAATGTCATTGTTAGCTCAAGCTTTCTGTACACTACTTCAATGAGTGCTCATAGTTTACCGTAAACTGCTGACGGTAAACTGTGATTAACGAATCTTTTACTGACGAGTGCTGTATTGTCCTAATATTCAAGTTCTTTCCACAATATCAGTTAAAAACACATCTTTCACTATTAGAGTGTAAACATATTAGATTTGCATACGCAATGAAGATGGACCCAATAATATTTAGCTCACATAAAGTGCATCTTTCGTTCGTATTTTTCTCCTCTTCAAACTCATTATGACATTGAAGCCATACAAACCCTATCTGAATATAATTGTACGCATTATATGGCAAAGTGACACTTCGATTTGACAGTTAGAAGATGCGTGGGGTATCCTCTGATACTAGTGAGGTAACTGTGCTGGAAAGATATTTGAAAGTATCACCCAAGGTGGATACTTACGTTATTTTTTGCCAGCCATTATGAGCAGTAATCTTAACGATTGTGGAACAGTTCCAATGCGTTGGAACGACATTAATCGTTGATGCTTTGGGACTTCTACTTTATTGACTTGGCTTCAAAATCTTCATCTTTTGAAAATAAAATGAAGGAGAATCGTTCTGATGGTGGTTGATAATTATTCATATTAATTACTCGATCATGGGATCAATTTATTCTTGTGAGATATAAGCTACAGTAAAGTGGAAAAATGAATCCACTCCAAAGTTTGAATATCGAAAATATTCAAAATCCTCAATGAGCCTATTTTATATATATTTATATATTTATATATATATATACCGTATATATATATATATATATATATATATATATATATATATATATATATATATATATATATATATATATATATATATATATATATATATATATATATATATATATATAAATATAAATTAACAGGTATATCCATGAATCATGTATTAACCTCTATATCATCCATATTTTCTTCATGGATATAGAAGAAAGAATACATATATAGTGATACAGGTTCAATTTACTCGAATTAGGAATTTAAACAACGATGCGAGAGTCAAACTCATTTGACACGTAATTGAGTATGCTAATCTTCATGTCAATGATTTCTTTGATAATAATAATTGAATCTAATAGTACGCTCACAACTTCATCATTCGTTACGATAGATATTGCATATTTTATCAAACTTTCTGGAACAAATTAAGGTATAGCTCGCGCAATAATAAGAAAGCCGGGGACTCAGATATTTTCGATGTCATAATATAATATACATATCCAAGTAGTACAGTATGGTCGGTCCGTGAATATATTTCTTATCTGCATTCACTTCTAGCACCTGATTCCACCTCTCTCGAATCGTATGATTGGATCTCTCACACCCACTGTCCTAGATTTGGTAATGATTGCTTCGATGTCCACCTGGTGTGTACTTCTTTTGTCGGACAAACATATTCAATCACCTTCAAATCTGTATAATTTCAAAATATTTTATATTCCTATATTATTCACCTCAATAGAATTATATATACGTAATTAGCATGAATGTAGATAGCTGAATTTTCGGGTATAATTTGAATGCAGTGTGGCATACTTTCCTGGACAAGTCTAAAATAGCGTATACCATTAAGGATTAAAGAAAAATCTTCAATTAGCTCATTCGAATGAGATAAGATTCTAGGTTCATGTATAGCTGGCTAGCAATGTTTCCACTGGAACCGAGTACGAGTTGCAGCAAAAGATAAAACTTCCATTAACAATGTCAACTAAGGGGTATAATTACCACATTACCGTTGGAAACTATCTTACATTAGTATACCTAGCTCAGGGAATCTCTTTCTCGAGGAATTAAAACTTTTGTTCCTATATATATAGGCCTATATATATATATATATATATATATATATATATATATATATATATATATATATATATATATATATATATATATATATATATATATAATCATTTTATTTGAATTATTATAATTCTGGTGGTACAGATTTATGGTGGGGCAGTTGAAATAAATGGAGAGTTATCAATCATTGTGTATTTCATTCTAATGATAGGTAGTGACGTTTTTTGGTGGGTCAATTTATCGGTCAGCCCAGTTTACCGGTTTTATGAAAAGATGGGCAAACTTCCATTTTCCATACCGCTTCATTATTATCTCTATATCACTTCTCAAGTAAGTAGAGCAGTCAAATTTAAATTTTCTGTTGTCAGTAACTAACCATTACTATCTATATGAAGGTGGATTTACTTCCTCCGTCCCCCCTGCCCTCCACCACACATTTTGAATGTCCATTTTCTTCGAAGTGTTTGAAATGTGCTTGTTTTGTGCTGGAATGTGCTGTAAGGTCAGATACCATTTTGTACTGCTACCAATTCTCTAGTTATTCCACATTTGATGTGGGGAGCCAAGTTATCGCCAGTTCTCACACCCTCACATTTGACATGTTTATTCTCGATGATGTTTTTTGAATGTGCTAGTGTTGCGTTGTAATGTGCTACTGAAAAATCGTTTCGTGCTGCTACCGTTTATCATATTCATTTCACATTTAGTACAGCACATTTGAGCACTAAACGAGCACATTTCATGAACATTATAAACAGATACATTTCAAATGTTTCATAACCCTCCCCCATCAAATGTGGAATATCTGGAAAAAGGTATAGCTGCACAAAACGATCTATTCACAGTACATTTTAGCACAAAATGAGCACATTTCAAGAATATCACGAAAAAATATATTTGAAATATGGAATGCGGCTGGCATTGAGCCCACATTGGAATTGGAACAACTAGAAAATGGTAGCAGCAGAAAACGAGTTTTTTCCACAGATTTCAGTACGAAACAAACATATTTGAATAACTTCAAAAGAGAAACAATTCTCTCATTTGGGGCGGACCAAATTATTGCATCTCTAAACTTTTGCCTCCAATATTTTGAATCATTACATAAAAAAGGAATGAAAAAGTATTTCAAATTCACTAATGAATTCGCAGTTGATTTAAATAAAACTGACGGCCATTAATTTTTCTCTTCATATCTCACGTACAGAAGGTATTTATCGTTTTCCCATTTTACCATGTTTCTATTCTGAGAATGAGAATGGGAACACTGTCAGTTGAATAGTCAACGAGAAAAATATACAAAGTAGATGCCTTCGGCAATACTGGTACACTAGGTATATATCAAATCAAAAGTAAAATATAATATTGTATATTCTATGTACCACTTAAGCGTCATTGCTTTATTTATGGTGATGTTAATGGAATGCGGGACTGAATGGGAAAAGAAAGTAATAATTTAACTAATGAGAAAGTCTGCGCCGGGCTATCGGAGCAAATGGAATCTAATGTAACGTATAGAAAAGGCGAATTTATAGCAGTCGATCGGAAAGGCATCACTGTGCATCAAATCCGATAGCCGCACGTCTCAGTAAACACACGCGGGTTGAGGGGAAGGAGGAAGAAAAAACACACACACTAAGAGAAAAGAAAGAAAACAGAGGCTAGAAAATAGGGAAAGAGGGGAATCAGTTGAAAAACAAAAATGACGAGCTATTCATCGTATCACAAGGAATGGCACTGAGAACAATAGTTTTCTAAAAATGTGGAGTGCAAATGTTTGTGAGGGAGTGAGGTGAAAGGTGAGTCAGGCAATCCACCCTGAATCGTCTTCGTCGCATAAATATCTCTGGAGTAACCGCATCCCAGTGTTGTCCAGAAGAAGTCACCCCCTCCTCTCCACCGAACCGTCGGCCCAGTCGCCCAGAGCGTCGGAGTCTCAGAGGGCTAGTAAAACACCGGATGACTCCGGGAATACGAAACGAGGCAGGAGAGATACGAATAAACTAATACTTGAATACCTCAGGTCAACCCCCGTTGTATGTACTTCACTATACTTGATGAACACTAAAAATGAGAAAAAAACACATTCGGAAATAGCAAAATAAAGACTAGTATATAAACACAGTTCCATACTTTCGGTGATTAAATAGTTATTCTCCCATTCCTGTTCGTTTTTATGAATTTTAATGATGAATATTGTATGGTTTGGACAGGTTATACAATATTCAAAAGAACTGAATTATAGTAGTAACGTAGAGCGATGGTTCACTTCTGTAATTCCGTGACACTTTTAACGGGATTTACGTTTGGTCGTTTTCAACCATTTGTTTTTTCAACGTCTACTAGTGCGCTACTTATTCTGTCCTTGGTTCAATTCTTGCTCGGGGCAATTCATGAAGAGAAAAAGACGATATGCAGTCTGGTGGTGGTACCCAAGACTTGAATTTAAACCCTACGGGAATTTGACATCATGGGTAACAATGGCACCGACATAATGGATGAATAATGAAGATGTGAGCATAAAGTTCACAATATTCAACTCTCTTGAAATTTCTAAGCACATTTCCTGCCCACTGTATGCTCATTTTTCGTATACTTTCGTACAACATAAAGACATTGATATATAATTTATATTGCATCAAAAATTTAATTTGTATTCTGAAGTTTCGTCTCTTTCAAATGTGAAAAGGGGTGAAATATATTGCAGTCTAATCATACACTTTCTCGTTCACATTTTTTTTTCTGTAATGTCAATAATGGTAGTATTTATTCTAAATCTCTATTTTGTATTAAAAGACTCATAACCATCCCTCGTTCTCAATTGGATACATAAATACACGTAGAGATTAAATATATTCGAGATCAAAAGTATAACAATGGATGTGCTATGTCATATTGTACATTTTTAATAAATTTACTCTCTCTCTCTCTCTCTCTCTCTCTATATATATATATATATATATATATATATATATATATATATATATATATATATATATATATATATATATATATATATATATGCCACGGAATATGTGTACGTTTGTATGGTATTGCATATTTCCCCCGTTTTATTAAATTAGCTTAGTCACATCCAAGTGTTCTATTTATAGACATTTTCCCCCTTTAGAGTTAAACAAATAATACTTCTTATATAGTATGGCTTTGAGAAAGTTTGCTTCGCTTTATATAACAACACAAGAAAAGTTTCTTTTCTCTTTTCTTTTTCTTTCGTTGTTTTTTATTTCGTATACATCTCTTCAGTCAACAGAACCTATAAAAACGAAAACGAGTTGAAATGTTGGAAATGAAGGATCGAAAGCACAGATCGTCAATGATTGTGGTTATGCAGGAACGTGCAATCGTACCCAGGTTCAAGTAATTCTTGACATAGTAATTGTTCTGAAGTCTTTATGACAACCATTCTACAAAACGTATAGTGAAGCTTCTCAGTCATGAGATTTCTCAAAGAACGAGAGATCGTTTTGTTCTCATTGAGGTATTCTTTCAGTAATCAAGATCCAATTAATTATTAATGAATAAAATAACTCAATTTGTTCATTAGTATTTTTGATTTCAAGACTGTTATACATTTTGAAAATAGTATATATACTTTATACATATATTTTTTCATGACATTTTTTTTAAATTTGTGAAATCTGAAATAATTATTTTTAGTTAGCCTAATTCAAAACGAGCAGAAACAGGTAAGATACGGATTGTTACTGTGTTCATATTGTCAGATATAAAACACAATGTGGTATTTCATTCAATAATATTATAAAATCTGTATGTCTACCAAATACTAATATCATGTGATTGTACGTTGAGTGACTGTACGAACAATAGAGCAACATCTTCATTATTTCTGAGTTAAGCAAGATACACATTTGATTTGGTTGTAGAAATCATCGAGAATGAACCACGTAAGCCCATATGAAATAGTTTACTAGCCTTAGCTTTCACACGTGCGGGTGAAATCATGAGTGCAAGAAGACATCCGACAATCTATTCCGGTTTGACGGCTGAACCAACCGAACATTTACGAATGTGACACATGACTTTCGACCACATAAACTTGTTATCACGCGGGTCAGGTCGGGGTCAGAGGTCGTTCGAAGCTGTTGTATAATCTTGCACCGGTTCTAATCTGGATGTGACAGCCAGCGGTTATTGTGTGCGGTTCAACCGCTTTCACCGTTTGTAATCATCCTACGTTATCCTCATACTAATACACTGATTTTTATCAGAGCCAATTTGTAATAACTGGGAAAACGATTTTTATTTGCTCGTTGATGGACAAACGTGTATCAAGTATAAGTCCACAATTTTTTGATTGAATTGGAAAGTTTTAATACTTCTGCCTTATTCAACAACTATTCAAAAATATTTGGTAAATTTGAACAATTGGAAAATTGTATGTTATACGAACATTCAATTCCTTTATAAAAAATCTGAGTATTTCTCATCGATGTATTTATATCTTAATTTACCAGAATTGATCATTTGGTATAGGCCTACCGAAAAATTGCTGCAGATTTCCTTGCAGGTCAGTCCATTTGTTCGAACTTTGTAGCACGAACGGTACGTCACAACCAATGAAACAAAAATAAATATAAATTAATTCGAGTTTAATAGTATATGTATACACTTAAGACTATTAAAAAAAAGACAATATTGTGTGAAGAACGATATTGTCCCTATTATGTGTGTATTTTTGGTAACTGATACTAATAATTCAGTAGTATTCATGTAGGCCTATAATAGTGTATTAGTAATATGTGTGATAATATCGTATGAAAATTTGTTCACGACTCACTGATAATTTATTCTGAAGGTAATATGACTGAAATTACTGGTGTCACTGATAAATAACAGAAACTCAATATATTGCTACAATGAAAACTTGCAATCTAAAAAATGTCATCATCAAAATCTAAATAAGTTCTGGATATTCGCATGTAGGTTTCTATTAAAATAATTTGTAAAGTTGGTCGTGTACTTTCGTGAGTGCGCGTGCTAATATGGTTATGACAGGTAATACAGTTGCGTGAGGTTCACCAATACAAACCCGTGGCGTCTACCGCTAGGGATACAGAAAGCCAGAACCATATCTTAAAACTATATAGGCTAATCGGTAAATCACCCTCAAAACTTCTAGCTTAACTATTGGCTCATGCGTGTGCGACGGAGTAAATATTCGAGTGAGAGAGAGAGAAAGAGAGAGAGAGAGAGAGAGAGAGAGAGAGAGAGAGAGAGAGAGAGAGAGAGAGAGAGAGAGAGAGTAAGTAGGTTCAAAACGATAACAATGTTATAGACGCTTTTTGACATGGCTAATTCAAGAACCCATTAATTCAAGCATTCACGTGTATATCGTTCTACAGAAAATAGCAGGCTCAAAATTACAAGATATTTAATTACTTTTGCGTGAATATATTATTTACCTCAGCATCGTTCTGATTCCGGGAGATTTGGTTATTGAACTTTGTTCTGACATATTAGAGATTGAATTCCTTCATTACGTGTATATTTCAATGAATGACAGTAGGCCTAGTGGCTCGATTAAATTCTATCAGAACAGTGACAATTTCTTGAAAATAGATAAGTTGGATGGATATCGTATGTAGCCTACATACATAATGTATTCTGCTCAAATAGTCAATTGAGATCCTACTGAAATGTCTCCATACATAAAATTGTACACTTGTAATAATTTTATCGGATTGAAACTCAAACAGATAGTGGAATTCTAAATCTCTGCTTTTTTACACAAGGTCAAATATGCATGTATGATAAGAGATTATTTTTCACAAACAAAATAATTTTGTATCCTTTGTTTAGTTATTCCTCTACTGGACTGAGTATGTATAGTAACGATATTGGTAGTAATGGCAACGTAACGGCACGAAACAAAGGTTATACACACTAATTGCTGCGGGTGGTACTAATGAAAGGTTGAACCTACCGCATAAGCGTGTTTTGTTCCCCAAATATCAGTTGGTGTTGGTATCGATACTTTACTCCATCATATGACAATTACTGACACAGGAATATTGATCGTTTCATAATGTAATCATTCCAGATAATATCTAGAATTGAGGTGAAATGAAGAACTTCATGAAGGTCTCAATTTTCAATTATCTTATTATTATATAAAATAATTAAATTCGTGAGATACAACAATACTTATATAACATCGGGTTATATTATTTGTTTGACAATAATACATGCTTCAACGACAAGAAATTATCGTCACAAAAGTGCTTTAACAACACTGGATATAGTAACCGCGAATCTATGAACTCGGCCCTTCCACCAAAATAATAGTGCATCGTCTAATTCACTTTTGAGAGACATTACTCTCTTCACATGATGATTGATTGACTTATATGTCAAACGATACGGTTATTGGCCTCATTATGTTGTAATTGTCAATTTCACAAACTGTCACAAATTGTCACTGTTTTCAGTTAGGTCTATCACCTACAATGTAATTCCCACAAAGATTCTATTCGAAATTATAATTTAAATAAGTATAGGTGATCGTATATATGAGCATTATATATATATATATATATATATATATATATATATATATATATATATATATATTTGTGTGTGTGTGTGTGTGTGTGTGTGTGTGAAACATAAGCTTACAGGTATTTCAAATAAGCAATGCAAATTTTCTGAATTTACAATATTCACTCACTGGGATATTGTCACTCAATGGTTCCTAACTGGTATTCATTTCAATCAAGTCACTGAAAAAATAACTAATTCTTAGCTCATAAAAAAGTATTTTCTGAATTTCAAAATGTTCTATATTTTTCACGAGACGATTCATGAGAGACAGTTTACACGCATTTAATATTAATGAAAGTCATAACGTAGCCCATCGTTAAAAACCTGGTACTGTATAATCAGGACTCCACGGCGTCTGATAATTACTGACATTTTTTTCCCTCAACATATAGAACGGGGAAAAGTTTGTTCAAATAGTAATTTCATCAAATTATAATCCTGATGAGAAAAGCTGGTATGAGAGCGTGAGTATGACCAATTAATGAATGAAATCAGACCCTAGAATTACGCAAACACCAAGGTAGAATAATGTTCGAAATAAGCAACTTCTCAGTTTAAACTATCATCGATGAATAAACTTCCTTCTGCTATTAGCAAGCAGCCTTGTAATTATAATCAACGACCAAGAAGATTTTTCATATGTATGCAGTACCTTATCGACTAGAATAGTTTTGATAGTTGGATAGAAGTGAAGATGAAAGATAAGTGTAAAAGTGAAGATGCTCTCCACAAATTTGCCATCACTTGCCATTTTCTTCATGAAGATTATTAAAATATTGAAGTATTCGTGCAAATGTTTGATGGTTCAAATTACAATTTTTATGAATCATGTGCACTTCCATTGGTGACTGCCAATTTTCCATTATCTCCGGAATGTGAATGCTGGCTTTAAGAGGATCAAGTGCCATCCTCAGAAATCACCTTTACAGCTAATGTATTAATATTATCGTGTCAGTTGTTTTATTGAGCTACTTCATTTGTTCACTGTGATTGTATTGTGTTTCAGATTATTTCTCTATAGTGTATGAATTATTGAGTATATGTAATTATTAATTCTGTAATCATTTCTATACGAATATCGATGATTCTACTTCACAATAATGTTATTATCATTATAACGATGTTTTTTTCTTATGATTGATAATTTTTTTGCTTATATGTTATACTGCGTCCAAGTGGCAACCGTATTGTCGGCAGTACGTGTTTTAATAAAAACTCATATATATATATATATATATATATATATATATATATATATATATATATATATATATATATATATATATATATATATATATATATGGTAAAAATGTTTCCACGGTAAGTTTGCTGCGATTAGAAAGCATGTTGGGTCCTAAAAAGGACCGGTTGATGCGACGTTTCGCTGGAATTTCATCCAGCATCATCAGGCGACGGTGGTAAGTGGTCGAATGAGGGGGGAAAGTGGTCATTCGACCACTTACCACCGTCGCCTGATGATGCTGGATGGAATTCCAGCGAAACGTCGCATCAACCGGTCCTTTTTAGGACCCAACATGCTTTCTAATCGCAGCAAACTTACCGTGGAAACATTTTTACCATCAACCATTGGCCGCGAAAATCTCCGTGCTCACACATATATATATATATATATATATATATCTATAGGCCTATATGTATATATATATATATATATATATATATATTTATATATATATACATATATATATATATATATATATATATATATATATATATATATATATATATATATATATATATATATGCGAGGAATACGCGATGCTTCTATAATAATGGGTGTTAAGGAACTAGTGCATTCAAATCTACCACATGTTATTAAATTTCTATCTGTCATATACAATAATACGATAGTTGAAATCTACACTAAGGCAAAAAATATCGAAGTATGATCAATTTCCTTTCCCAATGTAATTGTATTTCATCAGATCACATAAAACGTACGTATTCCACACGTATCATATGTACTATGTATACGATATTGTAGATCTAGTAAATATCTAGTGTTCCTAATTTCGAATATCAATTCATACTTTGAATTATTGAAATGCAATAATTAGTCGCCACGTAGCCAACCATAACGCAATCAATAATGCCTATATTGATGGAAGACTAGATGCATGCATTATATTATTACTTTGTCGGTACGCTTTTCTGTTGTGATTTTCAATATCATACGAATAATAATAATTGGACGGGAGTTTGTATATTATATCACCCATAGTATGTGATGAAATCATACGATAATTATTCTTTCAATTATAGTTACATGTGTAATTGAATCAACAAATAATCGTCAGATAAAATCTGATGAGAAATGACGTGATGGTATGAAAGCTGTTTGCTTTTGGGATTGCTAGGATATGAAAAAGTGTTTTTGTGGCCTAAAGTCGGTTTATTTTATTCATTATATGGCTGACTCTTTAGTCAGTTTGAGATGAGGTCAGTCCAATGATGTCCAATAGTGTAATGTGTTCAATAATTATTATACTTTGTGTATCAGGAAGTGTAATTGTTACACAGTGTCTGTATAACAGGCTGTAATGGGAATGTATAAGGTATGTTGTCGTTATACTGAATTGTTTCGTGTTGTGTCAGCGCGTAAACTGACCCGCTGGCGACTCTGATTGATTTTCTTTGCTGGGTTATTACTCACACATATCTATTTTTGTATTATATTTTCAAATTACAAATTCCTCAATTCATAGAAATTCAAAAAATGTAAACCAATAATATGACCAATGATGCTTCCGTTCACGATTGATGCATTATCCGGGTATTATTCTGTTACACGGGTAGACACCGTATGGAAAAACTGGGAAACACTTGGGATACCGACCGTTAGGACTTGTGTCTAATTAATGAGACGGGCAGTCGAACGAATCCTCCGCATATCGAAATACTGAATGGAACACTCACTGCCATCAGTGAACAGAAAACCCTTCTCGATTTCTTTATATTGTCAAATGTCAACTAATTTTCTTCAGAAATCCAAGCATTGTCACCCCTCCCTCCCCAGTGGTACAGATGTGGGTACCGTTGTATGTACATATTTATGTTCGTTCGATTGAAAACTTCTTTACTACAACCTCAAGAAGGATCAGTGAGGATTAAAGAGAATGATGTGAATAACAGATTTGTTTCGAAAACAAACAGGTTATACTGGGGTAATTAAGACGGGTACCGGGTTCTCAATTTGTAACTCGAAGGTAATCACTATACCACGAACAATAAAATGGACGCCTACAAATAAGTGTCTGTACGTCCTATGAACAAGCATTTTTGGTAAGCCCATATCTTCTATTAGGTTTCTCAGAGAAAACGATTTTCCAATGAAGTTAATGTAGTGTGCACCAAATTGGCATGTCTTCTGTCGCAACTTCGCTCAAAGGTGAAAGTGGATAGCAAGTATATGCCTAGTCGTGAAACCTGCAATGTATGCGAATTGTTACCGTTACAATGGTGACAGTTTCAGGTTCAATGTTCATAAAGAAAATCAGTTCAATTTGTTCAGCTATTCGGTTTGAACGTGGATGATGTAGAAAAACACACACACACACACACACACACACACACTTACTCTGAAATCCAAGCAAGCGAGGCAATGAAGTTTAATGGAATTCGTTTGCTCGCTTCTCAAAGATAGGCGAATTATTTCTAAACATCGTTTAGAATGTGGATCTTTGCGCATTTGATTGGGTTATAAAATGCGTATAGGCGTCTTGAATTCGTTTCCCTTAATGTCTGAATTTGAGTGAGTTATGTTTCAATTGTATTTGATGGAAATTCTTAGATCTTGAAGTAGATGCTGTTGCACTTGCTGTTGCACTCTGAGCGTTAATATTTCAAATGAAGAAATGAGTTTGTCTCATTTATAGTAATTAATGAAACAATAATACATTTGGAGGAGATGTCCAATTCATAAATTTGTCACCTATACATTTTTTACTTTATAACATAATTAATCTCAAGACCCACTGTATCTTTAATTATTTCATCAAACCTTGAGCGTATATTATCTCCCTAAAAAACCGGATTTTTTAATGAAGTATGAACCTAATTGTTTAATCAATCATTATAAATGTTTTTTTCAAAATATGTACTGATCTGTATTTGTAGTCTTTGACAATAAAATCTACTAATTTATGGAACAAATCATATTTTTCAACAGAATTCTTGAGAGAAATCGGAATGTTTCCTATCGAATTATGTCTACCAATTCAATGGAATCATTGAATGATATCATTTGAATAGTTACTGCATTCTAAAATGTTTTTAAAATCAATATATAATTTATCAATCATCACTTTGTTGCACACCCAAAGGAACTGCCATAGTGATACATAGTCACTGGCATTAATACGTGATTCTCCCTTAATACGTTATTTATTATCAATATGTAATTTGAAAAGCGTTCAGTGAACATATACACACCTATACTGAATATAGTGAGCCGTTGACAAAAAAAACATGAACGGAACACGACTCGAAACTACAGAACGTCAAAGTTATGCCTTGGACGAATTTGACTGTGAGTCCTTCCTTTTCCGCGTTTATCGAAAACATGGCCGAATGTTGGGTTGTGGTAGGGGCTCGTTGCGGTGTGTGACAAAGGGAGGAGAAAGGGGAGGGCGCATTAAACGTGCCTAAACGAGGTGGAAACGGCTTTAAGTACCGATCCTGGTCGGTCACGGTGGTGCCATGAAACGCAACGCTTTCATCATCGTTCGACGTAAACGTCGGTAGACGTCCCTTATCCTCGCTGCTGACTAGGTTAATAAACAATGTGAAGATGATGGACCAGAGAGGAGAGGGAGACAACATGATTAACTTATAGGCTTGCTTGTCGAACATATAATGATGTTATGGTAGTCGTGTCATGTTTGTGATGGACCATATTGCGTGTCATGATATAGTTTTTAGATGTATTGGAAGATTGAATGTTCGTTAACGATGTCGAAGGAATTGGGAAATTTATTTTATATTCTATGTTGCGCATAGAATTTCAATTCGATTATTTGCACCTAACTGCACATTTCATTACTGAGACGAGTACGGTCATTCACACTGTACCGTCATTCAGGAGACTGGGGTTCGATACCCGCCATGGTCGACCATTCTGACAGGTGTTTTTCCCTCTGTCGTTCAAATCAATAATGGTATGGTTTCTAAACAATTGGCCATGACCGATTCCTGAAATACCTAATCAAATGTCCCTCCATCTCATCATCCGATCATTTCATATATTATTCACCGACGCCAATAGACTTGGTCATCAGTACAGTGCGTCGTCAAACCCAATATAAATACAAAATGAACAAATATTGAAATATGCTAGACTCATTGAGTTTTAATACGTTCAGTTATGGGCCGACCAATATGAACTTGTGAAAAGTACGATGTTACATCAAGTCTTGGACTAGCTATCGTTACGCTATCACATCGGAACGATAGCTAAAATCCAAGATCATATTCACCCATTTCTATAATTAAATTTCATGAAAATTATATCTTCACTCCAGTTATTGATTGGGACTGTTCTCTAACTCACGGTATTACCAAGGTAGGAGTAGCTCCAACCGGCAGTTCTAAGTTGTTATCACCATGGTTACCCATGCTATTTGTTTTCAGCAACTCTCAGATGGAGGCTAACTGGACTTGGTAATACCGGGCCTAATAGAAATAGAAACTAAAATATTTGGAATATTATAACATGTAAAGCTTATGTTACGAGTAGTTAACCCTCTGGCGTTGTAATCGCATATATTTCTACATTCACCATCTGTACGTGTCTGGCATATGTAATCACATGCGCTAATACTCGGATACATCGGGTGTGCGCAATTCTGCGTGCCGAATGCCGTTTGTGACTTGGTTATAATTGTTACCGTATTATTGCTGGCGGTGTAAGCGGATACGCAAGGTAGATACTAAAGCATAGCTGTGAACAACAAGGCCACAAATAATCACTATGTAAGCCTACGAGGTATTATTTATATACGTGTGTATGAATATATATATATATATGTTTATATATTTATATATATATATATATATATATATATATATATATATATATATATATATATATATATATATATATATATATATATATTATATATATACATATATATATATATATATATATATATATATATATATATATATATATATATATAAATATATATATATATATATATATATATCTGTGTGTGTATGTATAACTTTGTGTATGTTTTATCAATTTTTCTTTTATTTTATGAATGAACTCTAACAATTACATTTTTAGTAGTGAGAATGGTTGGTTTATTTCCGCGTAATTTTGATACTTTTGTCCACGTATGTGTTTTTGTTAGTATTATTCTCATCGTTTCTCGAGCACTGTTCATTTTATGTGAAAATATATAATAATTTTTTTCACAAAATTTCTGCATTTTCGAAATGGTATAGACAAAACTCAAGATAGTGTTCGTATCAGGTAATTATACGGATTATAATTCAGTCAACCATACCGGTTTTTATCATCAATATAACTCAGTAGTCCTACAAAAAGTGTTTAATCTTCGACGTTATACTTTTTCACGATATTAATTCGATGATTTGTAAAATACTTCCATTTTATTTTCTATGGGAATAGAATATAGTACAATGTATATATCAATGCGATATCATAGGACTGCGTCGGCTATATTACAATTATTATTGTCCCCTTCGGATCCACATCTAGATTCGCTACGTGTGAACTTAACCACATGCCCTCCTCCCCTGCTCATCCTCCCACCCTTCACCAACTCCTACAATAAAAAAGATAATTACCTGTCCGCCCGTCGAGTCCACGTAGTACATACATACGTAAAGGAGTAACCAACCCCCAGTGAGAGGTAAACTACCATGCCATCATCAAAATCTTGTAATTACTATGCCTAGAAAATTCGAATAAGAGTTGTAAAATGAGCGAAAGTTTTTCGGCCATAAGGGAGAAGAAGCTCGTATATAATACAAAGTTTGTTTTTAATTGCCGACGAGCTCCAGATAATTATGTTGGCCAAAGTTTGTTTTTATTTCTCAGTTGGGTTTGCGTGATTTTCTCGTCAGAATGTCGACTAATTTGCGCACCATGGAGTTGATTTGGTAATTGTTGTTAGACTTTTCCACACGTTGATGAATGGAATCACGTTGAGGCGTCTAGTTTATTAGCTGGGTTCTAAGGACTGACCGTGATATCTCCTCGAATGTTTACAAATCACAGTTACCAATTTGGAAGTACTCTATTTTGGGTGGTGTTCCAAGCTGAAAGAAGAATATAACCTAACGAATTCCATATGTTTATATTTCTTTATATTGGATCAGGATTATGATCGTCTTTGTTTCTCGTACGAAATTAATTGAGTTATTCGAACACAATTTCACATAATTATATCAATATCATACGAAAAATTATCTTCTTGGTGAATGACGATCATAATCACATCTCTTGTAGATTTGAACTGACCAATATTTCAAATATGAATGTTATTATGTGTTAATATGGTGAGTACAATTTTTTTTACAATGTAACAAAGAGGAAAGAGAAGATAGAGCAAGAAAAAAATAGAACGATGAAAAAGATGAGAGAAGAGTTGCATTAGTCAACACATTATGTAGGCTGGATTTCATCTCATTTACAATTCGACAGAATTTTAATTTTGAGTCTGATTATGAAATCGGTGCATGTAGGGTGTACATATTATACGAATGTTTCCGAAACTGTTATTGGAGTTATGTTCGGAGTTCATTCATGCAGTCTCGGACTGGCCATGGCGGCTAGGCGGCGAATGCCGCCGAGGCCCCTGGCCAGTGAGGCCCCCAAAATATACAAGTCTGCACTAATGCTTGACTTATGACAAAATAAGAATACATGGCAAAATCTGATAAAATGTTGATTCTCTATGTCTGGGCCCGCCTGTACACGACACTGTTGTAACTACAGCGAAATGCGAAATGTGGTGGGACGGTGCACGTGTTTTGTTTTAATCTGTAAACTCATGTAAGCAAAGACTGATAAATGTTTTTGTATCATATTTAATAGGAAATGGATGCTCTATGTTGTACTTCTATGTTTCGATCGGCATCGGCAACTGGCGTTTGAAGGTGATATAATAAGTGAATTCTATTATTTCGTTCACAATGTTCGATCTTTGCTGGCACGGAGCACGGAGGCCCCTGAATCATTCATGTTCTGCGAACCTTTGCGGTTATTAATAAACAAAATGCAACAATACAATTACTGTGCTTTGTACATAATATCTTTATGGTTGATATTTTGCGCTCATTTCCAAGATAGCTGAGTTACAGAATTCAATAGAAATGTTGTAGGGGGCCTCCCTTATGCAAGTAAATCAAATTGCTATTCAGTGTATTTTGTATTGGCAGTTGCTCTTTCGACTTATAATGCGTTGTACTGTTTCATCCTTCAAGTTACACGTGCGGGTGCGTTTTTTATCTTCTTTTGCTGTTCTTCCACATTATATTCTATATTATTCACCACTACATATTCATAGTACTTGACAATTACAATACACGACACTGGCCTCTGCAGTTATTTGTAAAATCATCTTTGATATTTTAAAATGAAATCGCCGGAAAAAATGGTATTGAATTCGTCGTTGAATCTTGAAAGGTGAGCTTTTTCTCTAATATAAATTACGTTTTTGAGTTAAGTTTTTAGATTTTTTGTTGGTTACAAATTACAATTTCGATAGCCAATGGGAAGTCAGCTTTTGAATTGTCGTTAGTTATGGGCCTAACTAGGGCTAGGATGTGCATGACCTAAAAAACTGGGAAATAGTACAGGACATAATATGGGACATAATATGACATAAAAGATGATAAATTAAATGTGAATTACTACTTGATTGTGTTCTTCCGATGTTTTTTTTCGAATTTCAACAAATAATTGTAAAATATGTCAATATGACCATAAAAGTGACCAAGTATGATCTAAACTGAAATATACGGCCAAATATGCATTTATATGCGTATTAAAAATTAAGTTTTTGAGGCAATGAACATCTGAAGCATATTTATATGTCAATTAAATTTGAATTTGAAACATCCCAGCCCTAGTTATATCTTATCAGTTCAGCCCGGCAGTAGGCCTATATACTCTCTTATTATTATCATGAGAAAACATATTTTCTGTGATCTTTCTTTGTTGGTAATTTCATGTTCAAAATGGAACAATAGGAATGGGTAATACGATTCTTGTGTGTAGTTTTTACAGTGGTGTCAGGAAATATATAGTTACAGTACATTAGGTACTGAATTAGATGTTCAAGTTTATTGTATATTCAAGATTCTTTTCAATTTTTAATTCAAAAGCGTTTACTTCTTTCAATAAATAAGAAAAATGCAGCATGTCACATACTGATGGCTTTGATTGTAACTCTTTTTCACATAGCTATTATACCATCGATACAAGTACGTTGTTGTAGCCTATAAGAAACATGCTTTGTATCAAATGAATTATGTAAAGACTCTACTGTAATAGGAGAGTTATATATTTTATCGCTTGAATTGTGAATATAAGAAGAAAATTGCCTCGGCGGTTGGGACTACGGCGCACGCCGAAGACCCTGTTGTGATTTGGGATTCGCCCTCGCTCTAAGAGGCCCTTTTAAATTTTGTTGCCGCCGAGGCCTTTTGGACCCAGTCCGACACTGCATTCATGGATTCTAATGGTTAGCACCGAACTTGAGGCTCTACTAGTATCAATTTCGAACAAATGAGTATTTCACTCTTTTCTTTGGGTCGCAATAGAAGTTTATGAAAAAGGTCTACAAGATACAACTGATCCATCACTTGTATTGAGAACACTCATAAAACTTCCCTTTGCATTATGTATTTAAATGATGTTAATTTTAGTGTATGCCACCAGTACATTCGTACTAGTCTTCATTTGGAGTGAACTGTAAAAAGTAATATAAACTGAATTGAATCTTCCAAGCCAACCAACATCAACACTTCAACAAAGTTGAAGCTATAATCGATAAGGTGATTATTTAAAAGATATCAAGTTCGCCAATTAAAAACAGTGGTTTGTGCTGCTTTTTCAAGTCGTCGGCGTTATTGTCTCTTTTTCCATTTTGCAAAGGATTTCCTATAACGAGGTTGTTCACAGAAGCTTAAGTAATAATTAATTAGCGTACTTGATAACACGAAGAACACTTGGTGTCAAATTATATCAGCATGACATGGCAAGTAGTGGTAGAGAGAATGGAGGTGGGGGTTGGTAGTATGAGGGGAAGTTTATAGGGGTGGTAGTGGGAGGAACACATGAAAGAGATGATGGATCCTGGCGTGTTAGTCTACGAAACTCTATTGAATTAGGAACGATTAGAGCAAGAATGAACGATGGTTGAGAAACAAAACAAAAAATTAGTCAGAGAAGAAGGGACGAAAGCAGAGTGAGATAAGAAAATGTTAGCATAAACAATATTATATTATTTCTCGTTTTATAAAAGGATGATTCTTTCTAGTACAAATATTTACTTCTCATAATTGCTAAAGAGTAGTTCTCATCATTTATAGAAAATCAGAATTCTAATTGATATCTTCAGACATTGGATGACAACTAACAAAGTTTCGCGAATTATTAAACTTGTATAAAGAGAACCAACTTTTTAATATCTTCTACTTATCCAAACAATTTACAGCCAAGACGGTTTAGTTAAGTGTACTACGTATACATCTATGTAGGCGATAGAGAGTAAATGGATCTTTACGCAAAGATAGATAAAGGATTTTCGAGTTGTAATGCGAATGGAATGGGAAAAAGGGGAGGAGAGAGGGGGATATGAAGTTTCAAACACGTAGCCAGTCGTTCGATCATAAATGGGACGATGGTTTTTGGTCGCATCATGCACGTGATTTCGACTTTAGACAGTTAGCAAAAGCGATTGCCTTGGCAAAGACTAGACACACCGCTACGGTAGCTCTATCGGTAATAAGCGTGAGTTAAGCGGGTGGCGGGGTTGGGAGAGAGAGAGGCTATGGTGTGAGAACGGCTTTTGGTTCACCGTGTTAAAGATGCTGCTGTGTCTGTGTGTGTGTGTGCTTACTTTTAGGGGCCCACACGATATTGGATTTTGGGTCCCTTTCCTTATCAGGGGCGTTGCTATAGTAACAACGTATATCCTCTCCCAACACCCACCTCCCCCTTCCCTTCACCTTTTTAAACCAATAATGTTCTATTATGTAGCAATCAAGTTTCCAGTCTTTTGGGAAGCTGTTGATTACGAGTTACCGATAGAGCTATATGCAGATGGCGATGGTTTCTATCGACAAAGATGACAGGAATAGCGAGAACTGAAACAGTCTGAGAGATTTTCTTTAAGAGACGATAAATAACAAACAAGAAAATGATTTTTTGGAACGTGTCAGGTTTTATGGCACAGTTTTAAGGTAATATACGAGCGTTTTTCTTTTCCTTGGTCGTGTTTTCGCTTGTCACTATATCACGTGCGGAATACGGAGCTGTGCATATGTGTGTGCGCGCGAGCAATATGTTCTCCGAATGGGAGTATATCAAGGCCTTAGTCTGTCTTGATGTTCTTATACCGGTTTTAATAGGGTACTTTCAGACGCTTTTATTTCTCGTTCTCCGGAGCTATTACTTATTGTTCAGGGAAGAGCACTTCAATATGTGGCTTGTACATCGGATCTCATTGAATTGACGTATAGCCCTGAATTGCGTATATTCACATGCTTCCTAATTGGTTGATTACGATACTTGATGTACGATTTTACAAATGACGCCAATTATTACGAGAGTCCTAACAAGCTTAACAATCAGACAATTGCATTACCTACTACAAGAATAGAACACGCCTTCGTAGGTTGATTAATATGATTGTTGCAGTCTGACACCATGCTAGGCATTAAATCTTCGATAATAAACGCGCCATCTCAAGTGAAAAGTGATTATAAATACTTGTATAGGCCTACCACAAAAGTATAGACAACTGTTTGACATACCTCCCTCAACCGATTTGTTGAAAAATCTCTTAGATTAAAATAAGATTTTGTTTCCTATTTTGATATCCAGATAAGGTCTACATATTTTTCAGATGAAATGATGCAGAAGAACCGTTGAGCTCAATTGCTGTGTGAGACACGTAAAGTCCTGGGTTCGTAGCTCGCTAGCTGGATGGGTGGACGGGTGGGTGGATGGGATGGGTGGGCAGCTTTCTCTCTCTCTCTCTCTCTCTTCTTCTCTCTCTCTCTTTCCCTCTCTCTCTCTCTCTCTCTCTCTCTCTCACACACACACACTCTCTTTCTCTCGCTCTCCAACTGTGGGGTACTGGTATTGATTCCCGGCTAGAGCATTGGGCTTTTGGTATGTGTGGCGGTTGGTTCCTTATTTGCAGCTTCGTGGGACTCCAGCACCCATGCACCAATTTGGCAACAATCACTGTTTCCGCTTAGCTACGCTAGATTCTCTCGCCCTTCGTTTGGTTGCCTTGGTAGTTATGTGTCCTTCTCTCTTCTTTGTATTGGATGGTGGGTGCTTTCTCTTTCTTCAGTGTGTATACACATCGTTTGAAGAACAATTGAGGCCAATAGTTAGGAGATTATAGTGTAAGCTAGTATTGGGAACTGTACAGTCAATATATAGAAAATACTGCGAATAGAATTATGAATCTGAACGATAACTCGAAAGATACACCGGAATAAAATGATTACATTTTATTGACTTTGAGCCTTTATTATGAGAGGGAATCGGAGACATCCATACTGCTGATGATCAAAGAAGTTGAGATATTTTCAGTACTACATTCTTTCATTAAAATTTAAAATATGAGTATTCCACAACTTGTGATATTGACAAATTATTCATCTCGGGGAATGGCACAACAATAACACACTTTAGTAAACAAAGAAGTGGTAAACGTAATTCGAGTATGTGAAATTGATTAGGATGAGCATGATATTTTGGACCTTTTTTTGGAGTGATGAGATCGCCCTTGTGGTGCTCATTCTGTATGATCCTACCGAGTAATCCTTCTCCTCAATCGAGAAACAACTTGTTTGTCAACCTAACTATGTTGATACAAAGAAATCAGCGATTATCCTACACACAATGCAAACAGAATATGAATGAAAATAGAATGAACGCCTTTATCCTCAATATTTTCAAAATTGTATCTCGCTGAATAGTTATGTGTAATTGCATAATCATCTTTTGATACTAACATTCCATTCCAAGTCAAGTCAACAAGTAATAACATCCATTTTCTCTATCCTCTCATTTCGCAACAAGTCGAAGTTGAAATTTACTACGCTACTCTAACACTTCTTGAATTGATCAGTAAAATAAATGAACATGATATATTGTGGAGAAAGAAATCTAGACTACACCAATGCATCAACCTGTTATAGGTATTTTAACACCACATTTAGTCCAAGTGTGCTCCTATAGAGATTGGATGATCGAATGCTAATACACGTGAACCAACTATCTGTTAAATGTACGTAATTAGAAGTTTTTAAGAAAAAAAAATGAGTATTAATTAACTAGTCATTAATTGAGGTAAGGAAATGACCTAAGTAACCGAGGGTGGTAGTCGGTTGATCCGTTGTATATTGCTCAGTTTCTTAACAAACAGTTCATAAAACTGGGTCTAAAACAATTTCTGATTAAGAATCATCTTTCGTTGTCATTTCAATGGCGGAAGCTATTGTGACTCACATTGTTCAGTTATTACTGACCATTGTTGTCTTTGTTCAATTATTTCTATTTGTTTTCTGTCTGTGTAGGAATTTTTGATTGTTAACGACACAAACAGAAGCAGAAAGACCGTGACGTAATATACAACTACACATTTAGAATTGCAATGATTTTCTTTCGGACGTTACAATTGGTGCGCAAACTTATTAGATACGTGACATTCTACGAGTTCTTTCCTTGTCATTGTCTGTAATATCTGTGGAAAGGAAAACTCTTTTTAGTGGTTTTCCAAGATGACGTGAAAGCGTCATATGGGATTGAAGTGTTTTTTTTTCAGATTGAATTTTACTTCAATTTTTATGAATTTTCAGTATTTTAGTTTTACATTTGTTTGAATAGAAATATTACGCTAAGAATGGACATAACCAAATGCAATTTACTGAATTATATAGCGTATGGACTGTTCATGAAGGGAAAACTCTGAGGCATATAGAGGCAGTCGAAAAGTCAGAACGGTATCTGAAAACATCATTGAGAGGAAGTTCTAACAATAATGTTATTTGAATGAATAATATGTGCATTATTAGTAAAGTACCGTACTGTTCAATAGGAAAGTCTATCATTTTTCAACTAAGCAACCAGTTCCTGAATTGAGCAAACAGTTACCTACAGTTATATACCATGAAGTAATATTCGACTTACCTTTCTTATTAAGCTTAAACCAACAAATTACAATGATACACATGTACGATCTCCTTTTCTTCATCTCACTCTCTCTATATATATATATATATATATATTTACCTGTCCCACTTGTTTTCTCTCTCTCTCACACTCTCGTTTCTCTCTCTCTCTCTCTCTCTCTCTCTCTCTCTCTCTCTCTCTCTCTCTCTCTCTCTCTCTCTCTCTCTCTCTCTCTCTCTCTCTCTCTCTCTCTCTCTCTCTCTCTCTCTCTCCCACTCTCTCTCTCTCTCCCTCTCTCTCTCTCTCATCTGCATCTCTCTCTCACTCTCTATTTCCCTCTCTCTCTCTCTCTCTCTCAATCTCTCTCTCTCCCTCCTTTCCCTCCACTGATATTGATTGAAGTAACAAAACATTACTCTATCCCCGATATGGCGAGAGGGAAGCGAATATGAGCTATTTGAGTGACACTTTTGCTAATTGTGCTGTATTATTAGCGTACTTTAGCGGTATGTGTATGTATGTGTTAGAGAGTCGACCACCACTCTATATCTGGCTAGTATACTGTTATGAGGAATGTGCAAGTGACACATCAACTATTGCATTCCACTCACTTTAGTAGACGCCGCTACTACTTTATTGAATATAAGTTCAAGCTTTGACGTCCCAATCCGAAAACGTTATAAATAACCAAGTAATTTAAAATTCTTGATCAAACCACTTGCCGGAAATTACGATTTTTTCCCGTTGTCTGATGGAAAAGATGCAATAATATTCAAAGTACGTATAATTGAAAACTGAGTGAATTTTTCATTCAAACACTTGATTTAACGTAACATTGGTAAGTGATAAAATTATTGAAAGATTTTCACGAATAGATTGTAATAATTGGAAGCACATCAGCAGAATGCAGAAGTCTGCACGTACACTCGATCACACATAAATTGTTAATGACTGGACTATAGACACGTTATACCTCGGATATCATATATAGCGCTGACAAATCTTACGTCCACAGGTTCATCCATCAATAGGTATTATACTCAGCCGTGTAGTTTGATTTTTATTTTATTTCGTGATGTATGCTTGTGGAAATGAATTCGCCCACATAGGGTAGTGAAATGTGGTGGTGAGAATTACGATAGGCCATTTCAATAGAACCGGGTTTTGATACCACACCCGCGTGAATTTATGTTCTGATGGGCACATAAACCTACCCTTAGAGTTTAGTACACATCGGGTCTGAAAACTGCAACGCGCTACAGTTCGATTACATTTTCCCCGAGTAGGTAGTTTTTTTATTCATCAACTTTACTAGCACACGGCTCTCTATCCAATGCTATAAAGGGACTTTTGTGCTCAACAATTTCCATAAATTACAAAATACATATATAGATATAAATATAACGGAGAACTCATGCCTCATGATTTACTTATAAAGAAGCTCGAAGATGATCGCCACAGTCAAGTAATGACGTAATCATCAGTCACAAGGTGACTTTTCAGGGACTTTTGCATTTGGAGAGATGTCTTTTTTGTGTAAATAAGTAGTATAATAAAATGTCATGGTGATGATAGTGGATTTCTTCAACGGTGATATGCTTTAAGTGTCAGTCAGGTTATTCTTGTTCACTGATATAATGATTGATGACAGAAGTGCTTCGCACACATGTACCTTATCTGGGGCATGAACCTGGTTCCTCCAAGATGACAGAAGCGCGTAAACGTTTGCCAGGGACATTAGGCTGGTTGAATAACATAGAAATTCGTACAAACTTGAAACTAATCGTTATAAAGTTATTCAATTTGTGCACTGTGGTTTACATGAAGAGTCGAACGTATAGACCAAATCAATCAAGCATAGTGGAAAATCATGTGATGAACTCAATTCACTCTATCTGATGATAAGTATGGGTTATTCGTTTCATTTCAACTCACTACCACTTTTTAGTGGAATAATTCGCAGTGTATTTCCTATTGTTCACATGGTCGGAGATACTGATAAACCGCCAGTTAATTGATTCGAAACTTTTGATTCACATTTCATCAAATACAAATTAGGTGATTAGAGAAGTATCGATTTTTAATTATGATACATATTCTGGAAATTTCTCTTCAGTCTGTCTCGCTTTTCAGGCTGATATCGTGACCCCACGTTATACAATTTATAGTCTTCCGAGTCAAGGAAGACTATACACAGCTGAATTGATTCCACGATTGAATTATGACCGACGATTTTCGAAAAATCTATATATATAAATTTATATACATCTATGTCTATACAAAGACTTGATATTTCATCTTGATAAAATTGCATCGGATAAAGTTGTAAATAATTGAGAAGAATGTCAGATTATCGTTTCTTGGCTCGCACAAGCTTATTTTCCGTGGAGGCGTTTCGCGAAATGAATAGATTGATCGATCTGTCTGCTGCTGAGGGTCTGGACAACTCCAGCACTGGAATGGTCCATGAAGTGATTAAGATGCTGTGGATGTCAACAGAGGTCATGTTCATGTTCTCCTATAACAATCAAGAGAGGGAGACAAGGTGAATAAGTATGATTACGTTTCTGGTTAGACTTCTGGATTACAACGATTACTCTTATGTCGTCTATAAGGTAACGTGGTACACTGAAATTCTACAATATTTGAAAACTTATTCACAAAAGGAAATATGATAATTATTCTACTTTATGTTTTGTGTTATTGTTATCCATTAAAAGTTCTTGAAAGACTTCAACATCCTTGGAAATATCACTCTAGATGTAGTGACAAAAAAGGATAGCAAAAATGAAAGTTATCATATATAGGCACTATAACCTCCATCCATACAGACAAGCAATAACATACATAAATTGCAGTATGGTTAGTACTTCAAGTGATATATGATGAATAATTGTGAATATATATTCACCACAACTATTAATACTTCATGAATTTTCAATTTCAATCTCAAAATTTTCAATTCCATCGATATTACAAAATAATTGTCGAATTGAACCCGGCACCTCCACCATTATATATTATATAGGATATTTGCTGCGTAATAATTTTAGATCTCTCGCTCAGCTGAAGTAACTGAGGCGTGGATAATTACTTACTCGTACTCGTATTCTTGGTTCATTAAATAGGCTCCATATATTATATATAGAACTCACACTTGGATATAATCGGTAACTTCCAATTATCATGACGCTCCTTTCGTCCCATTACACTTTTACGTAGATAAATATTACTTTTGAGGAAGTTTCCAAGCGTATAATATCTCTTACTGAAACACGTTATTGATCTGCCGTCAACTCTTTAACGCTCTGAAGTCGGTTTCCGAGAGAAATCAAGTGCATACGTATGTGAATATCTGTGTGTAAAAGAGTTCGTTCGAGGAGACAAGACGGGAGTACTTGATTTCAAAAGTGTAACACAGCTCGAACTCGGAATGAAAAGACAGTTTATCAATAGAAATATCAATAGTTGTAAACAGTAGAGAGTACGTCGTTGAGCCAACAATAGTCAGAGCAAGCATAAGGGTCACTGTCGATAATTATACGTATGAAATTGTATTATTTGAAACATACTTGCACATACTTTTATATATATATAATATATATATATATATATATATATATATATATATATATATATATATATATATATATATATATCTTACATCATCTCACATCTTACAATTCCAGAAAAAACATTCTTTGATGGGTAGAACGCTCAGTATTAACTTCATTATAATTCGATATTATACTGGCCATCTCTTTAGTTGCTCTTATTTTGGTCTCAAATCTGTTCCAGTTCCATTGCTGATGTACTTTGAGATATGAATGATACCTAACCCATGGATGTTTGATATATATAACTCATGGCTTAGTGAGGCTCGAACTCATTCCATACTTCACCACAATGTCTGAAGCAGATGACCGAGCTATAGGCAAATTGCTCAACACACTTCACAACAAAATATATTATTCACCCTATTTTATTCTGAAAATCAAATATATTGACGCAATTCTAATATCAGAATTCAAAATAATAATCCATATAAGAATTGAATTAAATCCATATTTGACATATATTGGATATGCCTACAACAATTATTGGGGGAGAAATGTGTAAGTTGTGCATAGCTGTAGCTGCCTAAAAAGTAAAAACTAATAACCAGAATGTTGAACTACTTCAAAGCGTGTTTACGGTGTAATATGAAAATGTTCCCTGCGCTCAAGCTAATAATATATTCCGGTGAGAAAGTCACATATTCGGTTCAGCCATCAACCGAGTATATATGAAAGAAATTCCAGGAGAATAAAATCGTCCACAATGGTGTTTAGTTTTCTCTCTTTTTACTTTGTCGATCGCATTTAAGGGTGCAGTTTACCAAGGCTCGACTCCGCTACTTTGATAGAATGACACATTTTCAGCGAACGTGTTTCGAAAGTCAATCTGAAGAACCAACAACGGTAGTACGTTGTGTGCCACATTTGTCGCATCTTCTACATTCGAACTGGAGACATATATACCTCAAATGACGAGTATAGTGTCGAACGGATGTCTGCCGCACCAATTAATACTGAACCTCGACTGTTTCGAACTGTCGTTAGGTATGAATAAAATCTTTTACCTGTCAGTTTTCTGTTACCATGGATATGACTCTCGGGATACAATTGAAAAGGAATTGATAGGAATATCTGTTGTTTGAGTTTTCCTTACTTTATTTATAATTAAAATTGAAATCAGTATTTTCATACGTACTTCATTCCAACATGAGTAAAATTGTGAAACTTGACTACTTCAAACGCATGCTGAATAATGAGCCTCACGAAGAACTCTCTCTCTATATATATCTCTCTCTCTTTCTCTCTGTGTCTCTCTTTCTCTCTCTTTCTATCTATCTTGCTCCCCATATAATTTCTCTCTTCCCCCAACTTTAAGATATTCGATGAAAACGGCTGAAGGTTCGTTTATAAGCGAGCCTCACTTGTGGCACTTTCGTCGCTCTACGCTCACTGCACGCATCAATGCATTCACAAACTTTCCCATATAACAGTTGCGCATTTAAACTGAAAAATTGTAGGAGAAAATAAACGTATTCTCGAAAATGGACACGATGTTATATCACCACATCTGAAAACGTAATATTTAATACTGATTGAATAAAATGTATGTGACGGTATCAATTGTAACCAATTCAGACGCTCACCTACATTTACGATTAGGTTGACTAGAGTTTTCAGTGTAACAACACTCATACGGGGAGAATCATTCAGTTCAGAAAGCTGTGATGGGAGTTCTCACGTGTAATCGTGAGAAATAACAACCGAATTCACTTTTTTGATGCTGCAAATCACAAAAATGTCTGCATCTTATAGGTCTGCGTGATAATGCTTATAAAAATGCTTCAAGAGTGCATGGTAGGTTAGTCGATTCAGCGAATCATCAGCTTTCGTTGATAACTTTCGAACAGTATGAGATATGAAAATGCTATACTTTCAAGAAGTAACAAGAAAATTACATATAATTTCGATATCTCCAATGTGGTACATGTTATAGGCCCAACTATCAAGTCGTATCGCAGAATTTACAGTTGGAGAGAACATTTCTCTTGCGGTACACCTTCGACAATTATGCAATTTATGTCGAATGTTAATTGTTTACCGCGTTGAAGGTATTGAAAATATCTATGTTTCCAACCATTGAAATTTTGATGTCTGATATCGTTCAGAACATATCACCAGAAAACTGATAATTCTCTAAATCGACTCTTATGTGCTGTTCAGGATATATAAGGACAAATCGCAGTCCTTGGCCAGATAAAGTGACGGCTGTAAGAGTAACGGAGCCAATGAAATTCCAGGCACGTGATTCAGTTTAGTAAGCTGAGGTAGTGGCTATAGTCTGTCGAGACCATCGTGTGCACCAAATCGTGAACAATTCGTCAGCATTCCGGTGGTAGATCAGACATATGTTAAGTTACAATCAATATAAGAAGGTATTATGGACAAGTTGGTGATACGTAACTGATGGAGTTGAATGGAGAAATAAACGTTGACTCGTAATGGAAATGCATGTACGATTATACCGCATAACTGATTTCTGATTTCTGATTGTTTTTTAATGAGGTGAGCTGGTCTTTAGTGTATTGAGTTTCAAGCAGAAACCCAATGATGATAATCGAGTGGAAGTCAATCTTGTTGAATAATGATTATCATTCATTAATTTTAGTTTAACTTCAGTTGAACAGTTGAATTTCGTGAAATCATATTATTAATATTCGATTCTCTATTATACTGCAATTCAGTCGAAATATGTTGGCAAACATTCCTTTCAAAATTTTAAAATAACTGGAATCGATATTATATTGGATGAGAATATGGTTGAGAAATCAATTAGTATCATTAATCAGATGAAAAATAAGCAACTGTGACATAGTAGAGTGCGAGAGAGAAAGAGCTAGTGATCGTACAGATAGATATATAGGGAAATAAAGCGAGAAAATGTACAAGTATATAACAAAGAGAGTTTGTGAGAGTGTGCGAAAGAGAGGGACCGAGAGATATAGGTGTGACGTCTCCAATGAGGCCGTCTCAATGATTGATTGAAAGTGATCGTTGGCGTAGTTTCATGATTCTTGTGCGACGCGCCACTAGAGAGCAGGCCAGGCAAAACCGTTCACAGTTGTCGTAAATCGTCATGGTGCGTTAGAAAATGAGTATTCGTCTCCGAGCGCCATATAACCTAGCTGCCTAGTCGGGAGAACGAAACGACTTATGCCTTCCATTAGCAGAATTCACTCCATTAGTCGACGAATGGAAAATTGTTTCAACCATGTCTTTCTTGTAATATGAACGTGATGCCGCTGTGTGTTTATGAGTGAAGTGAGAGAAATCCAGAGTTAAGAAAGTATATACTCATTTTAAATGCATAATTATTTGATATTGAATATTATTGAATGGATAATGGAACTATTGCTATGAACAGAGAGATTGGTTGGTTATTCGGCTGGTATATTATCAGTCGAGTAACATTTACGGTACGTTAGCATTTAATTTTGGTGGAGGTGCCAGGTATACATATTGAATCATTCAGTTTTCGACGACTAACGAGTAGGCCCTATGTACAATCCAAATACATGAGATCTGATGAATGCAATGAAAATATGTCACATGTATACATCTAACTTAATTAGATGAGGGTAACGAAGATTAATTTGGAAAGTTTGGAAAATCCCTATAAGAATAACCCAGGTGGAAAATACTTCAAAACGAAACTATTTCAAAAGCTTTCAACTTCATACAGAATATGAAAACAACTATCATACACATTATCAATAATTTTTACAACAATCGAATGAGACATAACGAAGAAAACGCAATAAAAGTATACATTTCATCAAATATCAGGATCAAAACTTGTAATGCAAAGTGTATATGCGACAGGTTGCTCTATAAATAGCAACAAGTTGCAGGTGAGGTTTTTCAGCGTTTGAAGTAATCCAAGGTCTGTAGATGTAGATTGAGCTGACAGAGTATTTTTCAATTCCAGATTTCCATAATTCTACGCTCATCTCACAACGCACATTCTGCGTTCTCCTTGTTCTATGAATCATGACTTGATTTCTGATAGTAAATTGAACAATTATTCCAAACACTATCCTGGTGGATCTGACTATATCGCCCAAATATTATATAAGTAGTTCTATATTATACGTGAATACGTAAATATTATATACCACGATATGGTTCTTGAAATTTTCCTCTTCAATCCCATGTCAAAATATTAACGACATTCGTATATCTATTATGTTCATATAAATTATCTATCAGTTTCAGCTTGTCTTTGTCATTTCTTATCTCGTTCATTTCCTATCAGCATCTGTCTCTCTTTCTCTCAGCTTCTTGCGACTGTGATATGGCTTAACGTTGACGTGGGGTCAATGATAATAGAGTGTGAATGGTTTGCACGGTCAGCATCGCCTCTCCCCCACCCCCTGCCGCCCCCTCACTTTTCAGTGGTAACTGATTACGACTATTAGTTAACAGGAAGCAGAATCGACGCCTGGTATTTCTTGTAAAAGATCAAGAAATATCGAAATGAACATTTTACTCGAATCCCTATGGGATCTGGTACGTAAACACTTGTCAGCAAAATTCGTGGATTAGTGTTTTGGTGATCACTTTTGACTTGATCTTCTGCCCCTCGTTCTCCCCACCCTTCAACAACTTCTAAGATAGGTCCTTTCATATTGACGAGGGCTCATGTTTCACACATTTAGGCCTTCCGGTTTATTCGAGATGATAAGATCAATAACAAATATATAGTGCAGATAGTGAATGAAGCATGTCTCAATATAGTTTCTAAATATCGATATGAAACAACAATAATGCTGAGAATAATATATAGAAATACGTTCAATTTATATTGATATTATATTATTTCTGTCAAAAAAGATTCAATTTGAAACTCCACTGTGTGAGTCTGCCAATAATTGATTGACTTGCAAACAAAGTAATACAAGCTCTTTCAAACACTAAGGACTAGATGCAGTTTTGTTGAATACAACTTGTGATAAAAACGGTAGATAAAACGCATAAGAGTTAACATAAAGCATGACACTCTTCTTAAAAGAACGAGTTTTAACTTCGATACAAGCAGGAATGGGAAGAAAGTGAAATTCCTCTTCGAATTCTTTCAACGTACAAATAGTAACGCGGGATTATTTCCAAGTGTTTTCGGCGATGGTGGAAGTCCGTGATGGAGGAGATGGGGAAAAAGGAAAGTCAGGGGCGGGGATGTTGTTTGTGGTAGAATTGACGCGCTCAACCTATGTTACCTATAAACTACAAGCGGAATGTATATTATATTCCTACACACACATTTCTCGGTATGTGCCCGCCTACACTTTTCTACTCAGTGGACGACGTCAACGCTTCGACTACGTCGACGTCGGTTTGAGCCCCGATCTGGCAGACGTCGAGACGGATATGGGTTCTCGTACGTTTGCTTGCTCGTTGGGGATCAACTAGAAAGGAAGAGAGAAAGAAAACGTACAGAAAAAGAGAAGGATGGTATAGGGTTGAAATAGATATTGGGGAAAGGTAAAGGGGTGCAAGAGAGAAAGCTTAAGCCATTTGGCTAGTAGCCCACTTTGCTCAGTTCTATTTTCCCAAAGCATCCGGTCACTTCGCGGGGAAACGCTGTGTTATGACGGGCACAGCCATCAAAGTGATTTCTGTCCTCAGATCCAAATGTGAACTGTTTCCCACTCGGACGCCATTACAACAGCCTATCCTGATCCTGACGATGTCATCCCCGCCTCCTACCCTCCTCCTGCCAACCCGATCAACCGTACCCTCTCATCACCAATCATTGCACGTATCTATCGGGTATCATACGAGACCCATTAAGTATACGGTGGCGGAACACTGTATATACATTTCAATAATGTGATTTGACATAAAATAAAACTGAATTCAGACTCTCGTATTTGGTGTGTGTGTGGAATGGGTTGGAGGGGAGAATGGAAAATAAAAGAGGGGGGAGTTTCTCGTTTCTCATGTAATTTTCGTCATCCGAACTCAATATGGTCAGTTGAAAATGTGTTTTACTACCCATAAAGTCCTATTGGAAAATAACTTTTTGAAAGTTTACTGTATCACGAGTGTCCTAGCAATAACAAAAGTAAATAACTTCTCGGCGCTCGTATATTGTAGACAAAATATACTGATTTTCGGCGTAACGTTTGATGATTTCTTATATTATGTTGGATGATGACCATATACCGATTATTATTACCCTCATGAATTTTGTCATAGTATTTCATTACCCTCATATCCTCCTGCACCCCGTCACACCCCTTACCACGCTAACCCTATTTGGCCTCATCTTCCGAACTGTGTAAAGCTCCCTTTAGATTGAGTCCCTCGTAAAGCAGTCCGACTTGCTTTCCCTTCCCCTATCTGGACCCTAGAGAAGGGGTTTTATTTAAGGGTTAAAGGATATGTTATAAATTAGCAAGACCTTCACCAGCAGGAGAGTCGTGGAGGGGTGGTAGAGGGAGTGGGATAGTGGGGGTGGTAAAAGAGGAAGAGGGGTTGATAGAATACACCACTGTATGGAAAACCAATAAATCCACAGAACTCGTGAGCCTATACAGATATCCAATAGAGGGGTATCAGTGAGTAGGCAGCCAGGAAAGGGTAGGCGAGGGGTGAATGGGGCCTCTGGCATGTTTCCATAGGATGCACTGTCGAAGCTGCCTGACTATGCCGGCGTCTACTTGTGCTGAACTGCAAACCTTCCCTCAAACCCCTCTATTCCACCCTCTCCCATCCCCCTGCCACCTCACAATGACGGTGATCAAAGCACTCACTCGCTCTTTCATATCTCCCATCCCCCGATTCCACCCCCAACTATCCACCCAAACCGACGAGTATTTTCAATTCGGAATCAATTTCACCTTTTCTGCACAAAAAACAACACATTCACAAAGCTGTGATTTGAGCTGATTCTACTCTTTCATATTTTATGAGGGTAAGTGATCTAAACATTTTTTTTGATCTATATGGGTACTGTAGTTTTTCTATACAGCCAATAAAAATATCGTACATGTATAATTGATGTGTAAATGCGTTCATCTACATATTGTGGTATACTACAAATGGCTATCTGGATTCCAGAAGTGAAGATTAATATCTTCTATTATTTCACTTTATTCTCATTGACATTTTTTACCTTGATCTCACTAAGACAAGTAACATAAACAGTCAAATCAGTCTCATGAAACATTTCTGACAGAGATTGTTCTCTTGTGCAACAATGACAATATTCAACAAATCGAGGTCACGTTTCACCTTTTGCATCCAACTATATTTTATAAATACAAAATTCAAGAAAATGTTTGAATAAAATCGTGTTCGATTTTGTTGTATTCAAAGCTATGGCAGGTTTACTAGCACAGCTGACTATAGTGCAAGAAGACACGCTACAGTCTTCCTTCTACCTAGCTACACCAGTCAGTCAGTTTTGTCATCTAGTCAACATCGGAAATGTTCAGACTAATAATGAACATTTCTTTTGGTTCAAGCCTCAAACTCTACATGATTGCATACTATATATTATATGTATCATGTATGTGAATATATATATATATATATATATTTATATATATATATATATATATATATAATATATATATAAATATATATTTAGATAGATAGATAGATATATATATATATATATATATATATATATATATATATATATATATATATATATATGTGTGTTGTGTATGTGTGTGTGAGTGTAGTATGAATTGATCAATTCACAATTTTCATCCTGTGTTGTTCTGTATAATATGAACAATTGCATCCGTTATCTTCTCAGCATCTTTCGACTGCATACCACATGGTTTTATTTGCCTCATACACAGCGTCTAGTTAATACATGATCCTGACTTCAATATCACATTCCTCTTTGATCCCGCCTCGTCTTTAATAAGTAATGTGATGGTAACAGGGTAACAGGAATGATCAAAGGTAACGTCAACGTTCACACGTATGCTCTAATTCGACACAATCATAGTCCAATGTTGGATGATTACATCAACGGCGGTGAAACACAAGATAAACAGAACAACCCGGACCATGCAATCAACATGATGAATTGAGTATTATTCAGAAAACTGTGATGATATACATTGAGAAAACTCGAATGATTGATTAGCAATATTATCATTATGATTATTTTGTTTTTCGCTAAATAGTTAGCACAAGTAATACTTTTTGATAACGTTTGGCAGAAATTGGTCCACCCTTGAGCTTAGAAGTTTGAAAATCGCTTATGAAATTGAAGATTTTTGATTATTTTCGAATTGTCGAGAAAATGAAAAATTCTCAGTGAATTCAACCATGTTATTAATACACACATCATTAAAAGTTCACACAATCCAAATCAGCCATTTTGAAGTAGAAATTAAATCCAATATATTTACAATATCTAGTTAGTTATGTTAGTTATGTATAGTACTTACTATAGATATTGAAAATTGAAATCAGGATTATTGAATTTATACTGATTCAACCTTGCACTTGTTTGAGAAACATGATTCGAATATGAAAATTTTGATGTTGAAATAGATCCACAAGATCTATATCTACATGCAATTGTTAGCTGAAATACAAGGTGAGATTAGACGAATATATTTCTCATTTATATTCTTTTTTCACCTTTAACAATTTGACCAAGCAAAGTGCACGGCAACAATCAAATGCGATTCTAGTTCATATTAGAGAAATATTGTTCTGGTTAAAGTATGAATTATGAATAAATAAATTATAATTTCAAATTGCTTTTCAGAAGTTGAGTAGGCACATATCTTATCAGATATTTCGAACACTTACTTGAACCTGTTTTCTGTCCGATGAGACTGATGTGTACGTATCAAATGTATTTTCATCATAAAGCTCAACTGCCATGAGCGTCTATAGAAACAGAATAATAGATTATACATAATATATAATCATTTCAAATCATAAGTGAGTCGCAGCAGAGGTCTGCACTTGTGCATGAAATTGTTGATGCAAACGTTTGCCATGTAAAACGTTATAAATCACGATTTGTAACTCACTTTGAAATTCCGCTTCTTGACTCTCATGACAGATATTTAATTGAGGAGAATATTTGATACTTTTGATGAAAATCATACACAAGAAAACATTTCCATGCCCTAACTGAAATCAAAGTAGTGAGGGAGAGTGAGTGAGGGGGCAGGAAGGGAGGGTGTGTGATGAAAGATATATATGGAGATAGGTGGAGAGAGAGAGAGAAGGAGATGGAGATTATTTCAACAGTCGTCCCAATATTGAGATCTATATATTTTTCATATATATATATACATATATAAATATATATATATATAATAATATATATGTATATTCATATATATATATACATATATATATATAGGCCTATATATATTATATTTACCGGTATATATATATATATATATATATATATATATATATATATATATATATATATATATATATATATATATATATATATATATATCAGATCTTTCAAACTTCCACAGTTATTATATGAATCCATTATTTTGAGAAATGAACTGGGCACTGATATACAAATATTTGAACTCAATGAATTATAGAAAAAACTATGGAATAGCCAATCAATATGTGTATATTTATTTATCCATGAATAGATATACATAAATGAATATACATATATTATTTGAATATTTTATAGTTTTTTCTATAATTCATTGAGTTTGAATATTTGTATATTACACATGCAGTTTATTTCTCAGAAGAATGAATTCATATATATATATATATATATATATATATATATATATATATATATATATATATATATATATATATATATATATATATATATGTGTGTGTATAGGCCTTATATGTATATAAATGCACTTCAGTTGATCAAAGCAAGTATACACACATTTTAACGAACTTGACGTCCAAACCAAATAACCTGTTTTAATGGTGCATGCAAGATTAAACAACCTCTTGGCTTGTAACATTTCATATTACGCGTGATTATTCAAGTAATACACATATATATTCAATGACGATATAATAATCGATATCTTTAGTTTTTACTAGAACATTGTTTTAAATTTTGAGTGCGGGATAATGGCGTCTATTAGCATACAAGACTCGAGAGAAGGAAAGAAGAAAGAGATGTGCTCTAAATTCATCTTCGTAACGACTTTCTGAACTCAAGCCATCATCAACGACGTGCCACAATTTCCATAAAAACCACAAGAAAATCTAAGTTGATAGATACTCTCACATAAAATTAATTTTCAACCGTTTAAAAGAGAGAAAAATAAAAAAGTTTGAACATCCCAATATAATATGGTGTACCTCTACGGAATATGTGTTTCATATGTGTGAATATAAATGTGCACGCAAAACAATTTATTTTCGTGTCTTGTGCTTATCCGAAACAATCAACTGTTCACTCACACGTTTCCTATGCACATACAAAAAATATTATTTTATATTTGAGATGTAGAACTGAATACATATTCTCTAATTGCTTCATCTTTCATCAAATCATCGTTTATCAACATTATATATATATATATATATATATATATATATATATATATATATATATATATATATATATATATATATATATATAAATATATATAGATATATAAATATATAAATATATATAAATATATATAATATATATATATATATATATATATATATATATATATATATATATATATATATAAATTCATATATATTTATATATTTATATATTTATATATATTCATATATATATATATTTATACATATATATATGTATAAATATTTATATGTGTATTTATATCCATCCTATTATATACCGCCAGTTACATTAATACTTGATTATTGAATTGTAAGCCCGTATCGAGCTATTTTACATTGAGCTTCAAGTTCAGAGTATATAGTTCGACCCTCATGCAAATATAAAACCTATATCAACCCATATCGGCTTTTATATGCCTGTACCGTATAACTCACATACATACATGAACCTATTTCACACCGTTATGCGATGTAGTATACCTACCTCATTTATACCACTATTATAGACGTTAAATTGACAGTAATTTCAGTTTTAGCAGGTGAGTATAAGTTCATATCATTCAGAATGATATCAAACTTCAATTTTGTGTTGGATTGTCGGTGGGGTTGTGGTTGTGGCAACAGATTTTCAATATGTTATTAAATTCATTGTAATATTTCTCAATAATTCATTGAAGGCTAACAAAACAAGGTTGAAGGTTGAACAAAACTAGATGCATGATCCTGCAAAATTAAACTGGTGGGAACTATGTTGACTTATAGCAAGAAATCGTATTTGTAATAATTGAAAACATAGGCCCTATACCTCATTATCCCACCCGTACCTGACTGTACAGGCAATGCCCTTACCACCAGCTCCAGAGAAACACGCGACCCTTTTGGAATTGAATTCATAAAAATTAAAAATAATTCGAATTGGATTTAGAAATTGTTATGAAGAGTAATAAACGTCGTACTATTGCACTTAATACTGAGATATGGCAGGTCGGTAGTTACTTACGAATTGTTGTCTAGAAAATTTAGGTAAAATCACTATAGTGGTCCACGCAATAATTGAGAGTTAAAATTCACTGAATCAAAGTGAATTTACAAACCAGAATTAATTGGTTCTAATGTTAGCTTTTTATAGCTTTATATTCATATATATATATATATATATATATATATATATATATATATATATATATATATATATATATATATATATATATATATATATATATATATATATATATATATAGATATATATAGATAGATATATAAAAAAAAAAGAGAGAGAGAGAGAGAGAGAGAGAGAGAGAGAGAGAGAGACTGGATAGGACTGAATAAAATCAAGCATTTTATAAGATAGACAAACTTTGGATGAAATAATTCAAATGTTACACTGTACCAAATACTTCCCAGAAGCGTGTTAAGCGAAAGCGTGTTTTTTCGAGTAATGAATAATCCCTTTCTGATGAAAATGTAGTACCATTTTTCTGGTTCTTCGATGTGATGTACAAAACCTATTCGAATTGTTTGAAAAAAAATCACATCAATTCTATTCCAATGTCAATCTGTTGTTATTCACCATTGTATAGATTATTTCACACATTCAATATATGAAATGGTTCGGAATTCAATTGTTGAAAAGAATTGACAGAACGTGGATTCTCGTGGTGTATAAGTATTCATTACATATCCTGATTTATGAAATATTGCTATTCCCAATTCTGAAACCTTTCTCAATCGTATCACGGATATATTAATACATCGATCATTATTTCATCATACATTTAAGTTCATTCCTGTACATAATCCACCCTTGACGCAATCATGTATTTCGCCCATATTTGTCAGTAACCAACTTTTTCACCCCGTTAATACCATGTTCGGTTCTCTATGCGGGCGTAACTAACAGCATACGCGTACTCCGCTGACACTTTACATGCTTGCCCGGTATAACGCTGCATACGTGTCCGGGTATTCCCATAACGCCCTTCTGGTCCCGACGACCGTTGTGCATCGTGGTCATCTTCCCACCACTTTATAACCTTGCCCACCCTTCATTTGATTCTCTTGTAGCTAGCTGACCTCATCGTCTATGCGGGACACGTACGGTTAATGAATGCATGCTAATCCTTGGATAGTCGTGCCCATAAATAATACCAACATTTCAAAATATCTATGTAACTTCTAATAATTTTTGTTTTACATGTGTATTTAATTCACGAACCAATAGAGATTTGACAGTGTTAATCATTTTTATTATTTTCCATAACATATTTGAATTATCTGAAATGCAGCAGTATAGCTCTTTATCCCTCCAGCAACAAACCATGATTTCACAAAACGTAGTTTCGATTATATATTTATTTTAATAAGGATTTATTACGTTACATAGTGCTGATTTTATCATACATGTAGACGCATGTGTGATATTTATCGAACAAACATACACAATTTTCCCGTTTGAATTATAATTAAAATTAATGTTTGTTCAATGATTAACAAACGTGTACGCATCAGATAAAGCTTGATCAGTATTGTGATGGATCTATAGTATCAGGTTGTGGTCAAAAGAGCGTTTAACTTGTGATAGTATTGCATTGTCAGTCATACAATAACACTGTTCTTGTGCATTATTTCAGTTTGTATCAATCTACATCATGCAATGGTGCAAAATTGAATATTATATCATTATAATATATTGAAAATAGTTTTGGAATGATTGAATAGAAGAAATTAATCATACGACCAGGAGTTGGAGACTGCAAAACTCAAGTCTAGGTGTCCCACTTCTACACTTACTTATTTATACTTCCTCGTTGAAAAGTAGGATTTTTATGTCATCTTCTATTATATCCACAACAATTAATTAATTCCTAATACTTATACGTGAGTTTCGTTTCTACTTTTTCTCTTAACTATATGTGGATTTATTCATATTGTGATTCCAATTGAATCAATCTTGGGAATCAAAGAATCAACACAACACAAAGTATTATTACGTAATCCTCCTACCAATGATTAGAAATGGTGATTTTTTTTATTGAATACAGTACTTTGCTTGCATCATCTTCCAATTAAACTTACTATACCGGTTAGTTACCTTATAATATGTAACGTTTGATGAGAATTATATTCAAGAATAATTGTTATATAAAGCGACAATTACCATCCATACACTGACGTAACGTTGCATCACGCTTATAGGAGCAGCTAACGTAATGAAACATGGGGAAAGAGGTTGGGACAGGAAGAAGGGGATGTGTCGTAATCACTAAGTGAAACTAAACGAAATACTGCAGTGTGTATCGTATTACTGATCTCACGATATTTATTGAACTGAGTGGAGAAATTAAATTAGCTCTCACCTGATGCTGCTTATAACTACCATATAATGTGCATACACATGCCTACAATGTAAATGATTCAATACATATTAGGAATTGGATTTGTATAAGTGTATCAGCCTAAACATAACCACGTCGTTTACACGCCTTTCACACAAAGCATGTTGATCTGGTTTTTTCTTTCGATGAAAGAAACTCTACGATGCTGACCATTAACTGCGTCACTGCTTTGTTCAGATAGTGTGGGCGTAGGAAAGATTGTTGGTATTAGCAATAAAGACAAAAATGGACAAAGGAATTCTGACAAGACTTTCTTCTAACAAGATGGAATTTTCCTGAAAAAATGAATGATTCGTTATTTTTGTATCTGAATAATCTGAACCAAAAAATAATAAAATTTTACATATTTTGTATTCCTTTGTTGACCCCATTCACTTTTGAGATGTGGTGGAGGTGCCGGGTTAGTATATAAAAGGTGTTCGTCACATCACTTCAACATTCAATTCAACTTTTTTCATTATTCTTATTAATATTCGATTTGACAGACAGAATTCATGTTAACAAAAATAAGAACAGAATTAATATATGTATACCGGTACGTATACTTGTCACTCAGCATGAGAAACAAGGACCGATTTTTTATTTCGAAAACAAGAATGTCTCTGTCACCAATTGAATCAGAATTGTTCGAAGAATATCAGTTCAACTTTCATATAAAGTCAGCTATCAAATAAATCCATCATTATCAAACTTTGGTAGGCCTATTATCTCCTGATTCAATCAAATGATAACTCAAACAAATAAAATATGAGTATTGTTGTACTTCTCCTATTGTCTGTCTCCTCAAAGTTGAACTGTAACTCGAACAGATTATAACTACTTATAAGTAAGACAAGTTGTTACGATCACTTCGAAATGGAAATATCACATTTTGATGAGACGACGATCGCATACGAGCACAGTATATATTCTGAAATCATTCAAGCGTTGAATGGACATCAAAGTTCCAAGATTGTGAAGCAAAGACTACATACACACACACTGCCTTCTAAACAAGAGTGGCTTGTAATCAACGACCTACGAAACATGACTATAATCACATGCGTTTAGAGGGCGGTGGTGAGAGTGTAGCTAATGAACAGGTGGGCGAGAGAGAAAACATTAATTACACTCAAAGAGGTTTTGTTGTCTCAGTAATTAGTCGCTATAACTGACAATACATGTAAGCGAGTTAGTTCAAACATAGGATCGATTGTTAACTTATAACGTAGTATGAGGGCATACATGTAGGGGATGCTTAATTAGAACGTCGTTATTACCATAGACTTGCCTATATATATATATATATATATATATATATATATATATATATATATATATATATATATATATATATATATATATATATATATATATATATACATATATATATATATATATATATATATATATATATATATATATATATATATATATATATATATATATATATACACTTATATACACTTATGGAAGTATGACAGTTTTCATTAGTATTAATATTTCCATACATTTTTTTGTGGCAGCTTGTGTAACTTATAACTATAAACTCAAACAGATCAGTATTGAATGTTCCGACGTTTCAGGGTATTACAAGAATAATTTTCAAGGCTGTGTCCAAGAGGTTCACCGAAAGTTATCCAACTCAAGAATAAAAAACATGAATTTGAATCAACTAATTGTCACAATGAACAAAAGAAGCCATAACAATCATTCAAATCATGTTCCTGAAATTTCGAGGTACATATAACTTTCACTACACCTTCTGAAGACAACCTGGAAAATGTGAACTCGTTTTGTGAAAGCGTATACATATTTGAAACTGATTTGCTTGAAGCAAATATATATATATATATATATATATATATATATATATATATATATATATATATATATAGGCCTATATATATATATATATATATATATATATATATATATATATATATATATATATATATGTAGAATATGTTCAATAAACGTTGTTTCGATCCAAGCGTCAACAAATATGTTCATAATATTAATTGTAAGCTCATCTATAACCGCAACATTTTACTGAATTGAAAATATCTTCGTGTCCTATACCCGAAACGCTAAATACCACATATTATTAATTAAGCAAAGCAAACACATACCATCATGCTACTTGGTATTTTGTGCTCTGAATATGTCTATAACCGACCAACACCACCACTGGTTATAGTTACTGCAAGAAGGTAATGCAGACGGAGAGAAAGGAAGAGAGTGAGAAAGATGGAAGAAAGAGAGAGAGAGAGAGAGAGAGAGAGAGAGCAAAGGTGAGTTTTTTCTTATAAGTTGAATAGTAAGATATAATAATTTTCTGTGTGTAAGTATTCAATGAAGGAAAATAGGATAGAGAGATAGAGAAGAAGCCGACGAGAATGAGAGACAGAGAAAGGGATGTGTGTGTGAGAGAGAGAGAGAGAGAGAGAGAGAGAGAGAGAGAGAGAGAGAGAGAGAGAGAGAACGAGTGCGCGATAGAAACGGTATCGAGTAAGCTAGGCGCGTCTTTCAAGCTTATAAAGGGGGTTAAATGTGAATGGTGTGAAGCCCCATACATTAAATACAGACAATCAATGTGTGTTGTGCTATAGGATAACAATGTAGTATGTGATTAAGTACTACACCATCGTATCGATTAACAAATCACGTCAGTTTTCATGGTAACATAATATTATCCCCCACTCACCTTACACTATGTTAAACCACAGACAAAACTGTGTTTATACCTAGGTTATGCACAGTCTGGCATCTAGTCTAGGCCATTCCATATGCATCACTATTTTGATGGATTTATCTGTGAAATTATATATCGAATCAAATTAACTAAATTCAGTACTCAGTAGTGAATTCAATACGCATATCATAACAAAATACGCTGGATTCAATAAACACATGCGGTACGAATGGAAGATCGATCATAAAATAAAATTTTCAAGGAATGGAACAATTCAAATCAATGAACTGAAATTATTCGTATTTTTGAAACAAAATTATTATTGGTCGATTGATATGAAGCTACAAACATATGTTGTACTTTGTATTCAAGAACCCAATACTCTATAGTCATGTATTATTTGAAAACCAATTCATTTTTGGTGTTATATTATATAACCGATGATAGCGTAATATAAACCTTTAATTAAATGAGTACAATTTGAGCCAAATTATTTTAGATCGATTGATGAATAATGTATCTTTACATTTGTTCATGCATAATGATGAGAAAAAAACAATAACATCATCATATCTGGAATATCTATATTATTATGTAATAAGTGATAAGTTATTCTACAATCAGAATTACCAACTGTCATAACATTTTACAACGACATTAAAAATAAAGCATCCCCATTGGGGCCGGCAACAAAATTAAGCTTTTATTGTCTAGCCATTAGAATCTCCATGTCTGTCCCAACTAATAATGAGTGATTAAATTACTCTTCGTTGATATATTATTTTCTTGGACGTCTATTTCAAATCCCTTCTCTCTAAACGGTGTAATAGGTTTTCGACGGATGAATGATAGTGCGGCTTGTATTTTAATCGCCAAGTTCGACTAGCAAAGTTATAGATGAGGGGTAGGTTGAGGGGGAATGATGGAGAGGGGAGGGGAGAGGTGGGGTTGAATTGGGGATATTAAAGGCAGTGCCAACAAATAGAGTTATGAGTGTGACGTCAGAGGCACCTCATCGAGCTGCTCGTTCGGCTCTCTCCTATATATATGGTGAAGCCGGATTAGATTTTATACCCCCGTCCAGGCCAATATTTACAACGTAAATTTCACACAAAATGCAGATTTATGTTTGCCATTATACCCCAGCCATATCTAGCCAATGGAGCTAATGCAATGAATGAATTACATAAACCAGTGTGCAACTCTATGCTGCATGTATGCATCTTCATTTCGCATTCTGGTCGCTGGGTTTTTTCGAAACGCTGTTGCTCTAGAGTGGTTATGGGTATATTATGACTTGTTACTTGAATTACCCAGCTCTGTAATTGGAACATGTATTAAAAGCATTATGCTGTAGGCGTCCATTAGCGACGTAGGAGTAGTATGTTTTGTTCAACTAAAATGGTTGTATCTCCAAAATTGAAGTGTTTTTATTGACGTTATGATTCATTGTTAGCGATTAATATATGCTATCAGATATAATGATAATTAGAATATATGTTTACGTAATGATAATCAAAGCAAATGATAAAAAATAATATTAATAACATATAGCAGTAATAATAGCAACTGGAATCGGCTACGTGGATAATTTTAGTTTTCAATTTTATATGAATCACCAGAAAAAATTTGATCGCCATTACATTTTATGCATATATATATATATATATATATATATATATATATATATATATATATATATATATATATATATACAATGTATTTTTGCGAATATTGAGTTTATTGTGATACGCATTGAAACACTTTCAAAGCAGTGCCATTTATGCTCTGCAGATTTTTCGCCCAGTTCCAAACTCATCTTCTACATTGAGTGACATTCTGGAGTTCCCAGAATGGTTATCCCTCGATGCACAAGAATATTTACAAAAGAGAGTTATTGCATCAACTTCTTGGCTCAAATCGATTCGAAACCTGTAGAAGAGCTTCCAAAAAGCTGAATATTTTTACTTTATAATTCAGAATCTACATCATATCACTCTCCTCATCATTCAAAGATAACTACCACTTATTCCAGAATCATAATGTCACCCACAATCATCACACCAGAGGTGCCACAAATATTGCTTGAACAAGGACAAGACTTTTCATTTTTGTCCGCGTGGTTTAACAATAGAAAATATAACATTTAAAAGTAAATCATTCCGACAGTCAAGGATATAATACGAGATTGTAAATTACACACAATATTGAAAATACAAACGAAAACATATAGATCTACATATGGAAAGATATATCAGTGCGAAGATGTGTAATCATATTCCCGAAGATATTCTGAAGTGTGTTACCAGGATATCTATTGAACGTACATATGAAAGTTTTTTTGATAGAAAATGTTTTCTACACAATGCATACATTTTTCAACAATCGATGAATATTTGTCACACTTCTTGTGAAATTCCTTATTCATGGAGTGCAAATAATCATTATTGTGATTGTTATTATACATATTTTTGTATCATCACTACATTCGTCTACAAATGTAGTGTTCAATGTGCAACAATAAGTTACTGAAAATACTCGGAATTGAAATTTGATTCTAGTAACTGACAATGTATTTTATCTGATTAAATCCGTCGAAGAATTATATCTCAAATGACCAATTAGATAATATCCCGCTAAAATAACAAGTCCTCGTCATATATACTCTCATTTTTTTTCACCCAATAATTGCGACAATACTTGACGAATAACAATTTCTGTCAAAAATGAAATCAAGAAAATATAGTAAACGTAGGTAAAGAGTCGACCGCAGATCATTGATCCTCGACGTAATATACAAAGTAATGTAATTTGACAATATTATATTATTAATGATGACCTAATTGTTCCTGCTCCACTTTATTTAGAATAGTCACTATCGTATCGTGTCACTATCTTTGGATTACATATTAACATGAAAATTGATAATGCAATATTGAAAGAGAAACCACATCATGATAGTTTTACAGCTAATCACACACAAATAAAAATTCACTGCAAATCAATTTTTATCACATTTGTATTTTCCAGCTTAGTAGGTGTATCATTAACTCTAATGTTATTATCATGAGATTCTGTAGACTTTCGTATTGGAGAAAAACAAGTGTGTATCATGAATTGTAATATATAGTGGAATAGAATGTTTCAAATTTTCATTGGTAATTTAATTTACGCAGTTGCCATGATGATAGTAATTGAATAAATGTGTCATATACCATGCAGCGATGTATCCATATTTTCAAAACTGATTTTCTGTATGGTATACAGAATACATACATTTTTTTTGAAAATGTATGGCGTTGTTGAATAATTGATGTTCGATGAAGAATACATGATCTTTCCTTTGAACGTCCGATCTCTTAATCAATACATACTTTTCAATTTGATTCCTTTGCAATACATTTCAAAATACTTTTTAATTTTCAATCTATTTATGTCAAGATTATTATAATATATGTTGAGGTATGAATAGTGAAATAATATAATATATAACACATATCATATAATGAGAACGAAGACTCAAAGTGTTGATACGATTATTCAAGCAAAAGATAATCTAGCTTATAGTCTATATACTTGCATGCAGTTATAAATTGATTTGAACCGTGAAACAATAAGTGAATTATTATCTCTCTAATTTTTACTATAATTATTTTTACGATAATGCATAATTAAGTGAGTAAAACAAAACAGAATAACTACATATTTTCAAATCTATACCACGATGCAATTTCTATGTTTTCACTATGCACTGCTTTCACGTTATGGAAATACACATTTCTAGCACAAGTCTAGAATCTCACATTCCAATCGGATCTACCTTCATACGACCAACGTCTAGCATTACTGGCATACGATTTGATTCAAAGCACTCGTATGTATCAAAGAATGAATCCTGACGGAAGGTAGCAGGGAGTGGGTGGTGGTAGTGGGGAGGAGGAATATAGGACGATGGAGACGCAGAGAGAGAGACAGAGAGAGAGAGAGAGAGAGAGAGAGAGAGAGAGAGAGAGAGAAAGAAAGAGAGAAAGAAAGTTTGAACGTGTTATGTAGGGTAGAGAGAAGGTGGTAAGAAGTGCCTTTTTTATTATAGAAACTTCTCCATCTTCTCTCGCTCGTCTCTCACACCGTTAAATATGTTCTCCTTCCTTCCTGTGAGCATCAATCCTCCTTGTTGTCTGCTTCATACGGCCTTCTCAGCTTGCAATGGCTTCCTGTGTTGGCTTGCCGTTGGTTGCCATACCACCACGCTTGCCAACCACCCCTACCTCTACCCCTTCCCCCGTTCTTCTGGTATCCTACTTTCAACCTACACCTCACTCATTCGCTGTTGTAAATTAAATCAAACCTGCATCGGGGGCAATCTTGTACAAATTCCCAATAATCCGCAAATGATTCCGCAATAATTGTTTAGCAGTACATTTAACTTTTTATTAGTCTATTATATTTGCACGCTATATGTTGAATGTATTTCGATCTAATACGGGAAGAAATAAGTAGATGATGAATGTATGATAAATGGGAAGATAATTATTTAGATGTTTTAATCGTCATGTACATTCGAATATCAACATTGTAAATCATATTCCATGAACGATGTAGTGCCCTCTCTTTTCTCATATCACACTGTTATAGTAACAGAATGGTGATTAACCATCAAACATAGACTTGATTCAACTTCTGATAAGAAGCATAACAAAAACATAGTAAGGACTAAACGTTAACACATTAGGTTTGAATAAATTCGATTATGGAACATGTTTTACATCATTAGTCGAGAAAACCTAGTTTTTCTATTGTTTTTCCTTTCGCGTACACATTCACTGTAAACACAAGACACCATCCTTAAGATTGTAGATAGTCGTAGAAACACGTTTTGTAAAAGAGTTTTCTCTCCTTTCGCTTCAACATAGTCGAACATTTAGTTCCGATATCTCTTACCCCCCTTCCCTCCCCTCCCCCATACCCAGCCCTAAGCATCATCCACCCGACCAACGCCAACAACTACCCCTCTCACCGGAGAGATGATTAGTTTTCGTCCTCCCACACTTCATCAGTGTAGTAGTTTGCACAGTAGCCGCATCGGGTCTACCCGCGCGCCAAACATTACCATGGAAATTATACAAATATAGGCCTACATTTGTGTCGATGAAGGAAAGTTGGCTATTGTTAAAGTAAACACGAAAAACAAAGTCACTAAGGATTGATTCGATTTGAGGGAACAAAGCTTCTTAAAACAAATAATAGTGTGAGACATGTAGGAAATGAATAATATAATACCTGCCAACGTTCCTGTTTCATATGGAATATACTAAATTTTGTATTGGAAATTATATATTATTTTCTATGAACACATTTTTTTCCCATGAATTTAGTTAGAACTTACAAACAGGTAATTACAGATAATTTGATTCATATTTCTTGAAATACTGTTGATACGTTACGACATTTATTTCTATAGATAGACATCACTATCTCGATATTTTCTAGTCGGATCCAACCCTGGAATTGAGAAATGTATATAAGGTGTTCGAAAGTAGAACCAGAACTGTAATCAGTTGAGTGAAGGATCCACATAACTATAATGAAATTACCCGTCAGTTATTTGACAGATATATATATAAATAGCTACAACCGATATGAATGATAATCACTTGCGTCACTAATCTCATGAACGATACATAGATATTTATGAAGAAAATATTTTGTTATATCAATCTGCATATATTTTTCGATTTTCCATCTTGCTAATGAAGGAATATCCCTCGATTTGTTATGTCACAGCTCAAATTATGAAATGGTAATAACTACTAAAATGTGTGTTTACCAATCTAATCTGATTTGAGTAGAATTTTCATTCAATTTTCAATTCACTACATAAATCATGCATGAATCCCAAATAATCCAATCGAGTAACATCAATGAAGTTCAGTCTTTTGAAGATAGGCGTACAGTAAATGTGTTCTCTAGTTTCGTAATGAAGACTTCTCAATTATGTCTTTCTCAGATACCGTAAAGCAAGAAAATCGCGGTTACTATGTGTGTGTGTAAATTGTAACACTTCCCTTAACTTGGTCTCCAAGTGATTGATGTTTCCCTCTAAAGTTAACCAAACGTTTGGTTTAACTAGAAAACGGACGTACGTGAGCTGTAATAAAGTTAACAACGACGCATCGATTAGTTACCAACCAGCGCCGATGACGATGTATTGTAAAAGCGGTAATTGTTGGAAATATTCGAATGTTAGTAGGTCAAATTGAATCGTTCAGAGAACGAGTAATTGAATGATGATGTCTTGAAACAAGAAGTTGAAAAAAGAAATTTCCAATTGCGAACAAAGAAGAACAATCAAAACTCTTGAATTGATCATGAAGGTGGAATTAGGTACAAATGGACAAGAAAAAAAATCGGAAATTCAACAGTGTCCATTTTGAAAGTAAGTCTATATTTTTCTTGGAATACATATTCGATCCTATGAGGAACAATATAACCGTATATTTTTGTATTTCCGTATTCCCCAAATATTATTTCTCAGGGCGAAATAAGAAGGACATGAGAGAGGCTGTTTACTCTCATTGAATCGAAAAACAGTCCTAAAATGGTCAAAGTCATCACTTTATCCTCTTAAAAATATTGTTATAGAAATTCTTCTGAAAAATAAACATGGACCAATGAATAACAAAGTTTTCCTAAAGTAGCTTGCTTTTGTATCTTGACACAATCTCGTTCCAATTTGCTGAGTTGTTTTGGATGAAACTTGGCAGAAGATATGGAACGTTGATAATTTTTACATTCAATAATTAATTTTGTATGAAATTCGTACGCCTACATGCATCATTTTTATCGTTCTGTTTATTGCATAACTTGTAATCGTTTCTCGTACTGTGTGTTTCTTATCAAGTGTATCACAGTAGAAAATTCGAAACCTGTACGTTTCAATATATTATCTTACATCCATGATCATAACACAGAAACTTAAAAAACACACACTTGAAAATCGAAAGATATTACTATGTATCATGTATTGCTAACCGGCGAACTCCAAAATTCATGTTTTTATTCATTTCAGATATTAGATATTTGTGTTGAAGCGAGTAGGTACTGAACATTCATCACATAGAGGCCTATTATCTTCATTGAAATAGCAACGTGTATAATAGTAATATATGTGGTGGTGCCACGTTTTGAACCGGCCGTTCCACCAAAATTGAATCTTTGTTTGAAAATGACTATACAAATGAAAATGTCTTGGATCTAGAAGTAAATTCGAACTTTTATCCATTAATTGAGGAATTCCATCGTATGTAACAATTAATAGAGACCATCATTTCACAATAAGTAGATTTGTTTGTGATAAACTGAACGGTAATTGATATTGGATGTGTTATGTTTCTCACCAAAAAAAACGTACATGAACAAAGACATCCAGTTGAAATACGTTCAATTTTATATGTGTATTGAAATAATGAGTAAACGTCAGGTACGGTTCTATATTATGTGTTATATAATTTAATCCGTATTTTAGAAATAGGCCTATATTATTCTGTAGGTAGTACTTACTATCTCTCATACTTTTAATGATTACTGAAATTGATATGATGTTCATTGTGCAAGTTTTCTCATGACAATCCTCTTAATAACAAAACAATTCTACCAACTCTATCACTGTGACGTCACAACCATACCGTTCAACCTGATAAACACAATAGCTTATAGTGATGTTATACTCGACTATAACTGCATTTGCTATAACGTCGAGTGCAATTGCATTTATCCGCATTGAAAGAGTGTAATGACAACTCAAACAATATAAGGATCAAGATCTATATATACGTGTGATTCTATGTTCAAATCATCATTTCGATTCTCTCTCCAAGAAAACTCACGGAAATCACTAACAGAAACTCAGCTTACGAGCAGCTCAGCTAACATTCAAACATACAGCTGCAAGTTGTCCAACTGTTCCGCTATTCAGGAGCTAGTTTGTTATTAAACGTATTGTTGTACTTTGTATGCCAAATAATGTGATTTACGTGTCGTGTTTGAATCAACTTTATTCATACTTACAAATCGGTTTTTTGGTTTTCTTCTGTGACTGATCAGAATTGAGATGACGTTGTGAAACCTCAATGCATATTCATTCTAATAATGATCATCATCATCATATGTTCAATATATTTCAAATAACTTTTTCCACAATGGTTTATATTTCATTCAATTCGAAGAGAATTCAAACTCTCTGTGAAAATAAAAAGAGGGGAAACGAGAGAGAGAGAGAGAGAGAGAGAGAGAGAGAGAGAGAGAGAGAGAAGCGGTTGAGTATGTATGTATGAGTATACCGGGTCTGGATAATATGTCGAACCCCATAGAAGCTGGTGAGTAACATAGCGAGCTCTTTTCGACAGAACTTGACTTTTGTGAGCTGTGGACTTGGAAACTAAGAGCGTTTTTGGCATCGGAACCGCATACTAAAACGTGTCCCCATTCCCCAATTCTTTTCCCCTTTTCTCTCATCCCCATCACCGTTATACTCGTGCCATATAGCCATGGATTTACTATGATCTGATCTTTGGACAGTTACCGTCCCTCTGCCTCCCACCTCTCCCCTTACCTACCCACTATCTCCGTCTAATTGCGGGATTTGCGTTTTTTAGAATGGTTTCGTTTTCCTATAATCCTTTGTAGGTCGGTTGAATTGTTGATTTGAGGTCAGTTAACATAGAGAATAAAGTTGTAGAAAAAACCTTCCCTTTTCCTAAACCCGTCGCAATTGATTTCTACGTTATTTAATTCCGGTATACATTTCGAACAAAGTCAACAGGTTTCAGAATGATATTGTGACTGACATTACTGATCGGCCTATTGTGGGTTTCTTTTTATTCAAGTCATTATTTATACATCATAAACAAACAACTAGTGTAAAGATGAAAGTAGTAACAGTTCTCACTGTTTCTTCTCTAACATACTAAAAATCCTTGCAAATGATCTTACGTTATATTGTTTTGAGATGTTTACCGATATTATAATTATATTGTCTTATTCTTTTACTGTCGTCTACTGTTTTTCAAAGACAATATCTCGAAATATCTGCTACTTGAATATATTGTATTATATATATGAATATATATATATATATTGTTATAAGATGTGCCATACCTAATTTATATTTACCTAACACTATTTATATGAGTATCATTCTTTTATCATAACGTATGGTCAGTATTTATATAAAATCATCTTCGTGAAACACAGCTATGTTCCACATTATTATATCTATCATCAGTTTACCGGCATACAAACCTGAGTGATATATTATTTCATGAGTCATTTTAACGACGCAGTAACGACAGTGTTTATATGGGATACACGGGTGTTATTTTATGAGATCTCATGTTGCACTATAACAATACCATATTAAGTTTTAATCTTTTGACTCACAATCTAGTTGTACTACATATAATAGGCCTTATAAACATGCTACCGTGTTGCATATTTATTATGCACTCTGCACATTGAACAGTGTATTATTCTTAGTTTTCACCGAATATTATCTCTTATAAAGATTTAAGAGTCTTCATCATCCAATGTGACTATTTCAGTAGGTTCCAATAGATGTTATTGCTGTAGACTTGAATAAAATAGATTTTCATATTTTGAAATTTCTTCATATTCTATGATTATTTTTTTTCTATTTTTATATAATATTTCAAGTAGACAGCTTGTTGAAATTCATAGCATGTTTCTAATTTCATAGCTTCAAATTCTCCTTCAAATTTCAATTTTCCTATACTTATATCTAGCTTCAAGTTTTATTTGTTACTTTATAATTACTTATTCAGTTTCCTAACCAGTTGACCTACTATTACTATGTATTGAGCAATTACACCGTGTCATTTATGACAGCCATTGGTACTAGATTTCAGTCTTCAATAAGAATATATTTATGGATTTCAATTGAATTTTTCTGAAAAATCTAAAAATCACATTCTTTCCAAAATTTCTCACTGTTTCAACTGAAGCTAGTTTCTGTATACTTGAATAACTTGATCCCTCTCCATCAGTTCATCGATTGAAAATTAAAGGTACATCACATTATTGACCATGATTCAATAACAAAATGCATCATGTATGATTATGTTACTAAGGTGTTTTTTTTTTCGCTTTCAGAACACTACCACATATTTGTAGGAGATTTGAGTCCAGAGATTGAGACTCAAACGCTTAGAGAAGCCTTCGCACCTTTCGGGGAGATTTCGTAAGTACATATTTTATACATCACCTCATCATGCGCAATGTTTTTGTTTTGGTCTAATGGCACAACGACAAATGTGGTATAAAATAGTTGAACAAAAATCTGAGACAATATTAAGAAACTTCTGAATTGATTTGTGAGAATGGTCATGAATTATTTGAGAGAAGATTTTCAATACCATGAGATGAGAATGTTCATAATTTTCAAAATTGTATATCTTGTGATCTTATTAATTGACGGTGAGTTGAATATTTCAACTGAATCATTCGACTGAACTTCGAATCCATGAATTTGTCCGCGATTCATCATCCATAAGTGATCACATTTTGTCCTGTCATATCAAATCAGTAACATTATGCTCGATACAGAAAATTCATACTAAGTAATTTGAACTAATTAAATTGAACTATATTATAGAAAAAACAGAGACTGTACTTCAAAACTCTTATTTCATTAATCGAATCCAACTTGATAAAGATGTTGCGATTTGGAACGTATAGAACATGTTTCTCTGGACATGACGCTGAAGTATTGTTCTCAAGCAAGACTGCCATTTTATTTAAGAAACAAAATCTTCATCTAGATATTCCATTGAATTAATAGGCCAATCTTGCCTATTGGGAATAGAAAAACATACGGGAGGAATGTTCCATAATATTCCATAATAATGAAAAAATTCGAATCATAGTCCGTCGATTCGTTTTGATGTTCTGGATGATGATAATCACAAAAAATGCTCTATAATCGGGCTGAATTTTGAGATTTATCAATTCAAATATCGGATGTTTCCCCATCATTAAACTATCAAATTCAAAATGCCGTGTTTTTTATTCTTATACAGAGAATAAGAATACACCAAAAGTTATGCCATTCAATTACAAAATAGGTCACTGTGCATGGGTGAAGATATTGTGAGTAAACTTATACGAAATGAATATAGGTACACTTTCTACACTCTGAATTTCGTGTGGAAGAATAGATAATTACTCACCCGAACTGAGTCAAAATAGAAACTTGACTATTGCTGTAAAATATATTTGTTCGAAAAAGCCAAACTCAAATTCTCCCAATGCCGAATTATTGGATGAGCGAAGCGAAGACTCAATTACACTTGACCCGAAAAAAATGTACATGTTTTTTTTTTTTTTTTTTTTTTTTTTTTTTTTTTTTTTTTTCGCGCTCTACAGGTCAAACGAAAATTCAAATTCAATTGAAACTTGGCAAGCCCAAGTGTCATCATCTGGATTGAATCTCATTGATTTTTATGCGCAATCGATTGCACCACTTCTGAGAAAACTAATTTTCCATTTTCCAAATTACCCATAAGAATAAGCCGGAGAAAAATTTTCGTACAAAAAATGTCCTTCAAAAAAATTAAAATTTTCACCGAATTTCAATATAATAATGATACACATGATTCCAAACTTTCACTGGAATCCAATCAGTCGTTTAGATATAAAAAATGATTTAATGACATTTTTATACATCATTCAAAGCTATTAAGAAAACCAATTAAATTCAAGCAACAAGTGTCACCAATTATTGAAGAACTATTAAAACAAAGCCTTCTTTATTATCAAAGATATTATTTAGAATGAGTAATGAATATAATTGGATCTCAAGGTGTATATATTGTATCTTAGATTGCATCTAATATTTCCTTCATGATGAGAATAGTCTACGAAATAAATCAACCGAATGAAAACATTAATTTTTAATTTGAATGCCGTCAAAACATCAACTTGATTTAACTTTTTGAAATAATTCAGTTTCATTCTTATTAGCTCATCCATCAACGCGGAAACACATAACGCGTTTTCCTAGTTTTCAAAAATTATATTTGTCTCTACTGACCACACGGTGGAAAGACTTGGATAACAATTGTAGGCCTATATAACACAGAATATATCATATTTACATATTTAATTTAACTTGTTCATTGTTTGAAGTATTGGAAGTATTGTATGATCTATATTTCATAATAACCATATTGATACAATACGAGGAAGGCTGAACTATTCTATAAATGTTTATAAATATATGTGTAACACTGATAGATTGAGTTTAACCCTAAACTGGGTCAACATGAATATTTCTAGAATATTTCCCAAGTATTTCAACAGTTTGAATACGAACAACCTAACTATATATAAGGCTATGTCGAACACGAATTAGACACAGAAGCACTATAATATATTATTGAATAGTATGTTTCGTGTGGTTGTATGAAGTTGACAGTAAACGTGCTCCTTCTATTATTATCTTTCGTTCCTATATTCCGTATTAAAACCATAATATGTCTTAAATAACCAATGACCACTTGTACACTTTAACTTATTCAAAGAGGGGGCAATTGTTTCGAGAGGGTTCTCTATATAAAAAGTACACTGTGTGATAAATTATCCACACGCAGAAAGTAAAAGTTTAAAAGTGATATCTCCACTGTATTTGCAATTCTCAATGCCACCCGTTTAATTGTAAAGCTAAATTAAAACCAAAGTTCGCTAAAAGCTTCGATTAAATGTAAATCTGTTTCAATAAACTTTCTGCCAAGTGAAAAATATAAATAAAATTATCAAGTTCGAAAGTTTGCTAGGAGTTCATACTAAATTGGTTTGTATAAGACTTTAGGAAGTTTTAATTCTACAAAAGGTCAAGGGGTTGATCAGACACTACGAAGGCAGTATATTTCCAATGGTTTTTCAAAGATCATACAATAGACGAAACATGGATAGAGATCATTTTTACCCAGACTAATCGATGTCAATTCCAAATTGAATACATTAAATCAAATATCTTATACCATGAAGCTATCTGTGCCAATATTGACTTCATTAATTGAAAAATTATTGATAGTGGGGAAAAATTGATTCACCGAGAACAGAGAGTAAATATTGAATAATGTAAAATAGTATCACACACGTAACTCATATTTTATTCCAAACTGAAATGGGAAGATATTTGCATTTTTCTCTGAAAAACAAGTTGGGAATCAAGTCTCAATGTTTTTTTTATATAAGTTCAACAGTGTTGATTCTGTCCAAATGAACAAAGAATGAAAAATTATATTGCTCATTTTAACACTATTCAATTGGTTCAAGAAGTACTAGTAACTACAGAGATATTTTAACTGAACAAATACTATCCTTGATTTCACTTTTATAATTGTTAAGTGATAGTGTACAACTCGCCACGCTTATTATATTCAACCCACTCATCAATAATTCGTCATTTTGACCTAGATTGAGCTTTATAACAACTTGATGAAATGTTTACCTTTTATTGAACCAATTCGACGTCAAAATTATTTATTATATTCACATTTGGCGAAAACACATATTCAATTTCAGTAATGTGTCATTAATCCTAATGCACACCTCTATAGCCATGTGGTTTGTGTTAACTCGTGTCGGGCCTATTCACTGCATATTTAATTAGTATCTAGTTAATTAACGACTGATAGGCGTGTATGGGTGTGTATAAGATAGGTGCAATTAGGAGAAGCGTGTTGGCGCCCCCCCCCCTCTTCGAAACATGTTGCTCACTGCCCTCCTCCCTCCCCTCCTCCCACACCTCCACGACAACCTGGCCATACCGCCCCCCACTGCCCACCACGACCCGTGGGAGCCGTCAGTTGGTAGGGCTGGGCCGCACTCAGTACAGAATACCAGCCCCACGTCAATCAGATTATATTCAGGATTATCTCACTTCTAGACTTGTGTATCTCTATTTTGATGAATACATTTCAGTACATTTGGATGTCATTTGTATCAAAATGGAGAATGGAAATGGAGAATTCTGTTGATAGAAGTCAATGTCATACGTTTTATTTTATTATATAGCTATAGCGATTGATAGTTTTGATTGAATTTTCCTGAATTGTCATGTATATATCGACTTTATTTGCTCTAGTTTCCATCTCCTTTATGCTAAATTCAATACCCTCTGAGTGGCTTAGAATCAAATGATATTTTCAGCTTTTTCAAATAAATGGTGAATACACTATATTCACTTGTATTCACTATTTATATATTACTAATTCTATATTCATTTATATATACACTAGATTACACTATATTAAACTATATACACTATATCTACACTAGTTGTCTGAGGTCTTGAAATATATATTAAAATGCAATTATCTGCTAAAAGATAATCTGAAAATTCCACAACAGAGCATGGCGATGTTATAGACCTGTACAACATAACTTCATTACATATTCGTTACATTCGAGTGTCAAGTGAAATGTTAATACATTATAGCAATAGGACTATTTTATGGCAATAGGACTCATACTGTATAAACTTGAGTAAAAGAAGTGTAACGTTCCCCTAAAGATCTACATTCGCTGATCCCAAGAATTCGTTAGAATTCGTTTAGTGAAATCTATATACGTAAAACCATTTTCAACAACTAAAGAAAAATGACAACGATTACGCGTTAAAAAGAAGTTTTAACGACCGATTTACTTAAATAAATTACTTTCAAGTAATTATTAAAGCACTGCGTGTGCGGAATATTTGCGTAGTAAACGCATTTCCCTTCTCCAGTTTCTTAACGGCTACATGGTTCCAAACCGAACCCCAACCATCATTAACGTTTACCAATGACGTATAGGAATGGCTAACCATGAGGCTTTATAGTCCTATTCGAACACCTTCGATCCAAGGGTAAAACGCAGCTATGCCTGCCGCGTCTTTCTATCTAGAGCATACGAGCTTAATTCTCCCGTCCCATATATTACCTTAAGTCCACAAACAGAGAATGTATGTGTGTAAGGAAACTCGATGGGTTGGGGGAAGAGGTGATGTCTACTGGAGTGGTGGCAAATCCCGGTGTAGCACTGCCGAAGCGTGGGTTTAAGAGGTGATGAGTGCTGGCCATACCTCTCCCTCAAAACCACCGCCATCTAGCGAAGTATAATACTTTAGATGGCCTTGCTAGCAGAAAACCCAGCCAGTGCCATTCTGCCTTTACCGCTAGGATTAGCTGGACAAATGTTGACAGTAACCCCGACCAGGTTGGGAAGCTTGTGTTTGCCCGTTTCGAGGTTATGGGATAGAATCTCTTCTTCGGTTTGACGAAGGAGAAAGCGTACAAATAGAGGGGAGAAATGTTAGCCGCGCTATCGCCCGGTAGAAAGAAACACACCACACGATTTACTCAATAAGTGTTTCATTATATATTTTATGCGTGATACACTTTTTTATGGTTTATATTGTGAACTGTTATACAAAGTCTGTGAACTTGAAGCGAGGTACTGTTCCAAGGAAATGTGTCTAGATCGTAACATGTGAAAGCGGTGTTCTTGAATAACAGTTAGGCATCGAAAGTGAAATGTACTCATATTGTTCAATGTTTTGGTTGCTTGAAGATGTGCACCAATGTTGAAGTCGGAAGACGCTATAAACATCCGTTGAAAATGAATATTGTCTTACTCACGAGGCCCAAACAGAAAGACATTTTTCATAAATAATGAAATCAATAAAATGAAATACCCGCTGATGTATTTTTCTTCGTGATTGTCTTTGTAAATACATCTTCCATACACTATGAACTAATCATCTGAACATTGCTTTCATAATGATCGATCCATTACAAAAACTTCGGACCAGAAATCAAATTCAATCTAACAACAGAGGAAATATTGAGACTTCCTCTATAATTATCAGATATAGGGTTCAAATTATCTCATATTATATTACATTTACAACATATTTCCTATCGTCAAGTAACATAATATCAGCTCTAGAGGTAGTACACCTTTTTATATCCTTCACTAATAATTAAATAAATTAGTTCATATATTCTCTCATGTTGAAGTTGTGTAATTTTACCGTCATAATAGTCAACACGTTTATACATGAACTATTTATAATATCACATGTCTCGTCAGGTGAACATGAACCTAATATCTCATTTCCTGGAATTTGATTTCTTCAAAGCTACGTGAGCGACTCAAGACACAAGATGGTCGTACTTGAAGTGTGGGTGCAAGCTTTGTAATTCGTACCACGCTCGCGTTGGCAGGTCTTACTTATACAGTCTATCGTCACTATATAGATATATTGCAACTCGGAATGTTTTGTCAGTTTTGTAAGTAATTGCATTGGCTATGTTGCAATGAAACATGCTTAGATTTGCAGAATGAAATTTAATTTTGTTATAGACTTCTGTGGGTATTTGTGAATAATAATTGCGATCATCTTTGGAAAGAGGTTATATTTAGTTGACCATTTAGTTTATAAGTAACACTGCGTATTGAAATGTATTCCTTTGTCATCTAAACAAGACATCTAATACACATTATGCCATACCTAGTTGATTATATTTTTCGTCAAATATTCCAATTCAAATGAAACATATATTGGTGAGTTGTGTGAGAAATATTGTTATCTGATGAAATTATCACAATTTTACATTCAATACTGAAAAATGATTGAAGTCACAATATTCACTCATGGGGAAAAAATGTGGAGATCATTCACCATGAGAAAAGTGTTTTTAGACAGCTTTACATATTGTTGATCGACTCAATTTTAGGCGAAATTTTTTAATTTTTGGAAAAGATTATCTTTTCGTTTTTTAACATCTGTTTTAAATTTTTTCACCTAAGTTCAGACCTCTTGACTGCCTATTTTGTAGAATACCACAAGACCCTCGGTCAAACTATCATCCCTCAAAACACAGAGAATTTAAAGGGGTAGGTGTTCGACGACTCACACATTTCCTGAGGAAACCTGAATTCATGTGGTATTGAGGGATTTTTTTTCTCGATCTCTATGTTTTTCCGTGTTTGCACCAGTCACGATTGGAGCCCAGACAACGGGTGCACGGGTGTGAGGGCAAGGGAGGTTATAGGAAGAGAGATAGTGAGTGATAAAAAGTAAAAACAGAGGGTGGAGAAAAAGACCGATATATATAGAGATAGAGTGAGAGAAGCGGATAAGCGCGGAAGCGAGAAAGGGATGGCAAAGAAACATTGCAAACCGGAAGTTTAACATTGTCTTCTTAGACGTTTCAAAAAGCTAATTTCCTGAGAGCAGTATTTTGTTGTCTCTTTGTTATTACATGTCGTCCCCTCCCCCCACGTTGGAAAAATCATATGAAAAGGTGACGAGTTCCTGTTAATAAAAACGACTGGAAGCTTATTGTCACAATGGTGGTTTTGCCTAACACCGAGGTTGACCTATTTCAATGACGTCACTCTCTCGAATCAGTGTTGCCAACGGTGGCGACGGAGATATCCCCGCGGTCATCTAGCTCTGTGATTCCCGCGCTTATATCGGGTCGGCGTTGATCAATTTGTTGGGAGGAGTAAACCAGTTTTCAGTTGATTGACGTTGTTGACAACGAGGTGCATGCCATTCTCTGCTATAGTAGATGCCGGATATACTATATCTATTGCCTTCTAGTCGTAATCGAATTTCTTCATTTCTTAGCAAAAAATGAATGAATGGTACAAAAACAGATCGTTTCCTTCGTTAGTATATATTATTGGCAGTTTCAGAGACATGACAAATGATTATTTGCAGGAGTACAATATTTCCTTTGGATTCCTAATAATAGGCGAATAAATTCCTTTCAAAATGCATGTTCTTCATTTTAGGACACACACTAAAGTTCTGAGATAATTTACCTCAATTTCATTTTGAATGTTTTCTTCATGTCATGTCTAGCTATTACTTCACCTTCAATTAATATTGATCGTGTATGAACCGTACATATTTCAGCTTCGAATCCACACCTTTGCCTACACCATCGACGCACTATTTACAGAATGGCATTTTACAACTTCCCTTGCCTCGGTCTAAAAAGTTGAATTCATAGTTAACTCATTATCTTCGAAACCATATCTTCATAATCAAAATTATCGATTGAAAAGAATAACAGACGTTATATTTATTACTAAGATATCGCTTGAATATTGAAATGTTACATTTTGAGATCAAAATTGAGATAGATAATATCGTTGATATCGTTTAGATATAAACGGTGTCCAACTGATGACATAATTATATTATTCATATAATGATAATAATTTTTTTCTCCAACATGACATTGGTGGATAAAGCACATTTCATAGTTTACAATTGTTTGAATTTATTCGCCTGAAATAAACACATTGGCAGACTGCATACAAATTAAAAATATAGCTCACGAAATAGCATAAATTGATGTATAGAATAATTTGTAACAGATGTTTGGTTTACAGCTAATACCTAAAAACTAGATTCAAGGATCTCAGTGGATTTAGATTTACACTATTTGTCCATTCCATAATTGATTAAACGCAAATATTTCAGTCAAATTTGAATAATGAAATAATCTGCATAATTTTTAACTATCTCTGTCAGAGTCCGCTTCTCATGACATAGTTATCACTGCACACTAAAATTACTTCTGGAAACGCTTTGTAAAGAAACTATTATTTTAATATCCCAACTTTGTCGTAGCTATTCTAGCACAACGTCAACTCTAGCCTATCTTTATCTCTGTCTTATATGGATATACAGCAGTTATCATCACCAACAGATTATACAGAGATAAACTAAAAGCAATAGTGAAAGATGATAACTCATTCATTTTCTCATTCACTTCCCAAAATTTTGAATCACCATTTGAAAACAACAATCAGCACATTTTGTTATATGTTGGTGAATATTTTACTCTCACTCGTCCACCTCTATACCGAATATCGCATTTTCTTGTACATTATTTAAACTCAGTATACCTTCTGGCGATTTCAATTTCAACAAAAAAAACTACTCAAATTCTAGCTATTCGGTGGGAAATTTGACATGTGCATATACACGACCCTTTACACATTCCACCTCATATTATATTGTTAAATAAAAAATATATTCATCTGCCGTAATGTGGCAGAACAGTGCACTATAATCTCGCCTAGGGAGATATTATCAGACACAGGGGTAGTGGGAAAGCGCTATATTTTGGGGTGGAGGAATGATGAAATCGATGTAGAAAAAAGGGGTTGCATTCAACCAGGTCTAGCTGAATGTGCAAACCTACAGGATGTTTTTGAAAGAATGAATATCTGGTATTTTGAGGTATATTTTCGAGGTATGAGGACTTGTATTGAAAGACGTATAATTATGACATATTGATGACATTTTTTGTATGGTTTAATGCGAGGTTCAATATGTTCTATTTGTAACCACTATAATAATGACGTCAATCCCCTTCTTACTGTGGAAGCTATATGACATTATGGTGTATTCAAATTTCAAATGATACTGTATATAATCATTTTTGAAAAACATAAGAGTCTGCAGATTGCACATACTCGGTAACTATACATATAATGAAGTTACCACAATGATTGAAACATTGTAATTATACTTTCAGCCGACATTAAGTTCTCTTTTGACGTTCAAATTCGATGTCGAACACTTTTGTACAATTAATTTCATACATTATTGTTTTCTAGTTTCACATTTTATGTTCTATTTCATTCAAAATAGTACGTAAGTTATTTGTTCTTGAATAGTGAAATATCCAACAAATGGAAAATGGAAGATCAATATATTTTTTCGGGCGCAACTTGATCTGTTAAATCATAATACACTATCATGATTATTATTGGTAGATGTGTGTACTTACACCATTGCTATTCTGGTATAGTATTATGATCTATCTTGGTCTCTCTTCCAACTCTAATAAATAATAAAGTGTATTGTGCCTCCCTGCCTCCTTCCCCCCCAAAGGTCCCAGCATATTGTGTGTGATGCATGATGCATATTATAGCCCCATGGTAATGGTAGTGGGATCGAAAAGAGAGTGCGGGGGAAACAATGACAACACGACCGAACGACACACATCATCACGCGTTAGAATGGCGAGGATTGAAAAGCAATTCGACTTCGCTGGCGAAGCGAATTATTACTTTGTTTGAATAATGGTCAGTCCAGTGGCGGATTGGCTGTGTTTCTCGACACTCCATACATTCTTCCCTTACTGGGTACTGTGGATTGGTCGTTAGCCCACTGAATAGCAATTCAGGATACCGGGGTTCGGTTACCGACATAATCGAATATCCTGACTGGTTTTTCGTGTTTCCCCTCTCTCGTTGATGTGAGTGCTGTGATGATTTCTTTGATCAAACAACGATCGCTTCCACTCGACCACTCTAATAAAACGCCACTACGGTTGTGTACCAATGAAAATGTCATAATAACGTATCACCAAAGCACATATGTTCTTAATTTGATTCAAATTTCCAACGGAATGTATTATGCCTATATATTGCACGTATCTACGTATCAACATTCACCGGCTAACACATAAATCACATTGAATTATCGTCATCACTTATTTGTTAAATTGTTTTCATTGTTGATTGGTTGGATAATATATATGCACCCACTTTTGTTTGAACGACCCCATAGGGTGTAATATATATTTCATTGATGCTGAAATGAAGACGTGTAACTGAATATTATATTTCCCCTTATAGTCATAATTATCAGAAGTACCGAAGAATAGTTGCACGAAGAAACAGTGTAGAGAGATATTGAGATATTGCCATATTATAGCTCCATGCAAATGAAACACTGGTCAAATAGCAGTTAGATTTATTCATTAGGCATAGTAAATAATATAGCTCTCTTCAATTCTTCTCTTTAATCATACAAATTTGAGACAACGCATTACACTGAAGGAATGACTTGAACTGAACACACTTTTGATAAAACGTATCTTAAAAGTTTTAATAATATACTATACCTACTCAAACTTTATTTCCAGGCAGAGTCATAATTTTGTTTTGCAACTGTAAGTGAAATTTAGCATATCAACACACGCAGAAAAGCGCTTTTCCCTGTAAATGTAAATAATATTATTCATCATACCATCTTTAAATGAGCAAAGCTTGAGGCTTTTTCTTACCTTATTTACCCCGGATTTGTTTTGACATTGGAAAATAACTGGCACATTCACACAACTCAACTCAAGCTACACCACAACCTCGACCACACACAGAATAAATAAAAATGCAATGTCATAAAAATCGTTTTTTAATATCATCCTAAATTCCAACAAGCAAAATGTAACTCTAATTGAGTGGTAGCCAGGATGGCACGTGTGTTGGATAATGGGAACTGTAGCGAGGGAAGGAGGACCTCCACATGTCGCCCCTTTTATCCCAGCGTTCCCTCGGGAATAAGGCATGCCTCCTGCCACCAAGCCAGCACTCATTAGTAGGATAGTAACGAGTGGTCATACCGGCCGGCAAAGGCTATACGTCTGTCTTATCGATCGAGCATAGGCATAAGTTGTAAATCACTTGGCAGTAAGGTAATGCTTCCTCTGTGTGTGTACCTCTCTGTTTGTATGCTGAGTGAGTAAGATCTTACCATTCAAAAAAGGACTCAGACCCAGTTGTATTATGTTCACGGGTTCCGATATGAGGATTACTCTAATAGTGTTTTAAAGTAGCGCGTACACCTAAAACGAAATGTATTCAATTCGAATTTACGTAACAACTTAATTCATTTAATTGTATATATCACCTCATCACAATCAAATTTGAAAACTATCAATAACTGAAGAAAACTAGAGTGACTAATTATAGGAATAAAATAAGGATTACATTTTTGATTTGACCCAATTCATTTTCGTTCGATTTTTTTTTATATGAACCTTATCTAGCTATTATCTATTATTATACTAGCTTTTATCTAGCTAGCAAAATACAGCGTATGCGGTATAAGATTAGCGTAATATTTATATGAAATAAACTCCAAAACCAAATACACACCTTGATTTTGAAGCCTTCCGTATTCATTCATGCATTCAGTCATTCATTCATATCATTTCATTCTTCATGATTCCATGCAACCTGTTGATTTTCATTCATAAATTTCAAACGTGAAATTTGATATTCATCCGATATAATAATAACTTACCATTTTCTTGAAAACTTAAAATTGAACGGCAATTTGAAGAATATTTGTTCTGCGAATGTTTTTGATGAACTGAATTGTGACTAAAACTATATATATATTTGCATTCAGATCAATTAGTTTGAATATTCACGTTCATTTGTGCCCATGAACATGGTGTGTGTGAATACACTGAAACCGTTGAGTTTCATTTAATATTATCAATGAACTCATTAATCTGTGATATTTAATTGATTCATCGGAACATTCATTGTACAGTATACATAAAAATAGATCAGTGAGAAAAATCAAATGTTCATACATATAATTTTATATTTAGTTGAATCTTGAAAGTGAATCTGTCTGTTTGCTTGAAAGGGTTCACCCAGCATTATGATTGTAATGCCGATGGGTTCACTTATGTAAATATTGATTCTGACATTTGCTGCGCTATGCATCGAACGTTAGGTGATTTCTTCATTATGATGTATTCATTAATGTATAAATCGTTAAAAATCGCGTCAGCTTTAACAGTCATAATACAAGACTGGGAGTGAAAGAGTAACAAGAAAGAGAGATAAAGGGGAACGGCCAGATAAATAAAGAGAGCTATAATGTGAGAACTAGGTATGAATGAATGATAATGAGCGTGATGAAGAGAAATAGAGTGGGTGTGTTTGTGAGTGAGAGAGAAAGAGAGAGAGAGAGGGAGAGAGAGAAAGATAGAGAGAGAGGGAGAGAGAGAAAGAGAAAGAGAGAGAGAGAGAGAGATTGAGTGTGAGAGAGAGAGAGAGAGATTGAGTGAGAGAGAGAGAGAAAGAAAGAGAGAAAGAAAGAGAAAGAGATAGAGAAAGGAGGAGAGAGAGAGAGAGGGCGAGAGAGAGGGAGAGAGAGAGAGAGAGAAAGAAAGAAAGAAAAAGTGGAAGAGTTTTGTTTATAAAGATATTCAGTAGAAAAAAAACGAGTAATGTGTTTGTCGTGTTTTCGGTTCCGTCTATTTTAACCCTCACTCGTTTGCAGATATAAATTGATAATAACATCAAATGGATGTAACAAGAAAGAAGATGAAAAAATACACTCTTTATTAACTTGTTTTTTTTCTCGAAGCATTGGCATTTTGGGTAATTATGATCGCTTAAATTGTATCACCTATAGGAATGTATTCAAATATTCACATATGTAAGCATGTTGATGTATAAAAACAAACAAATATAGTACAGTGCAAGAACGTTACAGGGGTGTTACAGGGGAAAACAAGCATTCTCCTTTTAGATAATAATTTCAGATATAACCCCTGATATTAAAATGAGGAAATTGAACAAATAATTAATTGTAAACTTCATGTACCGGTAATTCTAATGAAAAATAACTCAAAATTCAGGTTGATTTTGTACCTTCACATAATTAATACTTAATTGGCTTTGGCTTATTAGAACCGGTATGTTTGTTGACACGGTGGAATAAAAAGCTATGCTCCTCTAGAGCAATGTTCATATTAGCGGGACTAAAGTAAACATTGAGTTGAATTGAAAGTGATGTTTGAAAGTTGTCGCCAACTTGAGCGAGGAAGCGAGTGTTCTTGAGTTGATTGCGACCGGTCGACTATGGTGGCAGCGGTGGGATGGGTGGCGGAGTGAGAGAGTGATAATCGGGTGAGAGAGAGAGAGAGAGAAGGGGAGAGGGGGTTTCGACGTTGCACACCTCGTCTCACTGAACAAGAAACTCTCTTGACCACTACCGTCGCCGCGTGCAAACATTAGCAAAGCCTCACTGAATTATAGTTTGCATACTGACTTTGTTAGGTCCCAAGTGTCCACATGTTCTGTGGAAGGGGAGGGGAGTAGGGATAGGCACTGATGTACGTTATAGACTATTTTATGTGCAAACACTCTCTCTCTTCCTACTCATTAACGTTGGAATTATAATTAGCTATTTTGATAATGAATGTAAATTGCTTTGGTACGTTAGATATAATGTAAATTGCATTTGATATTTGTTTCTAAAAATGTTTACTCTCATTTGTACAATGGCTGCCCAATTGTAATTCATTTCCTCAGATGAAATACGTTTCAATATACTCCACACAATTTTCATTTGATTGCGTTTTGGTCAGAAGTATTTTGGAATGCAATTTTTTTACTCTATATCAGGCACTAGCTTCGTGCCTAATCACCTTGGATTATCCCGTCAGACGCGATGTTACTTGCATAATGTATTACGCAATGTACCTCACACTTGATCAAAACTCTCTCTTTGGAATTGAATGCACTCTAAAACGCAAGTTTTCTAGGGAAAAAGTGTGTTTTGAAATGTCCTGTTCTTGTTACTATTAACATTGCTATCTGTTTGACTTTAAAGGGTGCTTATATATATATATATATATATATATATATATATATATATATATATATATATATATATATATATATATATATATGTGTATATATGTTATGTTGGTATTTAGCGTGAATGCGCTCCAATGAATTCGAACGATTGGCATTTTATCAAATTGCCATGAAGTACGGAAGTACTCCCTCTATTCAAAATTTTAGTCTCCAATAAAAGAATCATCTATGAACTGTTGGAATGAAACTGATGAATGTATATATATATATATATATAAAAATATATATATATATATATATATATATATATATATATATATATATATAGAGAGAGAGAGAGAGAGAGAGAGAGAGAGAGAGAGAGAGAGAGAGAGCGTTAAATACGTGTAATCAAATAAGATAGTAACGAATTTTTCTGAAGTATATTGATTTTAATTGTTTTGAGTCAATTCGGTCTCACATCAAGCTAATTAGAGCTCACGTTCCTTTATTCTTCAGTTTACATCCGAAAATCTTCACTGTACTATTACAAAATAAAATTCCACATAATGACAATCGAACAAACCGCTGGATTATATTCGTGCATAACAAAACTTTTTCTATCGTTAGACAAACATAAAAAACGTAAACATCAAGAAGAAAACATATTTTTCACTTTTTAAATTGAAAAAAAAACAAATGCCGTTAGTTGAATTCACCACACCACTTTTTCTATCGTACTATTCTGCACCACGAGAGAGAATATTCTTGGTGGCTTGTTTTTCAGTTAGACTACCCGTGTGGTTTAGTACGGCTGAAGTCGGCTGGACGTGACAAACACACAAATGAGTACAGGGACTAAGTAGGAAGTTTTTGAAAATCAACCGCAATAATTTCCTTACGTTTTCTTTTTAACAAGAACCTATTATTCATTCAGCCGCTAATGACATACACATAACATCTAAACATTATTCTCATGGCTTTCGATAAGTCTTCCGAAAGACTTGTGACTCTATTTTCTTCCTTTTATATATCACATTTTCATTTTCTTATAATTTATCTTGTGCATATAAACGCGAAGTGAAATTAAGAAAGTGAGCTGCTGTGGTGCAGGGTGGGGTCTAAGGGGAGCGTCAAAACTTGAAAATATCGAAAAGTTTCCTCGTTAGACTCTCATTTGTCGTATCCTCTCCCTCATCCTCCCCTGTGGATTGAGCGTCACCCTCGCCGATGAACTCAGACTCCTGGCAAATACCTCTCTTTGTGTGTATGCTGCAACTGACAGTGGCGCAACGGAGGCCTATTATCTGTATCGACTCATTGCTAATAATTAAAGCTCTTAGATTGAGAAGTCTATTAATTCACATCTTTATATCAGACCCAACAACACATTCTGATGATATTTAACATTCATTGCAGTCCCTTAATGATGAATGAGCTGATGGAACAATGAGATGGAAAGTTAATTGTTAATTGCTTTGGACAATGGGAAGGAAATGGTGGTGACTTAGTTGAGGCAAAATATTCACTTCAATGAAAGATGGAAACCACTAACACCTTCCATTGTGGTCGGCTGTGACGGGTAAAACTTGCTTACATGATTTAGTGGGATTTTCGGAAAATTCGGTAACCTTCTACCTATTTACCTCCATTTCGCAGCTTCATGTCATATTGAGAATACAATAAGTTCATCAATGTCTCACTGCCAACTGGTGGCCAACATATGGTACTTGAATTTGAGTTAAAAGTGATTTAGAGCAGAATGTTGAATCTTCTAGGATTTGTTGCTCTTCTCGGAGGTGTGTTTAAAATTATTTCTCTTAACCCATCACAGGATCACATTTGACAATAAATATGTTCTTCACAGTGACATTCTCGAACGGTGGCAATCCTGCTTTCAATTATATTCTCTACTTTAGATACCACGTGAATCGTATAGGTACAAGTTCACTTATCCTCACTTGGAAAATAAAACTAAACCAGGAAAATTATCTACTTCACACGGTTTGGTGAAAGAGAAAAAGTTTGTTCCATGCTGACAGTTGAAATTACCGTTCCGTGTTTTTAAGACATTGCATTTCCAAACCGTCCTTCGTTCCTTTTACCATAACGCCACTGTCTGTCATCATCACCCAAAACTTCATTCTCTGGTACCTCCCCCACTCTCACACCAACGCACAAGAGTAAAAGATACCAGATTTGCATAAGTTGGTAGCGCTGGAGCAAGCTATAGGCGCGCACTAACCAACCCAATGAATATTTATGGAATTCGTATTACGTTATATAGAGCGAACGTTTTGGATAGGAGTCGGTGGTTAAGGTTGACACTCTGGTGCTAGGTTGACAAGATAAAGTCACACAGTGCAGCTATAACCTTGTTAAATGACGGTTCGACCGAATGTCTTCCAGTATCGTTTCTCCCATGCCGATTAGATGTCTCGAGTTGTAACATTTCTCCACTTATAGAAACTATAAGATAAGATTCTCTAATTGCAACTAATTTACATCCTAATTTCTAGTTAGAAAAGAGGGTAAAACATAAAGTTCGTCGTGACTAGTTTTTGAATGGCGATGATCAGTTAGAGGGAACGTAGAAATCGTGTTCACGCTTCCGTGGGCATTTCACTCAGCCATCGCGATGTTTGTTTTAGAAGACTTAAGGAAAAGTGCAAGGAGTAATCTATCCGTGTCATTTCGAACATTATACTGATATCTTGATATTGAAACTATGACGCGCGTGGGGTATTCTACCTCGAGAAGTAATGGTGCTCGATATTTTTTAAGAGGGCTCTGAAGTCGACGTTTAGAAGTAGATATTATACAGTTTTATCAACTACAATTTCGTTAACAAATCTTATCGTAGTCTGAGTATATATATTAATCAGTATGGCATACATGAAATATTTCCGATTGTATTATTTATGTCCATGTTTTATTTTATTCATTAGATGACGTTTTATGAGTAGTAAAGATAACTGTTGACTAGCTCAACGCAGTATATGCGTTGTAAGATGAGCGAGATTTTAATAAAATGTAATAGAAAACCATAAACGTTGATTTTATACACCTTGATTTTAACTGCGATTCTGATTTACCTATTGATTACTTCGGTCCTTTTATATAATCCGATCAGTTTCAACTTGTTGACATCCTTGATTGTTATAGCATTCTTTCATTAATTGATGTAAAGAAGGTAGATACGGTGATAATATCAATAGGCCTACCTCTCATTCAATTTACTTGAAACGGATTGAGTTATGTAAATTATGTGTACAACTCATGTACCTAGATTCAATAAATATTTTTAAATCATTCGGAGGAGTTTTTTTATATAGTCTCTCCTGGGATATTTTTATGTTTTTTCAAAATTTCGAAACTTTTATTCTCATGAATTGTTCAACTTACTGCACCTCAAAACTTGTCAGTATCGAGTCGGCTGGAGACATATGTGCATGCCAAGTTTCATCAGGTATTACATTTGATCTGTGAAATGCGAAATATATATATATTTTTTCAATTACGGTAAAATTGAGCTATCGCTTCCCTAATCCAGTTAGCTAAATAGAGTACAAAAATATCACTGGCGACCCAAGGAAAGTGTGATTATCGCTTAACCAACATAACTGATGTAATATTCATAAGACCAGACCTGAAAGAGAAAAATAAATGAAACTATATGTTGAATCTTCATATAACAGTCTTTATTGTGATGAAGAAATCATGAAGGCAATCCCTAATCCAACTAATTATATGGATATAATAATTCATTAAATCGAACTAGAATTATTAACCGTTGTAAGCAACGTGTCTCAAGTATCGTAGTCTCTTGAGCACGAACACCGCTGTCCCTGAAGGATAAAGATGCAGAAACGCGATGACATTAATAATATCTAGCGACTAAAATACTTGTCAACATCAATTAGTCTTTTACAGCCGATAATATTGATTATGAACACAGTTTTGACTACACTAAAGTGTACCAAGTAAAGAGAATGACTCGACACAGATAATGTTTTATAACTTTACAGAGCATAATATAACAAAGATATATAACAGAAACTAGGTTATAGTACGTTTTAAACTGTAAGTGGCGAATATTCGCGCTGTCTTAAACTTATGCGATGTGTTTGTTTCTCTCTTTTTTAGAATAAACTTATACTTATTACATGACAAAAAAGAATAGTCGGATCAGTTTCACAAAAAATGGAGGATGAATCTCTTGCTTAACGACATTGATTCTGAAGTAGAATTGTACATACATTTGAACATATATATTTTTTTCTTTATATGTATATATTATGTATATGTATATAATTATATATAATTATATATATAATTATATAAATGACTGAATATTTTTTTTTCTCAGAATGTATATAACATTCTTATTACTATGAAAGTTAGCTGACCCGATCGACCGTCTCCTGTATAAGGTTGCTATAACGATCATGAATGTCGATCGAACAAAAACTCGTATAAATACTACATATGGATATACGTTACAAAAATAGCGTGATACCACAATTTTATCGGTGTGAAATAAAAATTGCAATGTATATGGACGCTTCGTATAGTTACTTTTTGGCGAAGTACGTACTTTGCGTTATAGTGTGTAGTACTTTGAAATGTCACCATAGGGCCTATCTATCAACGGGTACTTGAAGTTAAGGTACAAAATGGCCGCACGGGTACAACATGGTTCGTTGTATTTCCCCACATACTCGTCTAGTAAACGAACCTAGAGCGATTATTTTTAGATGAGAATGGCACTGGTGGGGCTTATAGTACAAACGTTGGTAGAGCAAGATATGGTTTTACTATGGTTTTATATGTTTTACAGTGTATCAGTTGAAAATGTTATGAATGAAAGCCATAAAAGTCTTCCAATCCGATTTAATAGATGTAATCTCTATTTGACTCAAGAGTCAAGACTCATTGACTTGAAATTACATTATGGAGATATATTTGATCGTTTCCATATTGTATTCTCCCGGGAGAATTTGTCCACTGAAATATTCAAAGCTTGTCTAATGTGGCGTTCAGTAATGTACAATATAAAAAAATATCTCCAGATCTGAATAAGTCTTGGAATATTCTCATTCTAAAAATACTTTATCGAAAATTATTTATTCAATGAGTACCGTATTCAAAGATTAGATTGGGTTAATTTCCAACGTGAAACATAAAAATACGGCTCCTCCACCAAAATATATGACAAACAACTACTAATAGCTGTATATCCAACGTTTTATAACTCTCCTCGATTCCGTATGAACACATGAGTTACACGTAGCATTTCACATATCATTGATCAATTAAATTTAAAGTTATAATATAAATTATATGTCTTTCGCAGTCGGCAATAACTTACTGAACCAGTAACTGGCATTCCTGAACAAATGTGTTTTCATATAATAATGTTACGCCTATATTTAAAACTTGATTAAAAACGGGATGTTGATACAACGATCATGAATGAGTATGTATAATAATCAGAAGTTATTGAATATTAAAATAATGAAAATGATATCATACATGATCTATAACGTTATAGGTTTACGTATAATTTAATGTATATTAACATTCGTAGTCACACAACCATGATAGCCTTTTTTATCTATTACGGGAGGACAAAATGTAACCGCATTGAGAAAAAATTGAATTGTTGTCTTACTTGCTCGGAGTAATTATTCTGACGTAGAAACCATTTATGAGTTTAAATCATACGATTACCGTAATATTCTTCAATAGTGATCATGAACAGACGAGCAAATCTATTTCCTGATGCCCTGATTAAAAGGGAGGTATATATTTGCATGGAATCTGGCATAACATTACTTGATTTACTCAACTCATCAGAGATGAGACATTCAGTTTTATAGAACGTACATCGAATAATAATCATGAGACGATACTTCCATATCTATATTCATAATTCATATATATATATATATATATATATATATATATATATATATATATATATATATATATATTTATATACATATACGGTGTATGTGTCTTATCCATGTACTGTAATGAATATTACACGTTGAACAGCGCCATTAATTTTATATTTCAAATATATTTTACGATATTTGCTCAATGCGAAAACAAAGAATATGATTTGAGTTCTATTTCCGTTCGAAACATTTGGCAGATGTTCGCCAGTTGCAAGTTGACGAGCATCATTAGTTTAACAACCACCCTAATAGAGTCACTGTTCTACAACTTTCGTTACGTATGTATGTGTATATGTATATATATATATATATATATATATATATATATATATATATATATATACATATATATAGGCCTATATATATATATATATATATATATATATATATATATATATATATATATATATATATATATATATATATATATATATATATATATATATATATATCCATACCTGCACATGTAGCGAAGTGGTTAACACGCTCGATTCATGTGATCCGGGAGACGAGGGGAATTCCGAGCCCAGTTCGATCCCCGCCGCCGACCATCTTTACAGAGTTTTTCAATGCAGGAATGCTTCCTACAATAAGTCGGCCATGACCGCTTCCTTCCCACTATCCTTCTCATCACCCAAGAACCTTCATCTCAACATCCCATCATCTCATTAATCATTCATCCGACGCCATTAGATCTCAGTTATCATTACAGTGTGTCGTTAAACCCAATATAAAAATATATATGGTTCAATATATATTCAACGGTTTGATTTGGAAATGTTTTAAAATTGCGACCTTCCCCAGGAGTCAAACCCGGAGCTCTAGATTGAAAGAAACTGTTCAAGCAAATCTTTCTAGATCTCAGGCACAATTGGTAACGCGTCAGTCTGGCAATCTGAATATCTTCACTCTATGAGAGGTTGCAATTTTCAAAAGTCTCAAATCAAATAATTCAAATAGCTCGTCGGTGATGAACCACGAAGTCATTCAAATAAAAAAAACATATATATAATATATGGGATGTTATAGTCATGTCATAGAAGATACGTCTAGAATAGAAAATAGATAGAAGATAGTAGAAGATACCGGGACTATCTCGGTAGCTTAGTGGGAGAGCAGCTGACCGGCAATCAGAAGGTCCCGGGTTTGAGTCACGGTCTAAACGTATTCTTAATGACATGGCTATAACATCCCATATATCTCGATATTGGATCGTATGCAAGAAGTTCAATTGTCATGTATATATATATATATATATATATATATATATATATATATATATATATATATATATATATATATATATATATATATATATATATATATATATATATATATAGTCAAGCAGAAAACTAGACAACTCACTAATAATACTATATGTCGAACCAAACGACCTTACGAAAGGAAGAATCATCTTTTATTATCCCCAAATTATATTAAAAAGTTGGTATAACTTCATTTCGATATAATCATAACTCTGCCAATACGCTGTTGGGAACTCTGGACTGAGTTTAAGTTCTCTTACCGCAGAGACTTCATCGAGTATTGATCTGGACGGCAAACTTGCTGGTGATATATTACCGATGTGTTACAACTAAAATTCACAATTAGATAACGATCTGCAACTAAACACGGGGACTAGACTAGACTAACTTAGCTAATAGTGTACGTGATAGGGACGGTAAGGTTTAGTGATGCATGATATATCCATGGGATATTCATCACCATTCATCGGTGCTCGGAAATCTAAAACCTCCGCGATAAATCTTCAGCCGAAGCAAGCTGCTTAAAACCCTCGTGGAATCTTAATTTCGCTCTCCATGTTTGTGAACTAAGTACGCTAATCCAAGCAAGCACGCCTGGAAGCGGGATGAAAGTGAATGGTAGACTATGATCAAGTAATTTATTGTACAATCGTTTGACGTATATCTCTCTCTCTCACGCTCACTCTCACTCTTTACCTCTCTCTCTCTCACTTCATCTCATATTCATGGTCAAATGACGCGATGACAATTCATTTCTGCTATAGCTTGTACTCATTTTAATTTTTAAGTAGATTAAGAATTAATAATATATCTCTTTTCGAGTTGAATAACAAATATAAATTCCTCGAAGCTCTATTTTCATCTTGTTCACCAACTATGAACCTTTTTAAGACAATAAAAACTGTATGCAGTGTACGCCAACGTTTTACGTGCAGAGTAATGAAGGATGATGAAATAGATAGAGCAGATCGAAAAAACACCAATTATTTTGTTTCTTTTGTGTGTGTCGATAACCAACTCCGAAAAAAACATTCATTCTATAATATTTGTATAAGTACCCAAATATTGTTGTTTTCTGAATTAATTAAATCGTTATAATGTTACGTGATCTGAATTACTGTACATTCATCATAGAGGAGAAATCACGGAAATCACATAATTCACTGAGAAATCACACCGGAGAGGAAATATACTTTTCTATTTGTGTCGTGTGGACTTGGACAGTCAGGTCACTGTACGTCTTACTAGAACCTGTCTCAGATGAGTGGTATATATATATATATATATATATATTTAAGTTCCAACCCCAGCAGCCACTATTACGTTCTTCCAGCAAGCTTTTCAAAGGCTTTTAACTAGATGAAAGACAATATTTCACCTCCTCGAATTCAACCACGTTTGTAAATCCGACTCAGATAACACAATGTTTTACGTTGACAAAATTTAATAGCTCTTTCTTTCTATATAGGCCTATGAGTAGAGTACCTATACGAAACTTTGCCGGTGGCTTGCACGATCTCGTGACTGACGGTTTGAAAGTTGTGCTCGTAAAGTTACGAGTACAATCATGGCAAATTATCTAACACAGTGTCTAACTTAATTAGGTCGAAGTCATCATTTACAAACAAATTATGAAACATATTGCCCTATATTTGTTCCATTTTTTTCCAAATATAATATGATGTTTCTATTATTAAACATGGATTCAGTTAATGTTCATCTAATTCAAATTCAAATTTTTTCCAAATATAATATGATGTTTCTATTATTAAACATGGATTCAGTTAATGTTCATCTAATTCAAATTCATAATTTCTATCGAGTGATATAAAACATGATTTAACAATGTTGGTTTTATATTCTTGAGATACTGTACCTGTAGTATACAGTGGAAGGCATACGGCATTCTTTGCCTGGGACATTTATCCTAGCTGTGTAACATTAACTGCATAGTCCGTGGTATCAGTATATCATTTGGATAGCTTTTAGAAAACCTTCCCACACCACCCATCCCACCAACCCTTCGCATGCTTGCTACGAACCGGATAATTACATAGAAACTTCGCAAGGTTTCGTTTGAAATTAATTTTGGATGGTGTGTCTCGAGTGTTGTGTTTGTAAGAGAATAAATGTTGGCCTACTTTGAGAAAAGATGTTACTTCAATGTTGTTTATTTTTTGTTTTATGTTGAACAAAATGGAGTGTCGATTTTGTTTTTGCCTTACTTGTATTTAATGGGTTGTTCGAATGACTTGTTTTATATCACACATCCGCATTGGAATGGTTTGCCTGATGTCAAATGATGTCAAATGATGTCGACATAAGTGAGAACTCTACAAAATATAGCCTCACTGTTTTTGCGCTGGATATTTGTTTTCAATTACTTTATACACTTATATAAAGTGACCCGTTACGTGGGTGGACTGAGAAGTGTTATTAATTTTATTGGGCAATTCGTAGCAATTGTTCCTACAATGGTCATAAATGAATGGGTGAATGAAAAGAACATTTATTACTCGCATTCGTTTATACTCAATTTCACTGAGAAGTTTGCCCGTTTGAAGAGTCATCCACACCACTCTTTAAACGTTTACCATCATTCATTTGCCAAATAACCAATTACTTTCTACGACCAATGGCAAAAAGTGTATACAAATAATGATCATTTACCTGAATTTATATATATAGTATAGATATACTATATCGGAGTACGCAATTAATTTACAGAATTGAACAAATTATTTTTAATCGATGATGAGAAATCGGAATTATTAATAATGGTAGGCACCGGCCAACACCAAACAAAGTTGAAGCAACTGTAATATATATATATATATATATATATATATATATATATATATATATATATATATATATATATATATATATATATATATATATATATATATATATATATATATATATATACATAATTATATATATATATATATATAAATATATATATATATATATATATATATATATATATATATAAATATTTATATATCAATATATACATATGTGCATACATGAAACCGATTTCTCGGCTTACCCCCCCCCCCCCCCTTGTTTAAATATATTACCCTTAGCCGAGAACACTCATTTATATTCCCATGTAACCTGGTTGTATGTGGGGAGGGGGAGTGGTTAGGGGGAAAACGTTAAGAAGACTTTAAACACACATATCAGTCATATTGTATTGCCTCATTATATTCGATTGAAATTGTTTGTATTTCTTCGAAATGCCAACTTGCTTTATATTTTTGTGCTGTTTTGAGTACTGTTCCCACAACATGAGAGTATAATATAATAAAGAACTTTGATTCCACCCCTTCATCTCTTTGAGTCAATATTCACTTTGATATCCCTTATATTTTCTATCTCATTTCCATGTATTAATAATTATGACTGCAATCTCCTATTTTCAAAATTACTATTCAATCTTTTAAATTATAGCATACCGTTACATAGAGTATTATTTATTAGACATTATAATAACGGATATCTTCCAGTAGAGATGGCTTTTATACCACACATGGAATGCTCTATAATAATATAGCTGGGATGTAATCTTGAATATACTAACATCATATTACGAGCTCATTCCGTATCATAAACCGGGATAGGAACTGATCGCGGCTAAATGCAAGGTAAAGTGGACATTACAGCATGCAAGGTGCACCCGTGATGAATAGCTAAATGATTTCTAAATTGCGTTTTACCAAGTTATAGCATTTTAACCGAGTCAGCAAGTAAACGTAGATGTGAATTCAAATTAGGGTTTGTCTAACAGTTTAGTCCATTTACAGTTTGATATAATATAATAATAAATTACTTTCATTGTAACGTACCCTTAATGTTCCAAGAATGTAGCACCCTAATCAATGATTTTTCAACTATCGATATCTTGAAGACCTATTTGTTAAATCATAATAATGCGTTCGAGTTTGAGATTGAATCACTTGATAACCAATACTCTATATCCTAGCTCAAACTATTCTGAGACAAGAAGATGGAGTGAATTCCTGAATCATGCGGATGCCAATATTTTGATCATAGTATTCTTATAGTAATTTTTCGATATACAGCTTGAAGGAATGTAGATGCCAATTTTATGGATTCAAATAAAAGTTCATTCAATAATGAATTAATATGAAACGATAACTGAAATTTTAACTATGACATTATTATCATTATCATTATATTATATTATTATTATATCATTTCATTATTAAATATTTTCGTAAAGATATTCTTGTTGAAAATATTCAAGGTATTTTAGAAAACTCTAACTATCAAACAATGTTTCCAACTAAACTCAAATTTTATATCTACCCCTTCAGGCAGTTCCTTTAGACAAACAACCATAGAATATTCACGTATTAATGGATGCGTATATTCTTAATAACAGTGCAGCCGGTATTCGAGTTTGAATCCTCCATGATTAGTGTCCAAGTGACGCCTTCCCACGCAACAGCCATGGGGAGATTACGACCCTCTGACGTCACCAGATTAGAGCAAGCACTGCATCACACAGCATCAATACCTGCCAACTGTGTTGATACGTCCTGACAGCTGGGGGGTTGCAATACACCCCCAGGACATTGTTGCATCCCTTCGTTACTCCGACAATATCGTTCGTGTATATACTGAATAGACAAGTGTCTGATGCAATGTATGTAAAACTGTCAGTTCAGAGAATCAACTTTTATAAAATATTATATGGTTCCTGAGTTAATTTTTTCCAAAGCTTATATTGAACAACTTTGGTTATCGTGCATTCTGATATTTTAGTTTTTGTTTGTGGTTTTCAAATATGTTAGAATCATGTGGAATATTTATCCAAGCGTGTCAATATTTCCCAGGATATTGTAATCCACAGCATATATGATGCAAATACGAGGAAAAACGAGAAAGGATCTCGGAATAAGGAATAATAGGAAATGCTATGTGTCAGCCACACTGTGCAATGAATCGATGAGAAAATTATATAAAGTGGTTTGATTGGTTGAATGGAAAACATTGTTGATAGAGGATAGATAACGATGTTAGGGTGGATAGGGTTTTATCTTCTCATCGGCATCAGGAACGTGAGATACTGTAATCTCATAAACGTATGCACATTATTCTGTTTTTCTTACATTATTGAATAATATATTTACAATACGTAATTACGTTTGATCCCCAAGGAGACGAGAGTCATGAATGTTGCTGGTAATAAATATCGATGATATTTAAATTGGACTACAATATTACAATTCTTTCCTAAAAACAAATTTGAGTTTTCTTTAGCAATAACTCTATTGAATCACAACCATTTTTATTAAGATCTCTGGCCTTTTTGGTTCAACAATTGAATGTAAAGCTTAAGATGGAAGAGATCAGTAATAATTTCAATAATTGAACCAGCTGAACGAATAAAAAAAATTACAAAGGAAAAAACCAGTAGAGAAAATAAAGCGATATTAATCAATGAACTAATACATAAAGAAGAGAAAAATCACTAATAATATAAATTTCAACTAATTTCACAAGAATTTGTATGGAACTCCTTGAAACGTATGTTGGAATATTTCTGATTTTGAAGATTTTGAATTTTGGGAGTGTATTCTTAACTGTGTACTTCGTAACAGTAGTTAAGTCCTTATAATGGATCATGATCCAACCAGGAGCCATACAATTTCTGTAGACGATAAGTTTGTACGCTGTTTGGTACTCGCCAGATGTTTGAAGAAAGTAGTTTCGCTTATCGGCGTCGGCTTCCAACGGCTGTTCGCGACTTCGTTCGAACCGTATTGCAGAGTCTAGTATTAGCCCTTGATGTTCGGCTCTATCAATAACAATCATATCATAAGATTAAAGCCACCGAAGCAAATAATTTTGTTTACAATTCTTTCTTGTCTGTGATAGTAACTGTTGTTTTATGAAAATTGATGTGGGTTACAAAACGATAATAAATTATTAAATCCTTAAAATCATTAAAAATTATAAATCCTCTTCCTCCTCCACTTCAATCTCAACTCTTCTCACCACTTCCCTCCATTTCTCTCTATTCTTCCACCATTTAGGCCAACCATTTAGGCTTAATTTAATTTGCAATACTTTTACTAACAAAGTTAGGTAAGTGAAGTTAGCTAGGACAAAAACATGTCGACTTGGGTTTGCAGGCCCAAGTCCATTTTCTTCTACTACTCCTCCTCTGCCTGATTGTGCTATTCCTCCTCTTCCTCCTCCACTTCAATCTCAACTCTTCTCACCACTTCCCTCCATTAGGCCATTAGGCCAACCATTTAGGCTTCACTCTATGCCTCCCCTCTCTAACGGTATAATTAAAAATATAAATGTACATGAGAAAAACTTTCCATTCATGATTGTGGGATCATTAACATCAGGTTTACAACCAATAAGTAATTGATAGGAAAATAATATTCTTAAATATTGACATTTCTGTAATCATAGTTTATGCATTTGTAAGGTTTAAGCACAGATTGCAAAGATAGAAACGGAGTCAATCTATTCCATGGATTTACCTTATCCGCTTTCAAAGTCTCAAGGAAATATTCTATAGATTGATGGGATCTGAGAGAAGATTGAGAGTAAATGGGGCGGGGGTGGGCGTGGGATGAGAGAAGGAGGGTAGGGGATGGTTTTACATCTCGTGCCTTATGTGTCGCAGCGGTAATCTGGATTCAAAAGAGGTTCTCAATGATGGGATGATTATATGTACATCTAGTCTATGTTGTTGAGCGTAAACTGATTTCGAAAAGAGTAGACAGATGGAAAGGGGGAAAACTTTTTTGATTATTTATAACGTGTTTATGTCAAATCGTTTTTTAGGACACATGTATACTTTCCATTTCAGTCAGTGAGTGATTGTATTTTTAATTGAATAATTCGAACGATGATCGACCAACACAATGTTTTATTGTATGATTTATTATTATTTAATTCAACTATAGTAATGCTGATACTAGTAATGCATACTAGTAATTAATATGGCTCTCCCAAACCAACTGAAGGTTTGTCAAAAATGATGAAACCAGAAACATTTTAAGGAAATGTTAAATTCCATTATATACAGAACTTTTTAATAGGTAGACATCTATTAGGTAGCTATTCGAATATATATGTAAAAGTGATTTCAATGTTAAGGAACTGTTTGGTTGGCCTAGCTCTTACACGATATACAGAGCCTCGTTATATTAATTAACGAACGATAATTACCTCATAATAACAAGACTTAATTTCCATCTTCTCGATTCGGAGCAATCATAATACCCTTGTGAAACAACTATCTGTTCAACATTTGAACAACGCAAGTCGAGTAATGCTTTGATGTAATTATACTACACTGAATGTAGAATGTAATATGTGCGAAATACAAGTGGTATACACACACATGTAATCGGATTCGAACCGCAAGACAGTGGTTTAGTTTGATATTGTTCCAACTCTCTAACGTAGACTTGGGAACATTTTTCAATGTGTCTAGTTCTTGAAAAAAGTAAACAGTGCCCACCGAAATAAGAAGTGTCCACCAAAATATTGTTTGTAATTATGTAATGACTATCGTATAGTCTAAACCAAACAGATGTGTTCCATCAAATAGTCTTCTGTCAAATAACAAATGACAAACAATCCATACCATAGCATACCATAGCACCAAAGTGAATACTGAACATTCTGATTGGACAATTTCAACTAGTGAACATTGTTGTATGTCTCATTCAACAATGTTGGACGTCACTTGACATAAGGCTATATACATTGGTTTATTTAGTAGTACAGGAGAGGACAAAACTCGTCATTGTTGTAGGTACGTGGGACAATTTCTTGATTGAATAGAAACAAGAAATTATTAGTAATTCCGGAATATTATAATATATGAAACAACTAAGTAAATAAGGAATAGCAGTTTTGATCATGAGTACCATCAGTACCATACATATCCGAATTACTTCGAATTAAATTCAATTAGTTCGCAAAACCTCCGCAAAAGGTAAAAAGCTATTCACGCGAATAAATACTATTGAACCGTGTACGTCATAACGAGATATGGAAGTTTTTTACGGTACTTGCATAATTATGTAGTATAATTTGAAAAAGCATATTTAATTTGAATTCGAAATATCACAAAATTATACTTCTGGAAAGAGTAAGAAAATGTGTAAATAGATTACACAAGCAAAACTATCTCAAAAACTGTTTTCTGTAGATATTGAAATTGGAGAGTGAAAGAAACGGACCAACAAAATAATCTTCTTATGAGTGAATGAAGGTGAATCATGCAATCTTTCCTTTTTTCTATATAAAAACCAACAAGAACTAAGAATGAACATTTTTTTATTTTCCACACTTTCAAAAGTACTGCCGCAGATCGGAATCTTTCAACCAAAATAAACATATTCATATTTCCCTTTGTGCATGGGTGAAATCTCAAACTCACTGATAGGTGGTAACATGCTCGGACTGGAATGTAGGTTACTGACAAGTCGTAAGTCGTAAGGTAGTAAGTCGTAAGTCGTGAGTCGTAAGTCGTAAGGTATTCTGAAGTCGAGAGTTCGGATCCGCCTTGGCGTTGTCCTGTTTGTCCACTGGCTTGTCAGGGATTTATGAATCAACCCCCGTTACCCACCATATACACATATAATATATAATATATAGATAGAATGTATGAAATAAAATATAGATAATTAATATAATATATAAGTTTTTTATGTTGGGTTTAGCGACGCACTGTAATGATAGCGAGGATCTATTGGCGTCGGATGGATGATTAATGAGATGATGGGATGGTGAGATGAAGTTTTTTGAATAATGGGTAGGATAGTGGGAAGGAAGCGGTTATAGCCGACTTATTATAGGAACCGTCCCGTCATTAGCCTAGACTACAGATGGGAAACCATGAAAAACCCCTGTAAAGATGGTCGGCGTCGGGGATCGAACTGGGTTCGGAATTCCCCTCGCCTCCCGGATTACACGAAGCGAGCGCGTTAACCACTGAAAATCAAATTAAATTCAAATGAAATGAAATTATTATTGAAATTATTATTGCACTCAAATGAAATTATTGTGACGTTTACATGGTAAAGAAAGAGAAGTCCTCGTAAGAAAATGATGCTCTTCTGTGCTGACAAACATTTAAAAATAAATATGGTGATTTTCCAAGATTACAAAGAGAAAAAAAAAGAATTGAGAACATTATACTTCATTTATATATAAATAAATATGTATATATATATATATATATATATATATATATATATACATATATATATATATATATATATATAAATATATATATATATATATATATATATATATATATATATATATATATATATATATATATATATATATATATATATATATAACTATATGTATAACTATATGTATTATATATATATATATGTGAGATATTCCCGCGAAGTCCAATTGTTCAACGAGAATTATTATAATAGAGAAAGCGGAAAACATTTCGTTTGTATGCCGTCGAGTGTTTGTTTGTTCCAAAAGCCTGCTCTCTGATGGAGTTTCAGCTCGACGATAATAGGATGCGTCAGACTGAGTTTTAACGTGATACCTTGTTTTTTTATTCCGTGGTGAAAGAGATTAACGTACAGCGGAAAGTGGGGAGTGATTTTTTTTATTTTCATGTATATAGCCGAGTTGCAGTTAACGGTGGGTTTCATACATGCTAACGGGGAGAATTATTTGTGCGAAGAAATTTTAAATTAAAGGAAGTATCATGCAAAATCTGTGTGTTTCAATTTACAACACAGTTTCAGAAACAAATAATAGAGAACTGATTTCAGTTCATGAATGTTATATATTGTGACGATACTCATAATGACTGCCTACAATGCAATGTTCAATTATTATACAACAGCTCAGAATAGATTTCTCATTCATCCATTTTGAAAACATCTTCGATTAGTGATGCGATGAGGAAAATCTTAAAATTTGAAGGAAATTCAAAAAATTCTGCATCCATATTTATCAATGTTGCAGATTAATCGGAACGCATCATATCTATTTTGGAGCAAATAATAAATAAAATATATAGTATCTATTCGATTGAATCAAAGCGTATTTACTTATATTCAATAATGTAGCTGATTCAACTGTTTGTTCTAGTGAGGTGGTAATTATCTGTACATGTCATGGGTATTCCTGTACAATGAATGAATATTGATAATAGATAGGTAAACTCCCCACAAGGGGGTAGAGCGAAGGGTGTGAGTGGAAACCATAGCTCATTGCGAACCAATGTGATATTTACATTTGCATACCGTCTCTCTATGTGCCATTACATAAACCTGGCAATTACTACACAAACCACAAGTACAAGCAGCCAAATAATTAACAAGCTTTAAGCATACGCTCTAGTACAAGCTGGAACGTCCGTGTGCAAACTGAGAGAAATGCTTGAGAGAAAGGACTGTGTTCGTGTAAATGATGTCATCATGATTCGCCAGTCAATTGATTTTATTATTTATTGAGCTTGATTTTCAAAAACACACACTTCAATCAGGTATTGCATATTTGCTCATTAAAACCTAGATACATGTAATCTATATTTAATCATTTACATGTTCTATTTGGATAATCAAACTGGAAAAGAGATTGAATGCTGGTTCTCATTTGTTATTTCTTATCAAATCAGATGTATACAAATTAAGGTACTTTTCTTCCATTCTTATATATTTTTGTTATGGATGGGGAATCAAAGTGTCAGTGAATTTCAGAAAAAAGTAGTTTGAAATGAAATTTAACCATAGTTGGTTTTTTGTCGTTAACCGTGGTTATCAAATCTATTATGACGGAAATTCTCTGATACTCTGATTCACTCCCACATTACAGATATGTTTTGTGATTTTCAATACGAAATGTTTTATCTCCCAATTTAATTCATAACAAGTTACCATAGGTGGAGGTGCCATGTTTACTTTTGGAATATCAATCCACTTAAATACTAGATAATAAAGATTGTCACATTATCATGAAATCAATTGAATAATTCAAAATCTCAGTATATAAAGTAGATATATATATACATATATTGTGCTAGAAATCATCCAATTCTCTCTCTCTCTCTCTCTCTCTCTCTCTCTCTATATATATATATATATATATATAAATATATTTTGATGTTGCTTAACGACCCCACCAACAGCTAGGTTATACGGAGGTAAGAATGAGCGGATGTTAATGAAACGATGAAGAGATGATAGATGAAAGGACGTTTACAAAAACCCATGCCTTATACGGGACTCGAACCGACGCCCAACGGTGGCTTCAGTTACTACCGCTAGCGATAATTTACTTGGCCGATGGGTGGCATATATATATATATATATATATATATATATATATATATATATATATATATATATATATATATATATAGATATATAGATATATAGATATATATATATATATATATATATATATATATATATATATAAATATATATATAAATATATATATATATATATATATATATATATATATATATATATATATATATATATTTATAAATATATAATATACAATTCACATGATTATAAGTTCTTCCAATTAGAGGCTAAATGAGACACTTTGAATGCAATTGTTTCAAGTTCAGTTATTGGTACATCATAACTTGAAATATAAGGGTAGTATTCTTGAATTTAAAGCTCAGTACTATTACAGAGATGGGAATAAATGTCTACATTCATCATTATCTTGGTTCATTCCTGATATTTATAACGTTCTATTGGATGAGAACACACCAACAAATAGGTATAGTATCTCTCTCCAAGAAACATATCTGAAACATCTTGGGAACATTGATTCAGCATAGGGTCAATATGGTGAATAATTCAACAATCTTGTCGGAGAACATACCATCCCAATGATTTTCAGGAAAATAATCTTCCAAAAATGCATGTATCCTCATTGAATCTCATTCATAGCACCATCAAGTTGAATACTCTTTCAATGATACACTGTTTTCAATGAACATCACATGCATGGTGGATGAAAAAGTTCTCATATAAACAGAAGTATTATATTGTTACATGTTCTAAGTTACTCATTCCCTACATCACATTGCATTTTTAATAGTCACTTATAAATTATAATGCTTACATAATATCATTATTCTGACTGAATCGTCAATATACAAATGCAAATAACGTGGCGTATAAATTTGTTTCTCTTCTACATATAATTGAATAGTTCTTGGTCGTCTCATATGTTTACTGACCTGAACTAAGTAATGCAATCTCGAATTAGATTCGAATTGAATAATATAGATTCAACTTCTTACATGCACTCAAGTTTCTCGTACTATTATGCAGTTTCTCATAGATATAAATGTTCGGTATTTGTTTTGGTTGTCATCTAGATTGATGATGTGGGAAATACTTGGCGTTAAACTCAGGTTTTGATAAGACTTGGTAAATTGATAAATGTCGTTGACGAGAGGTCTTGGTAACACACTAAGCTGACACTCGTTTGTAATCTGTATTCACCATGTATTCAACAGTTTAACGCAACTTGATCAACGTAGATACAAATTAACACTTCCTGGGAAATCGAAAGTTGTACTCAACTTGAAGTAAGCAACGAAATCATGCATTTGGAAATGTATTGGGAACGATTCATAGTAAACAGGCGAGTAAATTATATTCCTCAATTCTCAACAAATATGAAGTATGCTAAAACTAATTATTATATGTACATTCAAACTGAGTAAAACAGCCCGGTTAATTAGTCAGATTTATATTAAACGTACTATCTCCCATTTCGTACAATAGACTGAACTTACGATTATTAGGTACCACAACGCGTACATATATACATAACATAAAGTGTATATTCTATGTCCCGTACTCGTCGTTTTATATTATATCGTCGCTATATTCGCAATCCCACGTATTAACCCTATTTTAGATTAGATCATGTAATTTATATTAATTGCACTTCAGGTTAGTTTATCGGTACATGAAATACGTCAGTATTTGTAGTTAAACCAGTGTGTATTGTTTGATCGAGCCTAGGGATAGATTGTAAAGGGTTTCCCCGTCGACCGCATCTATTTGTTGCTTACTATACCCCCTAGCTCGTCCCCCAACGTCCGTCCTGAATACCGGCAACCTCTCTTGCATGTGTGTGGTGCTGGTGGCCTGCCAACAAGGGGGTGGAGGGGGGTCGACCGTATACCGTATTGTTTACCATTCACTAGCTCCAAAACCTTCTCGCTTAACCAATGTCTTGTTCGGTTACAACACTCGACTTTATTTATATCTACACGTTTCCTAGGTTTTGCTACATTTTGTGTTAACAATGGGAATTGTTTGACAATTGTGTGTAAATAGAAGGCTGGATTTTAAATTAAATTATCATCCATTTAATAGAATGAAATAGTAAATTACAAGGATATCACTTGTGATCGAGTATGAGATTCTTATACGAGTGTCTTGCAATTATACATAATTATTATTTTTCACGCAGCTATAATACAAAACAATTCAATCTACAGATAACTGAAACTGCTTCACTCGTCGAACTTGATTGTTATTCGCCACGAGTTGGAAAACTATGTGTCGTCCATAATTAGGTTTTCGTTTACAGTTTGTTCTGTAGTTATTCATATAGATTTTGAAGAGAAAGAAAAAAAAAGAGAGTCGAAGAGAGAGAGATAGAGGAGAGAGGAAACAATCTACACGGACAGTTTACGCTAATATCATCAAAGTTTATTGCAAATAATTTAAATTATTGGATCAATCGATAACATTTCATGAGTCAATATACAGTAGGCCTACTTGAATATATATATATATATATATATATATATATATATATATATATATATATATATATAAATATATATATATATATATATATATATATATATATATATATATATATATATATATATATATATATATATATATATATATATATATATATATATATATATATATATATGTATATATATATATATATATATTTATATATATATATATATATATATATATATGTATATGTATATATATATATATATACATATATACATATATATATATATATATACATATATACATATATATATATATATATATATAAAGTAAGCGTTACCCAAACTCATTTTGATGATGCTTTTCTTCAAAATCGCTCTGTCGCTTCTGGATATGTATTCCAAAATCCTCGAGAGGATTATAGGAAATTGAATGTATACCTTGTTTGTGTACAGGCGAAAAGCTGTGAACTTGTTTGGTTGGCAGAGGTACTCTGTTTGTGAATAGGGCTTTGAATCTCAATGAAATCAATACATATTTGTACTCCTTGTTCATTCTAAATAGCAGCTTTTTATAAACATGATAAAACATGCCGTTATAGGGTGAAGTACATCAATGGTATAGCCTGTGTATAATAGAACCATTGCATATATTTGTGAAACTGTATTTGAAAAACTGTTAAATTGTACTCGTTTTATTCTGTCATTCGTCAGTTGTATTAATTCACATTGGGTTTCAACAACGCACAATGTATGTATGTACGAATATTGAGTAAGATTTATTGGCGACGGTGAATGATGAATGAGGTGATTGGAAGATTAAGGATGATCGAAAAATGGATATTTCAACATGTATTTGATACAATAGGGTCTTGAAGCACTCTCAAGTCACATCCGTAGTCAGGTGAATGACAACCACGAGAAACCCAGTGATGTCAATGGTCAACTGGCCATGCCAGGAATCGAACCTTGGTAGGGGTGTGCGAGTCTACTTAATTTCGAGTCTGAGTCCGTGTCTTCGCCCGAATCGTACTCGGACTCATTGAAGTAATTTAAGATTCGATTTCCGAGTCCATTTGAGTCTTTGAATCTGCCGTCGATTCCGAACTTTAAACTCTCGCATTCTCGGTATTTGAAATACTCCCATATAAATTTGCCATATTTGAGTAGGACCCGTAACAACAACAACTTCAAGTAAATTCAACATTAAGTAAATTGGTGAATATAAAATTGAACATGCCCGTCATTATTTATCATTTATCCCTTTGTATTTATTCCTTTCTTTCATTGATGACTAACTACTAACTAGCGCATTATTATTCGAAGTTGAAATTGAAGTTTTGTACTAATATTGCCTGAAATCGTCTTAATGATTATTTATATGTTCGAAAAGAGACTCGAAACTCGGCTCGGACTCTGTAATTTTATGAAGAATTGGAATCGAATCAGACTCGAGTTTGAAATCCTGGACTTGCACACCCCTAAACCGTACTGTGAGCGTGCTAGCAAGTCAGTGGTGCTAGCAACTGAATCTACTAGATTCAGTCTGATTGGTTATTCCTGAACATTCGACCTACCAATCTGTTTACCAATACCGCCTGTTGCACTATACGTGGAATTTAAACGTCCATTCTATCATTGATATAATATAATAATTCATATATATATATATAACTATATATATTATATATATATATATATATATATATATATATATATATATATATATATATATATATATATATATATATATATATATATAAATATATATATATATATATATATATATGAGCTATCGTTACATACATAAGTGGAGTATCCGTTATATCAACTCACTATTACTTATTAAAACTGAAAAATAAAGCCTTGAAACTTTTCATCTTTACATCCGGACCCAACATGAATAAATCTATTTAAATTAGTGAAAGATGTGAATGATATGGAGAATTGGTCAACACTATTTGTAACCATTTCAAATATTTATGGGCCTATATATATATATATATATATGGATTTGTGTAAGCTTTCACAAGTATTATTTTCAAATTGATTGAAAAATTGATACATCATCACACAAGCTTAATCTGAAAATTATGAATCAATTTGTATACATATGTATATATAACTTATATATATATATATATATATATATATATATATATATATATATATATATATATATATATATATATATATATATATATATATATATATATATATATATATATATTCATTTATATAGTCATTTCAACCATCAGTACCAGCATCTATAAACAAGATCAATAATGCAATGTAGCATTCATCGCATATAATTTTTTATGTATAAGATCACTGTCTTTAGTATTCCATGTCACAACTGTTAGCCGTCATTACATTTTCCACCTGACCTATTCTGCAAAGTGAAAGCATACCATCCCTTTATAACCGGTGGAAAAGTATAGAATAGGCTAGGGGGGCATATCGGGTCTTGAAGCCCGCGATTGACTCGGTAACCCAAACCACGTTTCGACTCAGTCGGGTCTCTTTTACAACGAACAGCCTTCTAGCTTTCTCATTAGAAGGAATCAATATTTAGAAATGCCTATGCAAACGGTTCCAACTCTTATACTCACACCACAGGCACCTTGAAAAACCCTTCCATCTTTCTTGCATAGCTTCTTTCTTTACTTGCTTGTACAATCTCTCACTCTCTCTCACCTTCTCTCTTTTGTTCACTCTCTCTCTCTTTCTCTGTCTCCTGTGGGTAGAGAGAGAGAATCGATCGATCGAGTCTTGTGAATAAGATTAAACTTTCTCGTGAGAGAAGAAGACGATCAGTGGTAAGATGAAAAGAAGGGATGACTGTAAGGGGAAGGGTGGCAAAAGATGGGATGACTGTAGAGGTGAGGGGTGCGGAGGGATGTGCTGATGAAGCCGCAGCTATTCCATCTCTGTCACTCATCCACTAGCTCTGTCAATCTTGAACTATCGAAAACATGTGAATACCAAAAACTGGAGTACCGAAGGAATTGTTACATTATTAATGTGTAATATCTTCAAAGTATAGAAAACAATAGTAATATAGGTAATATATTAAAAATTAGAACACATTTCACATAACGTCACTTAGAAATGTCACAATATTATTCTCACTCAATCAGAAACAATCTCTAAAGAATATTGCTCCATTCGATATGATATGCGAATAGATGTGTGACAATTACAGGTACTGTATTCGTATCATTTCAAAACATTTGTAGATATTTTTATCATAAACGAAACTTGAAAATGATCATTAGGGCCTACTCGGAAAATTCAAATACTTGCTCATATAATTCTAGAATACTGCAATTAAGTCATTGTTTTTTGCAATCAATCCTGATATATACACAAGTTTGTTGTACTTTATTGCTAATATTATGGTATACAAAATCGTACCACAACACTTCATATGCATGCATTGCAACATGAGTTGACAGAAGTTGCGTTGTATATTAAATTGTTACTCCTAAACACGCTTGATGTTGGTTGTATTGTACGATGTACTGTGATCCAACGCGAAAATGTTATGAAATAGAAATTCGTCTATGGTTTTCTATAGAATTATTTATTTAAACCACATCTCACATTATGTAACGTATTTCAATAAAAGTAGACTAACAAAAATGTATTTCTATCAACTTCCACGATTTTGTTTGTAGAGACTTTTGATATATAACTGTGAAAAATGATCTCGCTGTCGTCGCAAACATGCAATGCCACTCATTGGCAGATCTTTTTTGATTGGAATCTATATCCGAATTGTGTTCGATTTTGAATTATTGGTTTAATGTAAAAGTGCACCGCCGGTTATTAATTACTAGCACAGATGGCTTAAAAGCGTATTTCTCTGATCGAACACGGCAAGTTGAATCTAGAACACGACCACTAACCTCACACGCTATTAAAAAACTGTGCTACGTAATCCTTCTTCTGGCTTAGTAAGCCCATCGTCAAACAATCTTGCCTCAACTTTGTTTTGGGCCTAATCAATGTCGATTTAAAATCAAATAACTTTTTTTTCAATAACATCGAAACTTGATACAAAATCATTGTTCCCAATTAAGGCTATGGATGAAAGGTAGGATCGTTTTGACTGGTCACCACAAGGGCCTGAATAATAACATTATATATTATACAACACATTTCCTATTAAGTTTACACATGATCATGCAAATCTTTTGAAGGAAGTTGAAATTCCTGTCTTTATTAGTTTAACGACTTCACCAATAGTTAAATCATTTGCAGGTATGAATGAGTGGATTATAGATGGATGTTGTTCACGAAAACTCAAGTCGTATGTAAATTTCGAACCCATGCCCGACTACACTTCATTTTCTAGAGCAAATACTTATTTAATGACAATAACACTTATAATTATGGGCAAAATATATACTGACTTCCAGCTAAAATGTTGGCATAAAAGTTACTTATTAGCTAATTATCATTCATTAGTTTGAATTGACGTTATTAAGTTATATGGTTCAATTTCAAGTGTTGGAAAATACTATAAGTAATAGAAATGAATTATAATTATTTGCATTACATTCATGCCAATCATGCACTTGAACATGAGGTTCTATTCAAGACTTGACAAAATGATATATATATATATATAATTAGACACAAACCTGATGGGGAAATGTTTCTGAATCTCTCTGATCAACATTACACAACAGATGATCAAATATTGAAATATAATAATTGTTTTTTGAGAGGAAGTGTTATAATAACTTATCTCACGTCTTGGAGAAAATGCTCCATCAGCAAACTCGATCGATGCCTCAAGCTCCACGTATAAGATTACGTATGAGATTGCTGCCTCGCACAGAATACCAACTTACCGAGCATAAAAATGTTGAATCTAAGTTTTCATTGAACGTTTCGTTGCATTTATAAATTAAACTTCCTGTTCGGTACATTGAAACGACTTGTGATATTGGAGAATGGAACTAGCTTCGACACGAACATTTCAATTTTCCATTTCAGACAACACTGTATATATATATATATATATATATATATATATATATATATATATATATATATATATATATATATATATATATATATAGTATATATACTACTGGCACCTGGCAGGATTATTGATCACAACTTTTATCACAAGATTTATCAATGAAAGTAGCTTAGAAAATATGTGTCTTGAGAAAACTCGGTACAAGAGAATTATCAATAAATAAGACGTGTATAACAAAAGTTCGACATAAACTATGATACAATCTGAAATGAAGAACTGCTAAAATGAGAATAAAAATTCTCACACAAATATATGAGAAAAAATTCGTTTTGAAACCAGTCGGAATAACCAATCACGTTGACTGATTGAAAAAAGTAACGTAATTCATGAGAAATTATTCGCTTTTAGAGATGATTATATAGTTATGAATTACATAGCGCTCATGAGGTCAGAATTATATTACGGGAAAATAGAGTTCCAACAAGAAATATCACTGATCATCGTGGAACACGTACTCTAATTTCTTGAGTAACTCTATGGCAATAAACATGTTGAATGAGGGAAAAGCTAACTATCACTTTTAATCACCCATATCAATTCTGTTTCGTACCAAAATATTAGAATATTAGTCGGTGGACTAATTTTAACCGTAGGCCTATTCGTTTACTATGAACTAATTTTATATGTTTTCAATATATTGTTGATTCTTCCGTTGTTTTTTTTATATTCACATCATATTATAGAATTTTCCATCAAAACCCTATATAGTCAATATCTTGTTAAAATGGTACTACAGAATTATTTTACAACGTATGAAATACGAATCACAACATATAGGGCTATAATATAATCATATTATATTCCTGTGTGATAACAGTTGGGATAAGAATGTATTGTCTTTGTTCTCATTTCGGCTATTTGGCTATTCATCTTATCTTTTCGCATCTATCTGTTATGATTGATTCTCAAAATCATTGGGTAATAATTATTTTGTATCAAGTTTTGATGTTGATGAAAAAAATTGGTTGGGTACGGATGTATATTATTTGAATCATCTCTAACTATGATAATTCATTCATATATATATATATATATATATATATATATATATATATATATATATATATATATATATATATATATATATATATATATATATGTGTGTGTGTGTGATAGAATGTCACTTTTCAGAAATTTGCCCTTCCTTGAAACAACTGGTGGCTCTAAAAACAGCTGTGGTTTCGACGTTATACAGTCGTTATAGGTATGGTAGCCGGGAATATTGATACCTACAACGATTCTTTCAGCCGAAACGTCGAAACCCCAGGCTTTTTTTAGAGCCACCAGTTGTTTCAGGGAAGGGCAAATTTTTGAAAAGTAACATTTAATCATCTTCCTCCGGCCCTCAAAGTCTGCGCTTATATATATATAACTCATAATTACTTATTTTGATTCGAAGTGAAAACCAATCATCCAAGGTGTATTCAAAATAAGTTTCAAACGAATAAATTACGATAATGTTGAAGTATTTCAATTAATTTAAGCTTGGCATAGAGCTTTCACAATTGTCTAGTCCCATAATCGTTGTAATGTTTTGAGCCTCAATATATATAGTTATTATAAATTGTATCTGGCATGTAAAGTAGTTTGGCAATACTCATGTCTCAGAAACTAAAACAAGAACGCCTGAGAAAGTGCCAACAAAGTTAAACGATCGTCTAGCTAACCCGGTACTAGACATGGAATCATCTGAAACAAGTTGAATACGATACGAGTAGACTTTCGTTGTTTTCAAAGTCAATTGAGTGAAATATCGTTCCTAAGCTACAACTCGCGCACTATTGGCAATACTAATATTTCTAGTCTGGAGAAACATGCCTATCAGATAGTGAAAATCTTTGTGAAATAATATGTGAATTATAAATGTGAAGATTATTTATTTCTACACGTTCACCATATTTGAGTTGAAAAAGTATACTTCTACCAGTTACAAGTTACCAGTTATACCAGTACAAGCACCAGTTTATAAATACATAAGCGGAGTGTATACATTTCAGTTTTTTCTCCATATTTCAAAATTCTACAAAAATGAAAAAAGCAATCAAAATTGATTGAACTTTGTTCTTTGTATTAACTAGATTGTGCTGACTGAACTAATCATGCTCATCAGAATATGTTGATGTAGGCCTATCATCAAGACTGACTTGCTCCCATTGTTCACCCTTCTATTTATGACCCAGAATGTATCAGTTTCCTTATTTCATTTTAGAATTGTGTCGCGAACGTATATTTACGGGCTCATAATCGATTAAAGCGTTTAGTATAGGCCTATATGTTCACTGAAAACATTTTATAATTACCGAAATTGTTGGTGATACAATCACTTCCAACTGAATTACTGATTGATTTCAGTTCGTATCATATCAAGTTTGAGTGAATAGGAAGATGCGTACTATAGGAATATGTATACAATTTCGGCAAGCACGGTACTCACTTTACAGAAAATCATTCAATGATTTCGAGTAGTTTTTTATATTTTTCTCCAATGAATTTCTTGAAGTTATAGAATAGGATTTCAGTTCAATCACTTCAAACGTTTTCGAAAAACTAACAGTTGTTATCAATAATATTCCGTTGTTCAGTAGCTTACGCTCATAACTTAACGACTCTTGTAACATTTTCCTAGTTCGTGAATTATTGGCAATTGATCATTTTGATATAACTTCATCATGCAGGATTGAACGAACCGAAATGAGTTGTATGAATTCATTCTAATGAACCCTAAATTGTTCTCTTCTATTGCGTGTGAATGTGAAAATGAATCAACAAACTCTTCCTCTTCTTCTTACTATCTTACGAAAAGTTACTCGACTCATCAACATAAATTTCGTCGCATTTCACTTTACAGAAGCTGTATTTAATGATTCATACAAGGACACAGTGCAGTTATGAAAAAAAACTTGTCAGCTACATCACCTGTGCATTCGCATCATCACCACTCAAGAAGAGGTGGAATGTACAACTTTATGACGTTAATTCATTCAAGTGGCTTCAAGCTCTCAATCTACTCGCGTAGTTGAAACAAATTGCATGAATAAAATTGGAATTAGAATTTTCGTGGTGAAACGAGAAACGTTCCTGAGTGCAACCGCGAAAGATAAAAGCATGTAAACATAGCGTCGACTACCGGGGATAAAGTTTTCTATGCATTACAGTGATAGTCGCATAAACTGGACGTTTGACCTGAGTTAGAATTTACTGAGTTAGGATCTCAAACCTAATGATCACAAGAATCAAATCACAATATTGAATAGAAAAATGTGTTCTCCTTCTCTGTTATCGCATTGTGATGTGGAATATCATTGAGATAATTTATTTTTTATAAGTCGAGATTTGAGAGAACGAGCCTAGTTTTTGCGACCACCAGTATACATGATGAACAAAGTTCGAATAGTTTTCCGGGACTTCTCACACATTTAGTGCTCGAACAACTTTCACCACCATCTTTATTCTCTCCTCTCTATCGAAGCAAACCGAATACACGAACACACCCATACGCACAAATGTGTCACCACCTCGGTTCTACTCGTAAATCAATTCCTTCCCACCAACCAGTAGTCTAGTCTAGTACCTGTTGAATGAATGTTGATCAAAGCCACTGCCTTCTATATCGTGCAAGCCACCGCCGCCGCCTCCACCACCACCGCCTCCGCCATTTCAACTTCGATTCAAGAAAATCGAACAGAAAAGAATGGCAAGTATCTAAAACCTTTTGAACAATGATCAAACAAAACTCTGATCCGCTTAGAAGGAAGTCAATTTGAAAGGAAAACATTTGGTTTATGCCCATGTGAATAGTGATCAACTAATAAGTATGCATGTATATATATATATATATATATATATATATATATATATACATAGAGAGAGAGAGAGAGAGAGAGAGAGAGAGAGAGAGAGAGAGAGAGAGAGAGAGAGAGAGAGAAGCTTGTTTGCTATTGTGGCTTAAACAACAATCAAAGAACTGAGAAAATAATATAAAATATGATGTGACGGATGAGTACCGGGAAAAAAAGCAATAACTACTTTGTCTAATCGTACTTCAACTAACAAACCATTCTCTCTGATTCTGTTATCATTCCAATATCCACAGTTCTTGCGGATTCACTCATATACATTTTGTCATCCTAACCTTGGTAATTGTTCCAAGTTAAAATGTATAGCTAAATGAAATGACCAGTTGCACACTTTGTAATACGAAGTATGTCGAAACAATATATATGGAATCTTTTCTTATTCAGAAATGTGTTATATCTGTTATTATAACTCGCTAATTCTAGAAATAATTTGCGTACCAAGTAAACCCTGTATTATATTCTTAGAAATTTATTTTCCAAGTGGAGCAAACGAATGAAAATAATCGAATTGTGTTTTGTATTACAAATACACTGAATAAGAAATGAATTATAGCTGGATTCATAGAACAAAATATTTTTTACATTTTTATATACCACTAATTACCTCATTTACTTGAAAAATTTCAGGAAATATAACGAAACAATAATGAGCGAAACACGTTCGCGCGGATAATGGTAAACTGTTTTTAGAAGTAAGTTTTTATAATTTAATGCTTCAATCTTTCCCCGAAGTGCATTGAATCTTTCCCGAAGTTCATTGAATCAAATCTCATTGTAGTAAATTATTCCATCGAATTGAAATAGTGTTAATAATGGTATCAAAAGTTTCAATAATCTGTATTAGTAATGGTATGATAGTATTAAAAAAGTATCAATATTTGTACAATTGATTGATTACATCTTGAAATAGATCTGCCTTTTCGTATAATTAATAACATTGCTTTCACACATCTATTGCGTTTTTTAACTATTTGAATATGCTATTTAATAGTGATTTTCTTGTCGACAAGGCATGTCAGCTAGAAGTTTTATCATATACATCCAAGTTAATTCACTTATTGATAGTCATTTTGTAGGGGAACAGGAATCGATGAAACTTATTTAGAGCTTCGGAATGAAAATATCCATACTTGTTGAAAGATTCTATTACTGACGCCATAATTCAGTTACAAACTTCAATTTTTTCTATTTTTGAACAAGTTATATTGAAAAATGAAAAATGTGTGATTGACGTAATTTCGCGAATGTTGATTCTGATACCAATATGGATAACCTTGATCTTGATTAAAGTTAAACTGCCGTTTGGTTTTGAAATCCTTAAATCTTCCTTTCATGTACCAACAATGTTCTGTGGAAAATACCAAATACGTAACGTGAATCTTTAAATTTATTCCGAACTGAAGAACAAGTCGGACTCTTCATTCATATTATAGCTCTCGGTAGCTGAAGAGACTAAACCGCGGAATCAAATTGACGAATTCATGATTCACAAGTGAATAATAAGTGATCATAAGTTGGTACCAAATCAATGAAACGCTGCTAGCGTAATAGATAAAAATAACAACAGCAGTATATAACAAATAAAAATGCATCTACGATTATTACTTTAGACATTATATACAGTTTTTACTCATTAAATTCAGAACCAATATTCTCTTCATACAGCTATACTCAATCCCTAACATAAAACAAATCACATCCAATTAACTTTTCACTATATATATTTTTACATTCCATTCTCCTCGATTGACTGTTGATTTGTGCTGTATTGAAAATGAATTACATTCTGCTTCTGACATTGCATACAGAAGAAATGAGTTCGTAACAGAAATCATAAAATAAACAGGTGAATCAAGTCAAATCAATGGGATGGGATAACAAAAATGCTGGGCCTAAATTGTATGAAGTTCGGTGTGGAAATAGAAGGACTGCATTTGAGTAGTGCCACAGTTGGTAGTGTAACATTGCTGCACACAACAGTGAAGGGAAAGGTGGAGAAGAGGCTCATCACTGATTATGCTTTTTACCATGAGGGAGAGGGCTGTAGTGAATATAATATATATATATATATATATATATATATATATATATATATATATATATATATATATATATATATATATATATATATATATTTATGTGTCAATGAATCGTTCAAATCAATATAGTAATATATTATGTGTAATTTATTCATTTTATGAAATCACATCATCATTTTTGCGTAATTCAGCTTTGCATTATTATTTAACGATTTCAAGAAACATATACATTCATGAAACTTCATTATTGCTTTATCTTACATTATGTCTGTCAACTGTATTACCAACATATCTACCTAAAATCAAATTTCTGTCATTTAAATAATTTGAAAGAAATAGAAAAAATCGAATTTAATTAAACATTTTGTCTCATATTGGCATGCTCGGCAGTAGCTCAATTTGATACGTCTCGTTCATCCGTCGTGGATAAAAGTTTCACGCCCACGTTGACAGTTCGCCGTGAATAGATGGCTCGAGCGTGCAGCCCCTGTATGGATCAAGATTTAGAAAAACCGGTTGATCCGTACCGAACTTTTAAGTAAACATCAACTTCCCTATCGCTTTAAGATATTTACACCTTGGGAAACTTTTTTTTATAGACCCTCAGTAATATACAGGAAAAACTTTGGATTTATTTTCATCTTGAGACAAGAAATGGATAAAACATACGCTTTCACTTACAATATATTAGGTATAAAATGAAAAGATGGCAGACTCGAGTATTTTGTGAGTATATGTGCAGACACGAATTTGCCATAATACAATTTTTCAGTCACGGCCATGTCAGTAGTAAGAAAGTGAATTGCATTATGAGATATAATGCCAAATTGACGTGAAACAATATCAAGTACACTGGTACCCAATAAAAACCAATGTTTTACCGATTCGTCAAGCTGAGAATGATTCTCCGCTTTACAACTACATTGCTCAAGAGATCCATCTTTACGAACGGTATTTTTTCCTTCAATGATCATTCTCGTTTTATGTGTAACAAAAGTTTCCAAAATGAGTAAAATCGTGTAACTTGAGAAACACATTTTCAATGTATATGATATTTTATGTATGGCCTCTATGTTCATTTGTCACTTGTGTATACGGTACACTGTATATGAATATGATAGAGATTTAGTTTCAGGTATGTACTCAACGGTAAATTATACACTAAAATAGCAAATGAATTAACTTTATCGGTTAAATAATTTAATACGAGCTTTGTATATTTAGCTGCCAGCATGTATAGTTATTGTGTATACTGTTATGCAGAGAGCTACGCTATCAAACCACTTGGGGAATGAAAATCACTAGGGACATTATAGAATACAAAACAACGAGTTATGCATTTTCTTTTGTGAATACAAAGTTAGAGCTCGAAGAAGAAATCTCACACATTTTTATTTTCACATTCTATTTACACAAACGACTAGAAAATTCGTTCTCAAAGAACAATTTTACTGTATGTTATACATGAATTAGTACCCTAGAACAAAGTAGTTTAGTGTGTAGCGAGTGTGATTAAAAATGTTGTATCACCGGTCATTAGAATGTACAGAATAACTAGTATTGCTGTCGAATTTTTAGTGAAATCTCGACTGCTTATTTCATAGTTTTAATACCTAAGATTCACTGTTTTAATATTTTTTATTTGAAATATATGGCATGACATTCATTATGTATCATCTTCAGCATGTATATCATTCTCTGATTCCGATCGTAAATTGTGAAATTTTATTTGTAGTATCGTAACATATTTTAGTTTCTCTCTCGAAACCCATCTATTACTCAACTCTGCTCCTACTATCGAATAGATAAGCTACCCGCAACGCTCGCCGAACTTTATCACCATGACGTCAATACTAAACATCACATTATAAATCGAATTCGCTGGAGAATTATTTCTGATTCATCGATATATTATTTAATTTTATATCGATACATATCGACTTGACATCGATTTTTTACTTGACCTTATCTATGTGCAGTTAACCTATATAAAAGCTCGAGTACAAAAGGTCATTGTTGCAAATGTGTGTGTGTGTGTGTGTAGGGTGGTGTATGTCAAATATTAATTATCACCCTCATAAAATGTGAAAAATGAACCGCATAAGGTTATTTGATGTTGGCCTTATCCACATCAATAGTATATTGGCTGCTCTGAAATTGTGATATCTAGAATGTGATGATTATCAAAAATAAAAATGTAATCATTTTTAGCAACATATTCAACTTCTTCTTTCGAATTCAAAGCAGAGACGTCTCCCAATCTGGTCCTCCATATGATAATGTGATTCAAATAATTCAACGAGATCAATATTGATTAGTCAAGTAGAATAATGACATTCCCTCTGATGTTCGTCAACTACTCCGCAACTCACAACCACTTTATGTACTCTGATGTAACGAAAACACCGTTCTTATTATAACACTGATTTGATAGGCAAGTAAGTTATACATCATTGCATATAAGAATATTAGAATGTATATGTATTTATTTTTAACTTTAGAGCATACATCATTTATGGTTATTTTGATACATTAATAATGTAAGCATCTGGTGTTTATCAGACATATTTGCATTCAAACCTCATCCCCAATTCACACATTACCACGTAATATTTATATATATGAACCAAATCATTATCTGACATTTCTATTATTACCTTTTATACGCAATTATTATAATCAAGAACTAGATTGCGTATCAGAAATTATTTTTCAAACCTTTGTAAAATCTGAAAGCACATTAAATTCGTATGAGTAAACAACTTCAAAAGAATATTCTATAGAATTACGTTTACATATAAGTTCCAACAAATTTATGCTCTCTTTAGAAACAGTCATTTAACAACATTTTTCATTGTTAACCACAAAAACTCTTTTTTGCGAGTCAAAAGTAAAAACCACTTTTTGAAATAATTACAATTCTCTCTCATCCTGGCCTTTGTGAATTTTTCTCTTTGTACGTAACGCCCGTTGCCTGAGCTTAGTTATCGTAGGTGTTTGGTGTGTCGGTGTAGGAACTCACTTCTAGGCGGGAGGATGCCTTCTCTGTGTATATTTCTCTATGTCACAAACACAGGCACATGCACCCACACACACTGAAATCTAGATGTCCATTTTGTGATTTACTTTCTCTCTTTATTATTTATTTTGTTCAATATTATATTATAAATACCTGAAAATATAATCATATGTCTAGGTTTATGACTCCTTTCCCCTTCATATATTGGAATTGAACTCAAATTGATGTTTTGAGAGCGCGTCAACGACTGGGACTTTCTTTACATTTCAGAAAATAATTACTACATTAACACTAGATGCACTATATTGATAAAAATGTGATATATTTTTTGAAAAGGGTAATGAATATTATTTCTTGGATACTGGAAACTTGGATACTTGGATATTCTTGGAAAATCTTAATGAATTATTGAACGCGACAATTCAACTAATTTGTATTTGACGTTTTTGTTTTATAATCGTAAAGAAATACAAGTACGTTGCTATTTTCTCAGCCAGTTCTATATTTTCCTTCTCTACTAGATATGAATTACATATCTATGTCTGATAATAGTTGGCACTAAGTTTTTTCTATTCGAATAATGGCTTGCACGTACATCTTGGGAATTCTTGGTTCACAATTTCATACTCTTGTTGCAGAGAGAGTTGTCGAGTTTCTGATACAGCTTATATAAAGATATTAGATATATTCGGAAACTCACTTAGTTGTGTACAGTTGATAGCTTCTGATCTTATGATTTACTGTTTGGATAGTTATTTGCGTTGTTAAGCATTATTGCGAGTTCAGTTACGCTAACTTACAGGAAACTTCATTTTTCAACTTCAGTACGTATGCCCTTCTGATAGTAGAGTTAATTGAATTTTCATTTCATTTTCAAATAACTAGATCGATATTGTTGGAACAATATAAGATGGGACAGTGTTCTTAAACTAATCATTCTGTAAGTGTAGTGTTTATATTGTGGTGAGTATTTACCACTTATTTTAGAAATCTATATTTTATCTTGGAATCTATCAGAGATTAGATTCTTACTATTACTAATACACGGAAGCTATTCTTCCACTTTCCTCATATTTCTGCGAGCTGGTTGATTGAATAAGGAACCTATCTCAAATCTTTCCTCTTCCGTTTTTTCGTTAGATAATTTTCAGATGCTATATCACTAGCAATTCGAAGCTGACCTCAAACTTCTCCCCGTCATCCTTAGTATCTCTACTTATCCCAGTAGGTTTCATCCCCCTTACTCCTCCACTAAGTTCACGACTCCTCCTGAATAATTTGTACCTCATTACCGTGGTATAGCATGCATGTTTAATGGCAAGGCATTGACTAAGTCTGGCTCACTTCCTCCTCCTGCCCTCCCCCCCCACCCTTACTTCAGTTGAGATATATAGCTTCTTGAAACTACATTCCGGCTTACGTAGTTGCACCTATATTGTACAATAACAGTGCAATATTATCACCTCTTCTCTATCATTATCGGCATTATGGAGTTGAACAACAAATATAAACAACAATCATAAGAGGGAGTCAAATGCAAACGTAGAAACTTGACTTGAATTGTTAAAGCGCTTATGTGTACTGGTTGGTAACTGGCAAATTAGTATCAGTTTATAATGATGCACATCGTTACAGTCAAACTAAGCTATGTAGGTTTTATGTGTGCCGTCTCTGAATATATGATAGCAATTAGGAATACATTTATTTTATTCGTGAGCAATTATTTTTCAATAGATAGAATTTTGAAAATTGAATGCATTCGAGACATACTATCCAGTAGGACGATATAGTAATCTATTAATTATTAAACGATATGTGCTATTTTGTTCTGGTATTTTCAGTGGAAAATTTAACATTGATATACATCATTATCATTCAAAATTTCATTTCATCGATGAATTATATAGGCTACGGACAACAAATAGTAATGTTTACAATTATTTTACAGAGCAACAATAGTGAAGACGCACGGATATTTTTAAGACTGCATCCGTATCATGTATATATGTCTGTTATTTGGCTTCTTGAAAATTTGAAATCTCGATAGAATATGATTGAGAATTCGTACTGAAGGTATCAAATCACTTTCAAGGAATCAATATTTTGATGTAATACATACAAATTAAACTATGGAAATTCGCTTTTAGTTCAGCTGACTATTTACTAATTGGAAACACTCTCTTAGCTACTACATCCAGTTGAAATCCAGGCTTTCAGAAGTAAGAGATCAATAATGAAATCTCGTGGGTGATAATTATAATTCGCATTTGATTAATTGAGTTTGAAATACCAGTTTGAAAGAAAAACATGTGAGTAATTTCTTGGATGTGTTTTAACGTTTCATGAAATTACAACAAATCACATTGAATATACAAATTATAGCTTCCATCATTATGCTCTTGGTTGTAGATATAGAACAATATACATACTTACATATTTATAGGTATTGTATGATTTTTTCATATACTTTTCCAACATTGCGACCTCCCCGGGAGTCGAGTCCGGATCTCCAGATTGCCGGTCTGACGCGTTACCAATTCCGCCAGAGAGGAAGATCTTCTTGGAGAGCTTTAATTTTTGATATCGCATTCGCACTTTCAACTTCGCACTTTTCAGTCGCATTTTTGAACAGTTTAAACAATCATATGATTATAATAACCGACAAGTGGTTAACCAGGAAAGCTATTGGAATCATATATATATATATATATATATATATATATATATATATATATATATATATATATATATATATATATGTCTCGCATTTTTTTCCATTTGATATTTTCGATTTGATATTTTTTATTTCATTCGATATCGATATCGATTGAACATACCGATATATCTCTAACAATATTCAATATTGAAGTTCCGATATCGTTCGATATATTTCCAATTTACATACCGAGTGCCAACACTAGTTACAATGTAGAAACTCCATTAAGATATGTATCTGATGAATAAAGGTTAACCAGATGGGTTTATGAGACCCATTAATGGCTTCATGAACAAAATTATAATTACCATTACGAAATTTTTCATTTTTCTGATTTTGGGTTTGATATTTCAAATATAAGAATATAAAAATACGAAATCATGAAAAGAAAAGTTACTATTAATATAATGTGAGAAATGTCAATAATAATCAACCTAATTAATCCACATATCACTGTAAAATAAGTTCAACTTATAGGTTTATCGGGAAATGAAGATTCATTCGATTTATTTCCAATAATCTTGATAGAAGATTAAAACATCTGTCACCAATGTGAATACGAAGTCTTATTTTCAAATATGCATTGCTAGATTGTCAATATTCGAAGTAAGAGATTGCATTTTACTTTACATTTCATGGTATAAGAAAATCAATGTTGATCGAAAAATAGCACAAAAAAAATCAAAAATCAATCATTAGACCCGTGAACGATCCAGTCATAATGAAAACTTGGCCCGAGCTTAGCTAGAGTAACTGATTATAAATCAAAATTCAACTCTACCTCGTCTCTTCTTTCCTCTTCCATGTACATACCATGAATAGTTGAACAGTAGAACCGCTGTCAATAAAATGGATTTCCATTTCTCATTAAAAACCCTGAGAGTATAACCTTTCAATGTACCATGAAACTTTTCAGTGTCAATATCTATCGTACTTATTTTCCATCTGAACAGATTGTAGTGAGCTTTATAGCATTCAAAGAAGTGTCGATAATAATCATAACAATCCATAACAAACACTCGCATTAGGTTACATGTTGAATGTGTATTACGATCCGTAGTGAATTTACACCACAGTTGGGAAAAAAGGATTGATTTTACCCCAACATAACTATGATTTTTTCGTATGTGCTTGTATAAATTTTTACTAATTAGATTATGTACTATTATTCTCTGCACATTCTGACTTAACCAATTCGTATCTTACTCTCACAACGTTTCTATATAATGATTTATAATTGTGTGTAAAATCCCACTGGACAGAACTTATTTCCCTCAGATGAATTGGTTCCTTTTTTTCATCTTTGTGCTACACCTTTAGAAAAGTTGTCTAAGTTAGGAAGACACCAAAGACAATGAACTAATACTCGATCAATTAACTAAATCTCAAAGTGAGTTGTTACTTCCCGAAGTTATCCCGATGATATTCTTGTGTTCGAATCCTTGTGTAAGAGAGCTTTGTTTCTGTCAACTTAACATTCACCCGAGTCTCTCCGGCTTGGTTTACTTGCTTCTCTATTTCTCAGCCTCTCTCGTTCTGCTTTCTCCTGTACGAGAGAAAGAGAGAGAGAGAGAAAGAGAGAGAGAGAAATAGAGAGAGATTTAGACTCTGTTCGTTATAGATTCGCTTATTTACTACTTGAGCTTTGCAGAAGATTTGTTGATGAAGTCTTTATCGAATTGCACTCGGAGCGGTCTCGGTGGCTCGCCCGATCAGCTTTAAGAAGTCATGTGTACAGCACTGACTACTACGATACGCGATGACGGTGAATCTTTACAGCTGTATTGCTTTTTTGTACATTCTAATCGATATTAATCGTGAATAAATCATACGATGATTACTATTGAAAAATAGCAAAAATAAATATTTCATGAATTCAATTCTTAATAGTCTCAAATATCTATTTCTAATTTGTTCTAATTTTTCTATATTTTGAATAATCATTTGTGACATTTCGAAACATTATTTGATAAAATGTGGTATTTCAACCAGTCTTTGATAATGCAGTAGTCTTCACAGCTGTATTGTTTTTTTTGTAAATTCTAATCCATACGAATCATGAATGAAACATACGATTGTTATTATTGAATAATGTAAAAATTAATTTTTCGTAAATTTCATTCTTAACAGTAGGCCTATCATGTATATAGACCTATATATATATATATATATATATATATATATATATATATATATATATATATATATATGTGTGGTGAAGGTATATATATATATATATTTCTACTTTGTATCATTTCACTATCGACACCTTATTGAATAAACATTGATAATACCCGATTCATTCTCAAGCAGCCTTTGATAATGTATCTCTGAAAAATGCGTGGCAAATGTGAGCAGCATCTTCTAATAACCAACAAAATTGCAACCAATTTTTCAGAGATGCTTTTCAATTTTCCTTGAGCTGAAATGGTTTGCTGCGTGGAAACTTCGTTCTTTGATTGACAGTTTGGCTCTTACACTCTTGACGCTCACATGTCAATGAAAGACTGATTAGGGTCAAGTAATCTATATGTATATATATATATATATATATATATATATATATATATATATATACCGGTATATGATAATTAAACTCCTTGAATACGAGCCAATCTCGAGATGTGTGGGATATTTTAGCCATGTCGTACAGATACGGCTCGACCGGGAATCGAACCCGGGACCTTCAGATTGACGGTCCGCTGCTCTCCCACTGAGCTACCGAGATATTACTCTTATTACATGGCTACACTTGGAGTGACGACACTTTCTGGGGCTAACCCTATAGAGGGCTTAGATTCACCCAAGGTGTAACGATTTGACGTTACCACAGGTCCTTGTGCGCTCTCTTCTACCTTTACCTAGGCACGAGGGATAATGTGATCATTAAACTTCTTGGATACGATCCAATCTCGAGATGTGTGAGATATTTTAGCCATGTCGTAAAAGATACGTCTCAACCGGGAATCGAACCCGGAAAGAATCGAACTCTATTGGGTTAGCCCCAGGAAGTGTCGTCACTCTAAGTATAGCCAAGACATAAGATTAATATCTCGGTAGCTCAGTGGGAGAGCAGCGGACCGGCAATCTGAAGGTCACGGGTTCGTTTCCCGGTGGAGATGTATCTTTCACGACATGGCTAAAATATCCCATATATATATTTGTTATAATCTATGAATTCATTTTTACTATTTAGTATTTCCAGTGATTTGTATTTCCTACTGTAGATGTGTATAACTAAATGCATTATCCAATAATCGACTATATATGACGTTAGTAGTGTAAAGAGAGATGATAATATCTATAGAGCGAGATGAGTGATATAGATGAGTGTAACGAGATGTCTACATAGGTTAAAGAAAAGAAGAAACATATTAAAAATATCAGTTCGGGCGTATTCGTACGTCTTATAGTTGTATTAGAATGAGTACTGTGAAGAGTCTTTGAATAATGGTTCAAAAAGCTGATGTTATTGCACAGTTTAGGCCACTGTTCTTTTTTTTTCAATATTAAAAAAGTACTGTCCCAGGATAATGTCTTTTACGTATTCTGGAAGAGTTGTTGAGTGGTTACCGTAATAATAGCCCAGTGTCGGTATATCCAACAAAACGGTTGAAAGAGTTTGTTTGGAGTTTGAACGTTTGCCTTTAGCTCGTGAATTAAAATTATGGCATCGTGACGTCACAGCCAGATTCATCAAGCGGCTGGTTTTTATAGCCAGGATAGTCAACTAACTGCCTCTCCTCGACTCCATCCCGTCTCCTATAAGATCAAGTCTCGATCAACCGTCCCTTCCCTTCGTCTAACATTACCACTCGGCAGTTTCGTGCCGTCACATCGTATTCTCTCTTGTATATAAAACCCGACCCCCGCCTCTCCTCCTGTTCTCCCTCCTCCCAGAAAATCCGCAGGACGTGAAGAGAAATTGCCCCCCAGTTTTGGCAGTTCCCCTCGTTAGTACAGCCAACTCTCTTCGTTCATTCAACGGATAAATTCAAAATTAGAACCCGTTGAGAGAAGCGGGGAAAGAGAAAAAATCTTGAGTCTTGAGTCGAAATGAGAAACCCTGTATCGTATATAATGTAGCGAGAAAAAAGAGTGGGATGAGGGTAAATTGGCTGTGAGCTGGGAGATGAAATTGATGAGTTAAAGGGCCGGGTCATCTCGCTTACATTCTACCAGCAGATTTTTAACAAAACTAACAAATATAAATGACATTATGCTACTCCGTGGAGTATGGCTATATGATATGGTTCTCAAACCATTAGTATAACTTTTGGATGTCTACGCATAGATATTTATATAATCACGCGACTGTGAATTGTGAATTTTATTACTGAAATAACTGTGATATATTATATAGTCATTATCATAATTCAGTCTGTTACGTAAATAATCTGTCACATTCTTCACTGTACAGTGTATTAAAGAATGGTGAGTATTATCTATGTTGTAGTATTTCAGTATGTGTGTCGTGTAGCAAAACCAAGTTTAAATGAAGTTACCTGATTATAAAGTGATAAGAAAAATGTGTTGAATGACCTATGTTGAATTTGACTTATATTTTGACTCATATTGTTATATTTTATTTTAGCTATGTTACATTTTTCATTCGGGGTGGTAAGATCGCCCTTGTGGTGCCCTGTTCAAACGATCTCATCTTTCATCCATAGCTTTAATTGTGAAACAATGCTTCTTGATTTCATTGAATAGAAAATGAGTTAGTAAAATTGCCCTTGTGGTGCCCCGTTCAAACGATCCTGAACTTTCATCGTTTGTCTTAATAAGGAAACGGTTCTATATCAAGTTTTTCGATGTTGATGAAAATAAGGTTATTATTAGGGTATTTTCAGATCTTCAATTATTAATTTCTCAGACTCTACCTGACCTATTTTTGCCCCAAACTCTACAGCGTACAAGTAGAAAATGAGAAACGTTTCGACTAGAAACGTTTCATGTGGATTGGTTTTGTTTTACGACCTATGGTGGGTGAGCAAACATAAACAAATGAACAACACACAAACAAAGAGAAAGTGAACCGAATTCTGGATAGAAATCTTCGCTCATTTGAAGTGAAAAGGGTGGATTTTCGCTTGATTATTTAATACATAATTTCATCTAATTCATTTTATGTTCACTTCTTTCTTCAATATTTAGTGTGAGGGCTACTTTTAATAATTCTATTGATCATTGGAATATACCGTTTTCATGTTTCTTAACCAAGAAATCATCAAACATATTTATCTAACCATGTTTCAACTAATAATGAAAAAAAATTGCGAACCAAAACTGTTATCAAAATGCATAATCCATTTCTAGACACAAAATTCAATTATTCAGGCATTCAATTATTCTGTGTTATGTTTTCCTATAAATTATTTTGTTTCATTCAACTTTACTGTGATAATTTCAATACTTTTTAGTTCTATTTTATTTTCAAATACATTTATTTGTCATCTATTCATGTTGATATTTATATAAATTTCATACTGCATGAAAGACAAATTACTCATACATTTTTCTTTTCTCTTCCACAGAGACTGTAGAGTAGTCCGAGATCCACAAACACTTAAATCAAAAGGATATGGCTTCGTTTCATTCGTCAAAAAAGCGGTGAGTACTATGTATAAAATATTATTATGGGCAAACTGTGTCATACCTGTGCGTTGTTAAAAGAATTCTGAATAGGTGTGTGAATAATAATTTCATCATCAATCTTTCATGCTACTCAGTTTGATAATAACTTCAGTGGTGTGGCTTACTTTTCATCCAATGATTAACAATGAATTATAGAAAATAACAGTTTGGAAATTATGTAATTGAAATTATTCAAATTCTATTTTGGCCCGGTTTTGATACAAATACATTTGTTGATAACTTGATTATCAGTGACATTTCTGTACATACTAACCGCGTGATTGGCACATTTTTATTTCCCGTGAAATGCGGCAGATGAAGTTTTGAATTGGCGAAAAGTGATAAAATCTAAAAATGACAGAATCTTGAAATATATTATATGAACTAAAATTATACCAAATCACGCAGAGAAATCCATATATTATTCACGTGTACCTGTGAAGATTCAAACCTGAGCTAAATTGAATGATGCTTTGTATTGATGTATGAACTGAAAGTATTCCAGCTTGCTTAGTTTGAGTGTAGAAGTTAGTGGAGGTGCCGGGTATTCTCCAAACAGCTTGAACTATTTAATGTACATCTTCATCAGAATGAAAACCAATGAATGGGAGGTCAAGTACAAAATTAATGTTCTACAGAAGTTGCTGGAAAAATTTCCTATGATTTCGGAACTGAACTTGAATTTATTTCACACCGTCTTAATTAGAAAGAAAGAATTGTTGGAAATGTTGACTACTGGAATGAAAAATATCAATGTAATTCACGTATGCACATCCACTTCTTCACAAAACCGAATCACACCAACATCATCAAGTAATTAAATATTCAAACCATAACTCAGCAACTTTCAGCTTACATTCCAACCCTAATAAACTGTGGGTAAGTAATATTTGTACTGTCAGACCTAACTTATCACCTCCATCACATATGATTAAAGGCGACATGAAACCAGCCTGACAGTAAAAGGTCTCACGCGTGTAATATGTTAACATCTCCCTAGAGAAAAGCACAGAATAGGCCTAAAGGAAACCCACCACACCCTCACATGGAAACTGATGTATTCATACAGTAATATAAGCACCGGTAGGCGAAGCGGGTGGTGATGAGGGGGTGGAAAGTAACAGAAAGCTATCTCTCTCTATTTATATATATATATATATATATATATATATATATATATATATATATATATATATATGTGTGTGTGTGTGTGTGTGTGTGTAATTAAAATGTTCGCAATGTATTGTTGATGGCATCATTTTTAATTTGTCATTTCGTTAATATGACATTAGAGCAGGTGACGCCCATTGTATATACGCTGGTATAATAATACCGTATCACAACGAAGATTTACAGTAGAGTTAATGTCATGCTGTAAACTGCAATTGTATATGTGTTTGTGTAGGAGAAGCATTGTTGTTTGTGTTATGTCAATTTATCATCATTGTTAGCTGGTTGTATTATATATATATATATATATATATATATATATATATATATATATATATATATATATATTCAAATATGATGTTGTTGGTCCATCTCGGTGGCATCAGCATGTAGCTTCTTTGGAAACAGTAGAAACTATTTAGGGTAATATGGGTAGGCCTATGTAGGGTAGTATTTAGGGTAATAATTACAATTATGATGTATTCATTAAAATAAATAGGCCTACCCTCAACAAAATTGATATTATGGAGTTACTGAAGCACTTTTGTTATATAATGTAATAAGATAGATGCGGATTTTTGTATTTGTATTCACAATGTAATAATGTGCGTGTTAAGTCTAGATGAGAGTAGTCTTTCATTCCACTCCATACTGGAGAAGTATCAGGGTTTATTTATATTTTTCGTTTTTATTTTTCCATAAAGTTCAGTCAAAATTACGATCAACTTGACACGTTTCTAGGTATTGGTGGCATACCATACCATGCCATAGATCCATTTTTTTTTCATCAACATCGGCCGAAATCCTCTCGTGGGAAAATGATATTGGAAATTTGAAACTCCCCTTGAAATTAACATTTGATGACTTTTTAATTTTTGAATCTCGATTTTTTCGAATTGTCGAAGGATATCTCACATCTTTCTCCCCAATTTTGGAGATCGGTCGAACCATTTATATAAAAATTAATGGTTCAAGTTTGAAAATTTGTATTATTACATTTGAAATTTGTTAGAAAACAACAAAAAGTTCGACTAAATAACAAAAAAGTGTTCGAGTGACTTCGATCGATAGTTTTATAACGAAGAAATCAGCATCAAGTACTGGCTGCGAATATATTTTCCATACATATCTCGTTAATCTCACAACGTTTATGCTGTGTTTACCTAGTTTCATGAAACTGATAATAAATAGCAAGCTTGCTGGTAAATATTCAATTATAATAGGCTTGTTCTACAATTGATTTCACCCAGCATAATTTTATTTTCAGCGTCGATCATCATTGGAGACTAGACCAGATTTACAGTATAGATTCACGTTTGTTAGTAGGCCTACGTATCATTTGTTAGTTGTGAACTCGAATTTTTCCAATAATTCTCAACTCTAAATACAACCCATATTTATTATTTTTGATACTGATTTACTTTCAATAGCGTATTTTGTTACTATTACATCTTCACTTTACGATCTCACTAACAGCTGGGATATACGGAGATACGTATGAGTGTGTGATAGTTATACGACGAAGTGATGATCGGTGAGACAACTGCTTAAAACCATCGTTCGAACCCACGGTCAACCTGACTTGAGTTTCTAATGTACGGTAGTGCTTCAACTGACTGGGTCACAGAGGCGGCTTTTAAGTGCTATTAAGTGCTATTTTAAGGCTATTAAGTGTGAATAATATATACATACTAAAGAATTATTTGTAATATTTCTTATTTTTATGCACATTAGGCAGGCACATGATCAAAGACTTCGTTCCTATCCGTTATTGGACAACATTATTGTTCTTTCCTGGCTGGCTTGGATAAGTCTTAACGTTGACAATGGACAAACATTTGTGATTATTCATTAGATCATTCTTTTATAAAAACTGGAATTACCTAAGCCCTTTACTTGATGAAACGTGAAGCTTACAAAAGTTTCACGTTATTTCCAGTGTTGCTAATTGCTAAGAATAAAAAATATATACACAGAACAATTATCTCTCGTACAATATATTTTCACCAATCGTCCATTGAGATAGTATTTTATATCAAGAATTTCCATTGTTCAAAAGGTTCTTGGAAAAAATATCCATCAACTAATTAGTTTGGTAGTTATAATAGACAGCGTGCCTTTTTCACTTTTTGTAACACCTGTGGTAACAAGGGAAAACCGGGCAGTGAAAAACTGGACGTATAGAAAAACTCCAGAAAGAATACAACACGCAAAACGTTTTCCCAGTGGTGTTTCGGCTCACCCCCTTTCCTCATCAGCCAACCTCCTCATCCCTGCAGGGTCAACTCAATTATTAAAAACGAATTTCCCTTGTCGTGGGGTATTCTGCAAGCCTATATATTCGGACCAATTACACCCCCCCCCCCCCCCCCCTTCCCACCAACATAAATACCTCCACCACAAGATGCAATTTCAATATTATAATCAAACAAAGCATGCCGAACGTTTTACTGTGAGCTTTTGTGTTGACTTTATGAGTTTATTTCTCTGGATTTTGGGTCTCGAGTCTGCTGTGATTCATACTTCAGTAACTACACTTTAATTAATTAACATTATACACCCTTTGGAGTCACGCTTCCAATTTCTTGTATTACATCATTGTTTATTCATAGTAAGCAAATACTTCGATTAATCCATTCAATGATTATAAACTATTGTTCCTATGTATCGAATCACACCATATCTTCTACACATCTACTCATCTTTCTTTACGTAGTTTCGCTCCTTGATGAATAATTTCTTTCTCATTAAACTGTAAAGGCTTACAATGATCAAAACTCATGACTCACAATAAAATGTGTACAAAAATATAAATAAAATATTCAGTATAATCCTAAACGACGGTACAAATCAATGTCTTTGGAATAAAATCACACTGTTTGATAGAACATAAAAGAAAGCATCAGAATCAAGTACATAATTCAAGTACATCAAGTACATAGCGCATATCCATTGAAAAACATTATGATGAGGTACTGCGTCAACTTTCAAAATTATCATTTGATTTTCTGGTTTACTCTTGATTTGGATTCAGAGGCTACAGAAATGTGTCCCAACACATGAGATGATGAATTTTCCTTACAATCTTCAATAGTTGAATTGTTTGTTGTTGCTACGAGACTACGAATAATTTGAATTAATTTCTACTCATATTCAGATTGATTCTACCCAAACGTTTGATCGAAGTTTCCTCTGTTTCCATTTTGCCGACCACTTGACGATGTTGAATTGTTTGGCAACCTTTTCTGAAATATGGAAGTTGTGCTTTGTGCTCCAAAAGTAAGTTCCAGAATCAGTTTGATCAACAAACAAACATTAAAGTTCCATTCTTAGATCGATTTCAATTAAGTGGTACGAACAGAAATTGATTTCAATTCATATTGGCAACATTGTATTTTAATGTGTTAACGGGAGCTCTTCATATTATACAGAACGGTCTGAATCAAGTTTATATGGTTTGTCAAGGTTTGCATGCATGTACTTTCACTATTGCCAATAGTTGCCCGCCTGCTGTGAGATGAAGACACTTCAAGGGGTGGAGTTGGGGGGGGGGGTGTAGTATAAATGGGTCGTCGCAAGAAGATGAGGGTCCAGTATCATCAAAACCCCGAGTGACCTCAAGTCATATCGCCCATATTATCGTAAAGACGAATCAGTTCACACTGAAGATTCTCCGTTCCGTGAAATTGGTACCAGAGTTTCGGAGAGGGGGTGATGATATAAGGGATAGTAATGGTGGTGTGGGGGAAGAGAAACGGGGTGGTGTAATGGACCGAAGAGGCTCTCATAGACTTTATTATGCTAGATCTGGAATCTTGGGAACAAAGATCGAGCGGCCATTGGGCAGTTAGAGCCGATCCAGTGGGGTGGGTGGAGGGTTTAGTCAGTTAACTAACTGACTGGTCCTGTCCAAAAAGCTGAGGTGTATACGTCAAACGCAGCATTCAATACTTCAATATTGGATGATATATGATCGTAAATTTGACTAGTAGTAATACTGTTGAGATATAATCTTTCAATTTACTTTTATGCATTTATCTTCGTCCGTCTTGAGACGTAAATATGAGTTTTTCTGAAAGATAGAATTTTTCCATAACAGAGCCTTACGAAGTAAGTCTAGCTACCCTTGTATGAGATTTTGTCATTCGTAATCTTGGTTATAGTTATTTCTTCCCACCTTGAGAGCTTAGATCGTAATGAGAAATTCTAAAAGAAGTCATTAATGTTTTCCCATAATTTAAAAAAGTCAGGAAGAAAAAAGTGTGAGTAAATGTCGTTACTTTACTAGAGATAATCAGAAAAGTTGGAACAGTGTTGTTTTATATTATTATTAGTATTTAACGATGTGACCAACGACTGGGCAATTTCTAGAATGTTGTTCAACTAGCAGTAATAAAAGGACGAGTAAAACAGTGTAAGATGTGTCTGGAATAGTTCGAGTTCGTATTGTCCGAGTTTCTCGAAATGCTCGTTGCAAACAATCGACCTTGTCGTTATTATGATGACGTCACTATATCCGTATTGAGAGCATCGTTTCAATAAAGTACCAGATCATCTCATTTCCAAAACGGTGCATTCCTTCTCCGCTTCCTCAGACTCCACTTTAAACCCCTTTTACAAGTATTGTTATGGCGACATCAAAGACATCACAACTCCACCAGAGACCTTTCTATTTTCACGGAACTAAATTGATTATAAACTCATGAACTCCATTAGGAGAGATAAATAAATCTTTTTGTGTCGTTTTTTCCAAATCATTCGTCTCTTAAATCAATAGAATGAAGTTATTTTTTTACATTTCAACTTTTTTTAATTAGAAGAGCGTTGCCAAATAGTATAATCACATTTAAGTTTTGTTTATTATATAGAAAATCAATTTATAAATGTATTACCAATTTTATCCTGAAAAAGAAAAATAATTATTTCCTGAATGAAATATCGACCTTTGAACTCGAAAGGAAGTGTGATAGTGTTTCGACAGGTGACATAGTAAATGACGAATCCCATAATGAAATTTGAAGTAGAATATGATCTATGCTCATCAGAATAATTTAATATTATTAATATCAACACTTACTTATAGAAAGGTGAACACTCTGTTATGATTGAATGGTTAACATTTTCAAGACTCTTTCAATGAATATCACTGAAAGTGATTTCAAAAGATTGATTGAATGTAATCCAAGTGATTTCAAAAGTGAAATTTCTCGATTTCAAATTGACATGACTATAACACTGAATCTATTCACAGTCGAACTAGACTCGAATGCCTATTCCATTTATATTTGGATACGAGGTTTCACATTATTTTGTATTCTCCAAATCTTCCGATGGTATCTGAAGTTGCTGTTTCAATATACTGAGGCCTATACTTCCTATACTTGCTATACTGTGGGCTAGATACTTGATTTGAAGTTCCGATTGAAATCAATGCATCAGAAACTAATGTTTATTTTTATTACGCCTACCATTCACTCATTTCTGAATTCCATCAGGGCTGTATCTCGAATGAGTCATAAATGAACTCGAATTCAATAATTATGAGAAATTATAATAACTACAATACATCCCAATATTATATTGATAATTCTATACATTGACGATGACTCCTTCGTGTAGTGTATATGAGCATATGATACGCTAGACGAGCATTATATATATATATATATATATATATATATATATATATATATATAGAGAGAGAGAGAGAGAGAGAGAGAGAGAGAGAGAGAGAGAGAGAAATGAATGTAATCAATTATCATGAAGAGATAGTTGCATAATTAAATTATTATGAAAATATGAACTTCAAAGACGTTCTAATACTTTTTCCAGAAAGTACATTAATATAAAACGAGACTCGCATCCTCTCTTACGCATATTGTTCAATATGCGAGACGCGAGCTGAGCGAATGACATAAGTTTCCCTTCCAAATGAGTACTATCGCAACTGAAACCTGAAGCTTCAAGTTACCCTATACGCATCGTTCCCGGCAACCAAGTGTAACTCGTTAACTGTGCCTCTAGCCGTTATAGAAGGGTCATTCCAACTCGACGCCCAACCTTGTCCAGAGTCGCCACGTGGCATAATGACATCGAAACAGCACTCCCGCATGTCAGAACGACCCTAACTCCATTTTAGAACAACAGAGATACATTCCATGATAACAAAGTCATTCCAAAATGAGTCAAGAACAATTGTGTAATGTAAACTTGGAATTTATTTAATCGGAAATATTGTTAACTTTTATGTGATCAAGAGTAGGTCTATTGAAGCACCACTTTGATGATATCGACTACCTTTATAAATTGTTCTCCTTTGAGGTTACAAATTTATTTCCAATTATATCCTCTTATTGTAATACATTTGTAATTAAATTGAGTTCTTCTACTCGAAATATTTGTGTTTTATTACCGATAATTTCATCGAATCAATAACCATTATCGTCAATATTTCGTTTATGAAATGTTCCATCTTACTTCAAATTGATATAGCCATGATATATTTGTAACTCAACGTCTATAGATTGTTTTCATACAATAATTAGAATATTTACACGTTTTTCAAAGAAGTATCATAATAACAAAACTGATCAAAACACAATTTTCTATTCACTCATGTATCTAATAATTTATATTGAGAACATTTTTCTTATTAATTTCCAACCAGCAATCACATTAGCAAAGTTCACGTTTCCTGTAATTATACAAAATTATTCAAAATCTCATGCCAACTCATTAAATAAGTAGATGAACCGAATATAGTCGCAATTATACTTTAGTTGAACATTTCCTCAGAAATTCTACCATTTTCAATACTGTGACATTTAATTTAAACCCAACTGTCAATCTCTCACTTAGCATCAGCTTTTATAACATTTCTTTAATACTGTGGAACTGAGGAATGAAGAAAAACATGAAGTAATTTTCTAACAGATCTGTCACATGTCGGGAAAGGTGCCGGACTGCTGGTCATTCTGCCTCCTATGTTTTCCATTAGTGAGATGGGATGATGTGAGAGGAACCAATGGTCCGCGACTTGCACCTCGACTGCATGCCCCGTGCCACGACCCCCCCTAACACCCAGTCCCCCACCGAGTCGCTCTGACTTTGATTAACGACCTTATGTTGACTGGCCGGCAGCGCCTCTGGACACCCATGTGGAGTGCCTCAGTGGCGAAACCATAACCCATTTGCCCCAGTTTAACTATTCTGCCCACTTGCCACAATTACCCCATTACACGATGCACGAGCGAACTGGTTCTTTTTTTGGGGGTTTCAAATATAAAAATATTGATAACTCTTCTCTCAACTCATTCGCGTATTTGCCAGGCTGTACATGACTTGAGTATTAATTGAACAGTAGGTCTGATCATTATTAACATTTTCATTGTGTCAATTGAATGCTGATATTCAGAATATAAAACATTAATAATCAACTAACCTAACGACACTTCAATTTAAAATGTTATACACGCCCTATAACAGAAATTGTATTAGGCCTATGAACAATTCTTATCGGATCAATACTCAGCACGCTCTCATTCTTCATTGTTGATAACAAAAACTTCATATTTAGCCACCAAATAACATAGCATCTTTACTTATATATAGGAACTCTGATAAAAAAAACTATATAACACTCTTCATTACATCAAACATAGTCAGTACGTTACCGAATAGTCTCCTGAATAGATAAAAGCAGCATTGGTATGAACCATACATATCAATTACTCAATATTCTGTAATATCAAAAACATTTCTACAAAGATATGATGTCTCACATGGATCGAAATGATTAAATCATAAACAACTTATGAAGAAGTCGCAGATGAGAATACCTTGCCGTACTGATTATAACATGCGTGGCGCCACTGATAGAGTGTGTGAATATAACGTGTCATTGTACGGTGTGTATACGGTCCATTTCTGATCGAGTTCACCCCATATCTAGTCACATCCCCCGTGATACTTTTTTAATGGTTCAATCTAATCAAGTTGCCTATTAGAACTAAGTACTTGTATTTCCATATTTAGAAAACAGTAATAAAGTTAAAAAACGTATCAAAAATCAATCGATATAGCCATTAAGCAGCTATAATTTGTATATTAGTTTTTCAAATGAAGACTACTAACAATCGAGATTATGTATATTTCACTTGGAGATCTGTTTTAATGAATGTTTTTACCAAGCGATCCAATATCATTATGAAATAATTGACATTTTCATCATAGAAGAATTATATGTGATACACGATACACTTGATTTAAGCACAATAACATTCGAAGTGGTTCAGAAAAAATATGAGTCATTCGAGTTTGATGTCTGATATCTAAAAAAGGGATTGTATCAACCTCATGTATATATATGACATCAGTTTGCAATCATAAGATAAGACTGTATATATATATATATATATATATATATATATATATATATATATATATATATATATATATATATAAATATATATATATATATATATATATATATATATATATATATATATATATATATATATATATATATATATATATATATAATGAAATTAATAGATGGATGAACAAAACGTAGCTCATGCAAAATTGCAATGAATCAATTGATGGTTTCTGGAGCAATCTGCAGTGTTATAATAATAAAAACAAGAAATTTGAACCTTTTACGGAAGATTCGTGCAGATGAAATTTATTTAGAAGGGTAGATTCATCATTGTTGAATGATTCATACAGAAACAATATGAAACAAAATCGTTCTAATTCAGTCTGACTACTTATTCATATTCAAATTATTATTCACATATTTGTCTCCGTCTAGAAATGCATTGAGAGATGTAGGATATTTTAATGAACAATAATGAAGCAACACGGCACTTCCACTCGTCTGCTGTAGATTTATCTCTGGTTTTGGAATCACACTACTACATTAAGATCGAGCTAATTGAAACAATTTCTTCAGTGTAAACTGATTAAAGCTGATAGTTTCTTTGAACAATTGAGAGAAGACTGAAGTTTGTTACTAGTGAGATGAAACTTTTCCGGTATTGATTAGATATTTGACAAAACAGATTTTTGTATGTGGTCGTACATGTTTCTGAATTCATAGTTCCCTTTTCTTTCTTCTAAAATACTGAAAGAATACATCAGTCTTCTCTACCATGTATTTTAATTCCATATTCACGATAGCTCTGCTCGATTTTCTCATTCGTCCGGCAGTTGTACTCTCGCACAATTTAGATCAACGTTTGGGTTTACATTTTCATCAAAATGGTTCATTTAACCTGTGCCGCTAGATCAGTCAGACGAAAAAAGCAATCGATGATTCAATTATGTTTCTAGTATTCTCACTTCAGAATTATATTTGTATGAATATATATATATTCAGATGAGCGTAGCGAAGACATATCGAAAAATTGGGGTTTGTTTTTATATAAGTTCTTTTTCAATTTTTTGCGCCGCTACAGATCAGGAAAATAATCAATCAACTCGAAACTTTTGCTGCGTATTGGTGTTCCACCAGAATAGGTTGGGATCGTTTTCAAATATATCAGTAGTATGCCTAATGTTTTTAGGAACAAATTCGGAAGTTCACCAATTAATTCAGAATGATTAGGATGAATGATGAATGGAACATGTAGGGAGTGACACAATTGTTTGAAACTCAATGTGATTATAGATAGACATTCAGACAGTATTTTTTAAACGTTTAAAAACGCATATAGAGCGAATTGAGCGACAATTTTCTATTATAGATCTCCATACTTCTAAGCTCATTCACAACGCATATATTGCGTATTCCTAGTAAGTAAAACATAAAATGTGTCCAGTGAAAATATAAGTGGTGGTGCCGTGCATGCTAGTACTGGCGCGACCGCTGTAAGCGGGCTGCGTTCAATCCAATGCTGGCGCGACTGCTGCTCTGCGGGCTGCATTCATGATTTATGAGAGATTTATAATAAACACGTTTAAGGTGTATGTAGACGATAGATTATGATGGTATATTTGTATTAGTGTGATAATTAGTGAATACTAGGTTACGTATGCCATTTTTGTTGACTGAATAATTATTAAATGATAACTTTTTAAAATCAAGAAAATACTTAAATAATTTTTCATTCAATTGATGCAATACCTGATGATGAGTTGGTACAACTGGCTCTGAGTATTATAAATCATCATCAACACTCATTTTATCACACTCATTATTACACTTCTCACTATCAATCTCACTACATCAACACTCGTATTTTAATACCGTGTATATATTTGTGTGTCCTTAGGAAGCGGAGAGTGCGATCTCAGCAATGAATGGCCAATGGCTAGGTAGCAGGAGCATTCGAACCAACTGGGCGACCCGGAAACCACCGGCTCCAAAGAATGAAGGTAAGTGATCTACTCGTCCATTATGTGTGCATATATTTCCAACGCATGTGTGTTATTTACTCTCGTTTTTCATTTACTACTCAACGTGTTTTATGTTATTTTGTTGAGCTCGCGAGATTATACATTCATAAGAAATTCAATTATATCATGATATTTAACCACAATTACAAACACATTTAATGGAAAAAGATACTACTTTTCATCAAAACTAAATTCTTCGAAGCTCGAGATGATCATCAAAGTTGAAAAATATGATATACGTATTTTGGTGAAGTTATCTTCAAATCGCAACACTAATATGTTTTTAAATTCATAGGTATAATAATTGATCATTCAATTCGATCGTTGATTCTTGTTGACAGTTTCTGAACTATTTGCTTAATTCCTTACGAAGGAGAGCTATTTTGTGAACTGGGTTTTATGGCGCAAAAAAACTATATCAGGAATGAAGAAACATCTAGAAAACAACTCATAAGCTCCACTGACGAGTTAACTCTACTCAACTACAATCTACTTCCGAATATTCGAAAACATTTTCATTTTTCTATTCTTAGTTACTCCATGAACCGGGAGTATGAAGTTATGAATAATTTGTTCCACAGTTATAATTAAAGACTCATACAATGAGGGTACAACTTACGTTTCTACTAAAACTTCAAAGAAATGTAAACATACGGGTTAAATACAACTTAATTACATCCTCAATTTGTTCACCCTATTATTATTATTAACTCAGTTAATAAACTCAGGATGAGTTGAGAATTGAAACACCATTATATTCCCCTCTCCATGGTTAAATAGTTCGCCTAATACTATACCTTACGCATTACTAATTACACGTTCTTAATTATCGAGTCAAATAGAAAATATCTATTATGCAAATATGAATGAAAGGGTTTTACGTATAATAAGTTTTTAAGAGTACGAAGTCCGGTACATAATGACCGCGCCCTAAATGTTTACCTTGTTCTGTTACTAATTAAGGTAAACTGGGGCCCTGATTGCATGTGGTGCGCCTTATATATACACGTGAGTGATTGGTTCAGGCTGTTGGGTAGTTAAGGGGTGGAAAGAGAGAGGATGAGTGAGTTGGGGAGGAAAGGGGATTACGCAACCACACCCTATAGATACTCTCACCTCTATAGGTCAGTCTTTTTGCTCGATTTGATTCAATTTATCATCGTGGACATCAACATCTATAGAATATGTTTCCGTCATTTTATCGGCTCTTGAAAGAAATTAACCACTGCCCCATTTATTTTGTTGAATTTAGTTTTTTCATAACGAAAAATATTGAATTATACATGCATAGAATATATAATATATACACTATTGGAGAACAAAAGAAGTTCGAGACGCACTTTTCGTTTGCTAGATTAACTACGTGATGAATCAATACGAGTAGCTGTATCAAAATTCTGTATTGACTTTATTAAAACAAAATGAAACACACATCAAATTGATATTTTGATAACTATTATCAAAATAACTTCTTGATAGTTCCCGACATGAATGCTTGGAGATGTAAAACAGTGGGCTATGCAGCTTCATAATATAACATTCATAAATATGGTACTGATACAAATTTGTCAATTAAGTGAGAAAATCAATTTACTGATGTATGTTTACGGAAGAAATTGACCACCAGTATCGAGCGTACTAAAATGTTTATTTTTAATTGCTAAAAAATGTTACCTATGAGATAATCAATGATAAAATGTGTGAATCAGGGAAGTAGTCTTGACTTGTAAGTGTGGAATGTGGATTTTGAGTATTATCATTATCAATACAGTTCCAACAAATAATGAAACTCTAAGTCTGAATCTGATTCAACTGTTTCATTCGACCATTTCTTGGTGTGTCAAGCGAGGACTAAACATACCGTGGTTAACAATAAAAGACATATAGGCATACAAACAATATAATATATATAGGCCTACATCAAACCGCATTGTCAATAAACAGCAGAGTCCTGAAACAATATCCTTGAATTCTGATGATAATACTGTACTACCATGAAACATTTTCATATAGCAATTTCAGTTTCAGGATGTCATTTCGATGTCCTTTGAGATCTTGGCAAGTAACTATACCAAAGCTTCATCAATGATTACACATATCTAAGATTCCAATAAAGGGACAATCTATTGTTTATTGACAATGACTATTAAATCAAAAGACACATCGATCGCCTGTCTTCCACCACCATCAACCACTGCCAGTCAGCTGTTCCCATCATTCGTATCACGTGACGCGCAAACAGCTGTTACCATGTGCGCGACGCCCCAACATGACGTGAGTGCAGTGCAGTATTCTGCTCGTGTGCCCACCTCACCGCCTCCTAAGCTCAACTGAACAAATTGAATTGGTCTTGTCGCTCCCGTTTCGCGCAGCCGGTGCACAGCTGCCTCTTCTTCGCGCCCTTATATGTCTTCCTATTCTCTCGCTCTCTCTCTCACACTCTCTCTCTCTCTCTCTCTCTCTCTCTCTCTCTCTCTCTGTCTCTCTCTCCTTCTCAAGACGCTCAGTCGCGCTTTATTGAGTCTAGAAAAACCCCATTCGGACCATCACACGCGTTCTTAACTACGCGACAAATTGTCGAAATGGTAGGATATTAAAATAATAATTATAACCTATGAAGAGAAAGGTTATGATTCGAAAATGAATGTACCTCGATGTGAAAAGTTTTGAAAATGTAATATTTTGATGTAAATGTAATATGTGTTGAGAGATAAAATGACAGTATCAGAGCTTATGACTATATACAATGATTGTCCGAATGATAGTATAAAACAATATATTATAGTTTGTATTGATAGTGAATGAAAATCAAACATAAAATATTACACAGAGCACTTATAAGCAATTATAAACTTCACCAGCAGTTAGTTCTCTATTAGTGCTACACTTTTGCAAAATTCCAGAATTAGTGCTCTTTAAGTGCTTTTTATATAAATGGGGGTCAATAATAGAAATTGGATTCGTATATATTATATTGAATTCGCATTACAAACATCCTCGAGCCTTGAATATCAATACATTTAAGTAAAAGTGATAAATTCTGCGCCATGAAATAGATGAAATAGCTTTCCGTATTAACAACGGTACCCGACACAAAGTTGTTGTTGCTGCAAAGTTGTGATGACAAGGTAGGATCTTTTGTGAGGAGCAATAATTATAATGATATCCAAATGGAATATTTATCCACTCTACAATACAGCGAACATTTTTTAATTTTAATTTGACTCTGAAGGTTCGTAATTTCGTTATTATCTATATTGAACAAATATCCTCAAATATAAGTGTACGTTGAGCGTGAGAAAAGCTCTTCCCAGAATTTATATTTTTCCAGAGGGAAATAGAATAACTGTAGCTTACTTCGCTAACCAATTTTTATCAATTCTTTGTCCATTGAGTAAGAAGCCACATCACAAATGAACTTGATCTGTATTTGTTTCCCCTTTTTTATATTGACTTTTTGAGGACATAAAACAACCATTAAAGCATTGAGTGTAGTTATAAGAGGGTAAGTTTGTGTATACTTCTAACTTTCTACGTTCTTACTTACTCTCTCAATCTAATCTAAAATCTTAATCTAAATCTTGTAGTTTAACTAACTCGTTGATCTCCTTCAAGAATTGGCAGTCAGATGGCAAGCACCTCACCTGGCATCCAACTTCCCCCTTTTCCCTCTCCTCCAACCGCTTCCAACAAACTGCGTGTCTACAAGCATTTCTCAGTTACACGAATCCCTCGTTCTGTGGAAATATCCTACGTCTCAAAACTAATGTAAAAGTCAGTGACACTCTCTCACTCCACTAAGGCAGTCAAGTAAAGTTCTATAACATTATTAAAAATTAATTGAAATTGTTTACTAGAATCCCTCGTACAACTTTGAGTTAATGCGTTTGTAAATCTAACTTTGAGATATAATCGTTTTCAAATTTATGGTCATACGATCTTAATGCCTTGGTAATTTAATTGAATGATGGCAAAAATTGCATTTGGTAGTAACATCTACATCGCGTGGAATATTAGTCAAATGTGTTGAATACTCAGGTGAAACATTCCAATCTTGCAGTGAAAGAAAAACTTACGAGATTATATAGATTTTCATGTGAAATTGGGGATGCTAAACTAATAGCACTGGCCATCATCATTTCAAAACTGATAATATGATGAAACTCTCATCCAATTTTACCAATCACATGTTACAGTTCAACAAATCTTCAAAATTAAAACAATTAATAAGTGTACACTTTTCCAGAACATTCGTTCTATAGCTATTACTTCAAAATCTGTAACCTCAATCTTTTTCTGACAAACTGACTCCAATCTTACACTTCAATCCAGTTAGCAGAGACTTTCCTCGAAGCTTGAAGCTGTTGTTTGATGATCGACATTGTTTATCTACTAATCCGCTTCACATTGTGTGTCGTGCTTGCACTTCCTACAACACTGCTTGTTGCCCCTTCACAACCAACCCCGCTCCTCCCCCAACTCCCTCGCTAAGCTAACTCGAGTACCTGTGCAAACAGCGTCACACTCCACTCACTAGCATTGTGCTATCACTTATCTCAACTACTCTACGCACTCACTATAGATGTAGTCACTACACCAAGTGACAGACAAATAGACCTATATTGTTAGTCTAACTTATACATTGTTTCAACTACCGGTATACCTACTTATATTTGACAAAGACATGTACTGTATTTGTCATCTACAGAAAGAAGTTTAGAGAAAATCTTTTATATTGACCAATGACCAAAGTACTCGTTTTTTTAATTTACTTTCTCAACCTCACATTGGATGTATGTAATTTAATCTTTTAGATCATCTTTTACACTCAAAATATGACATGTTTTATAATTTATCCAAAAGACTATTGTTTTCATTGAGGGTCCAGTCTGTAATGACGATAGTCGAGGATTTTGTTCAAAATCTCCTCTATCATCTATGAGTCTTCTCGTTGTATTCATACAATTATCATGACAGTATTACTGATCCGAAAATACTCTCCCAGCCGAATAGGTTATCCAATGAGAAAATGATTATTACGTAGATTATTGTTGAAATGTAAATTCTAGATCTATGAATCTACATTCGTCATAGAATCCACATAGAACCTTCATCCACTCTTAGAATTTATTCAGTTAGTTGAAAAGCTAGATAAGCTGAATCTACTCAATCTCCTCTAAGAAACTATTTGATACGATACTCATGAGTTCAACAACAAAACAGCTACAATCCATGTACCAAGATGTACAAATGTACAAATCAAACAATATGAACTGCACAACAATATCGTAATTCTGATTATTTCTAAATAATTATAAATATAAGATGATATGATTGATTACAACGACTTGCTAAGCCAATATATTCCAACACGTCATAATGTTTTTTGTCAATTGAGTGAAAAAACATTATAATACCACTCGCAACTCTTTTTGATCCCGTTTATGGCTCAGGTTTACATTTTAAAGTGAGTTAATTGCTTCGTGGCTCCTTCACTCTTTATTATTGTGGAAGTGTGGATTACACAAAACAAAAACTGCTCTCAACTCCCCTCCTCAACCATTCCCATCCTCGTCCCACAGCCCTTTTTATTTTTGTATCCCGGTTGTTTTTCACTCAAGAGGTGAAAGTAAATATTGTAATCTAAACTTTCAAAGGTATTGGAATATTCAATAGTATCACATTAACGAGTGCACGATTAGTGGATCTTATTACTCCCTCCGAGACTTGTAATGCGTACCTTCTCAAGTGGGAGGGTGGGAAGGCTGGAAGGTGAAAGTGTTAAGGTGGTGAAAGGGGTGTAGGATAGAACAAAGTATTATGTACCTAAACAGCTATGCCAAAGCTAAATGAAAATGAAGAAATATACACAGCATATGCCTTTAGAGAGAACAGATAGAATATGCACACTTGTGAAATACTTGGGAAATTAATTAGAATTGGATCCCCTATTTCTCGTAAAAGATAAATGTGGCATTTCAGATTAATGTTCACTGCATATACGTGAAAGGATATGAGCAATTTCTATAGTTGTTGCCGTCAGAGCCACCGACGTCGAGCCACCAGAGCCATATACTAGTGTCGGTGGTTATTCTGCAATCACGGGTTGCGTTGAAGGTGAGAAGTGATTGGTTGAATATGCATACTTATGATTGGCATTACTTCAATGAAACAGATCAGTGATTAAAAATTAAAAATTTGGAATTAGTTAATAGCAATAGTATTGTTAATATATCTCGACTATTTTATATACTTCGTCGATTTTTGTATTGAATGTGTGGTAGTCACATAAGCTCATTGAAACCGATACGTACGTTAAACTCAAATGTCAAGTTGAAAAATGTCTCACTTTCAAGATCTCTAATGTTTTAAAGGTTACCTTTTGTAACCGATTTCCGAATAAAAACTAAATCGCGAAGCGATGCATCTTTCCATCGTTCTCTCATTAGAAGGAGCGTACGGAAACACAAGATACGTTTTTGCAATCATAGCGTTATGTCAATATAGATATAATCACTGTCATAATATTGACTGTTACTAACTACAAGCACTATTCAATAAAAGAAATACTTTTTCTACCATATGTTACACACTCCTCGGTGGAAAGAAAAACTGTATTCTGAACGATAATGTATTTTTAACTCCCTGGCCTGTACAGTTAATCGTTTTATCAAATCTTTCAGAGATAAGCATCTAATTAATTATTCAAATCGAAAAGAGCCTCCCCTATTCCTGAAACAAACATTTCTGAGTGTCCATCATCCAAGTTCAACAATATTTGAAACATATGGTGGAACTCAGACCACCTATACGGATGTCCAATATCAGTTCGAAAAGCAATTACTATTTTGAAACTTTTACACCCGTCTATTTTTTGAGTAGAAGTTGATGAGTTCTACTTGTACTATATTTGAAATAGATTCACAACATATGAGTACGACTCTTGTTTTCACTTATATATTATTAAATACCAATGAATAGACCATATAAGTCTTTCTTGATGCATAATTGATAACCGATTCCTTAACTACTTTGTTTATTGAAAATGTGAATGGATTCAATGAAAAGACAACAGCTGAACATGAAATCCATGCCCTAATCGAGATTTGAACCAATATATATTTGTTACAAGTTCTAGAACCAATTAGGACTGTACTTCGTGTATGGGCCCAACTACGCTTGTATGAGAAATCCATACTATTTTTATAAATGTGATAATTGCTCACTCTCACGCAATTCAAACATATAGCTGCTTTCCAAAGTACATCGAACCATTTAGCAGTTCTGAATAGTGGAAAGTTCTACTCGCATACATAGTATTCAACATGATATTTAATAATGAATTATTAATTATTTTCGACTGGAACTTGGTGAATTTGTATCATAATGATACTATATTAAGTATTTTTCATGCATCGTTTGTAGAATTTCTCATTCAATGCCAAAAGTTGAAAATAAACGATAGATTAAGGAGTTTTCAAAAACTTCATTACTCTGGTAAAACGTCAACGAAGACAATATTAGGATGAATGAGATCAATCAATAGTGAAAGTCATGAATATTATCATTTGAGGTTTATTCCGCATCACGTTTACGTTATATGGACACTGTATACTTTGAATTTCATTTGATTATTCCATCAATTCATTGTCATCTAGTTGTACACTCGACATTTCGGTAATTTATGAACAACTATTGGAAAATGTTTTCAATGTTTTCAACTTTTGTCCAAAACAATAAAGATTCACACCAACTTATAAACGCTTATAGCTTGAATATCAACTAGTCTATTTCAATTTCAGAAAGTCAACTGCTCATGTTTAGTACACACATATACACCAACCACACTGAAAATACCGTATCTAATCCCTCAGTAGAATACTATTCTCTTTTCCAGCCACGGTACAGCTTCTCATGTGTGAGAGAGAGAGAGACAGAGAGAGTGAGAGAGTTTTCCTGGTGGAATCTTCTCATCATTGACTCGCACCACGTCGCAAAGCTAATTCATCGCGCTCTATCTCTCTCTCTCTCTCACACACACACGTGGCCTTCGCGCACTACAGTAAAAGCACATCTGTGGATGATTTCCAACCTTTCCAACTAATCCCAAGGGTCAACGTTTAGCTGCGGAAAAACTGGAAGATTCAGTGATGGATAGCGTATTCATATCAGAAGATAACGTTGATGATGTACAATATTTCATTTTTTGTTTACGGTAAAATATTGTGCCATTCTCATCAGTAGTCAAAGCGGCAACTCATGAGAAGAAAATATTCGTTTTTTGTTCCATAGGTTCATATATATATATATATATATATATATATATATATATATATATATATATATATATATATATATATATATATATATATATATATTGATAGCAGATTCCCTGAGGTGAGAAATACTTTCAGTTGGTAAGAAAACGTGTGAACTTTCGAATGCCATAAAACTGGTCCAGGTAAGCTCGGCTAAGAGGCCGTGAGTTGTGTCCATAGTGCTGCTGTGTGGTGGGTAGTGGTCAGTTCGAATAACTGTTATCGCCAGGTTTGTAGACGATGCAATATGTTGTAACGGTGAAACGTAACAGCAAGTTACCGATAAATAGCATCGAGATATCGAAAAAACAAAAAACTAGGTTGAAAGTTTATTGTTAATAGTTTGGCGAATTGTTGTTTGATTGTGTTTATAACATACGAACGTAGTTAATACAATACTATTTACTACTTCTAGTTTTTTGTTTAGCTTTTTGAAAGTTTCAAAAGTCGGATAATCAATGGTAACTCGAAAAATCATCTACAACTTATACAAAAGTAATAAAAGTATGCATTTGATGTTTTGGAAGTTACACGAACAATCACCTCTAGTGATGAATATGTGTGTACAGTTCCTCGATAAAAAATACGGTTACTCTTTGTATAAGAACCTTTAATAATGGTTAACCCATGTCGATATTTCAGTAGATAAAATATATTCATGCACACACAAACATGTAACAATCATGAGGGTATATAGAAAAAATCATTCTGCCTTATAAACTCGAGAGAATGAAGAAAATTAAACACTCTCGAATATAATAGTTTGACATATATCTGTCGGAAAGGAAAATGCAAACGTCTAACTGTGTAATATCCGTTTGAACGTCCTCCATTTATACCATTCAAATGCAATGGAGTATAAATGATGTATTAAGATCAGTGTGGATGTCGGTTTTCTATTCATGACACCATAAAACAAATTACCTCGTTTTCATGAAATCAATCCGCGTTAGTATACCGTGCTGGGCGTCGGTGGGTGGTGGTGGTGGGGGTGGGGGTTGAGGAAAGGGGTGAAAGTCACAATACCGAACAGCGTGCGAATCTGCCTGTACGGATGAACGCAATAGTTTGTTGCCTACGACCATATGGTACACAATGGTAGCTCAGTGGACCGAGTAAATGTCGTTCGGCCCGATGGCTTATAGCCGCCCGCACAGTGGTACGGTAGCTTTCATATTATTAGAATTGAAAGGTCACTCGACCGATCAGTTTTCACTTGGATTTAGAGAGACTAATATCAACGTTTTCAAACGACGATTGTATATATGCCTAATTACAAGGACCTTCGTTTATTATATTCTATACAAAAAATTACCAAATGAAGTTGTTTTGTGTTTAAAATCGTTACACCAATTAAACGTACAAGTACAATTTGCTCATCCGTATTATTCTCGTCTATGGCAACGCATCTGGTAGACGGAAAAAGGGTATGTTGAGGAATAATAAGATTAAAACGGTCAAGTGGACTTGGCGTTGCATGTGCCCGAACGAATGTGGCCGATGTGTGGATAAAAAATGTTGGATGCGACTTTCAGCTGAACAAGCAATTAGCATTTATATTATTTAGGTGTATTTACGCGAACAGCTCGCGTGAGATAGAAACAGTGGAAATTATACTGTAGGAAAAATGCGATTTTGAAAGCGATTATCACGAATTTATCTCTCAACGAACTTATACATTTTTCCATTCGCTATTGTGTGTTGGGTAATAATTATTGTTCCTCAGCTCATATTAAGAAACGTAAATTAACGTTTTGGAAGTTCCACAAAATTATGCATTTCAGCGAAAAGTAATCCTCGATGTAGAACAAACAAGACAAATCCAGAATTATATATGAACAAAGATATATATATATTTCAATAATAGGAACTGAGTTTTTCGATATAACAAACTCGTCGATTTACAGAAAGCATCAAACAACTCCTTCTACAAATAACTCTACTATCAAACATGAAGAAACGTCGACTTTTCAATCTCAGCTTCTTTACTAAATATCTCCGACCTACTCTAAATCTGAGCCCATTAATAAAAACTCTTCTAATGTAATAAGAATTTAAATAATAGGCTACTGCCATTAGATACTCAACATATCTACATCTTCCTTTGCTCTACGAGGGCCTGATTGATAATTGATATATCATTTCTCTCTGATCCGATCTGAATTAATTCGTTATTGAGAAAAATGTACACGAGTGGTTGATTTCTTTCTAAAGAGGTTGAAATCATATAGGATAGTGAATCTTCGTTGAATCGGAAGAAGTTTTTTCAGAAGTTAAGTCAGAAGGATTGGCGTTGGTCGATGTTGGTTTTGACGGGTGTTGACAACGGCTTTCTAAAGGAAGCTCTCAGTCAAACTACGTTCAGAAAAAAACTATCTTTCTCGCTCTCTCTCTCTCTTCTCTCTCTCTCTCTCTCTCTCTCTCTTTCTTTCTCTCTCACTTTCTTTCTCTCTTTCTCTTTTGCGCAGCAAGATACACTCCCGCAAAGACTGAAGAGTAATGGTTGGGACTGTTAATCTGTTGTGTGCGCTCCCAGCGGAGAAATAGAGCGAAACAATAATTGATCATTCCACGAAGAACTATGCAATGAGATTAAAGATGGGGGGGAGTAGGAATGGGGATAGGGTTAAAAGAAGAAGGAGGAGGGTATGGAAGAGTAATATGGTTTCAGACTTTTTTCTTTAAAGTAATAAGTTATGGTTTTTCTGTCGTTTTGTCTGGTCGTTATCGTATTTATTGATCAAAGAGTGTGGTAATGTGGAATAAGTTACTTTGTAACTTTTTATGAATAAAAAGATTCTTTTTTTTGCCTGCATGTTTTCGTTTCCCAAACAGGATGAGAGTCTCTGTGTAAATGACTCGAGACAATTCTTAGTAATAAAATGAACAGAAATGGGAAGGAAGTATATCATTATTGAGAAACTGTATCATCTGATGATTTTTGGGCACAAGTAACCTTGTTGTTGGTGATATATTAATCTCTTTCTATCCCATTCTATTATTTATTATTGCATCTTATAGGTATTACTTCACACATTGTAGAGATAATTAATCATGAGTGTTGAAAATAATAATTATAATTTTTTTTAGTCGCGAATTTCTTTACGAATATTCATCACCAAACAACTTTTGTTCTCTCTCGTATACCTACAGAATAGCAACGAATGAGACACATTCCAAATTACACATTGGGAAAAATGTTATTTGATTGAAGATGATTTAGTCCAAGGATTCGAAAAACATTGAATAAGAAGAGGAAAGGGGAGTATGCTGCTCAAAATGACGCGAGGAAACAAAAGATTCAAGAGAAATCCTATTATATTATACAAGACGTGCGTCATTACCCCCCATCAATTTGAACCAAAGTGAAACATCTTTGTCCTTTCCTCCTCAATGTTGATTCGTGTTTTCGCGATCGGCAGAAATAAGTTGGTGACTGGACTCTCGTCACCTCGATCATGTCATGCAACTCCCAGTGGAACTCCCCCTGCTCCCCTCCCCCCAACCCCAGCATGTCAGGTGACGCCCCGGCACGGTCCCTAGGGTCAAACACTATGACACTTCACCAGATTAATATTGCCTATGACAGGCCACAATGTTTAGCTTCTTCAGTTTTCAAGACAGAGAGCAAACTTACACGAAGATTTCGGTCTAAATATATATATATATATATATATATATATATATAAATATATATATATATATATATATATATATATATATATATATATATATATATATATATATATATATATATATATATAAGCTTCACAATTCAGACATTTATCCTCTTGATCAATATCATTTCTGGTCACAGGCGACCTCCAGAAATGTTTCAGAGGGAAATGGTATAATAATTCAGTCAAGATTCCATGTTCAGTGAGAACAACATCTGAGTTTGGGCATATTACTAAATAGTATTATCGACAATGCATTCACAAGTATAGTTACTATTATGGATTATCATATTTTTTACACTTATATTAGGCAATCGAATGGGATTAAAATGTACCATAGATTTCCACGGAACCACGGCCCATGCTACTTAAGGCTCATGCTGCTTACGCATTCATAATGTAACGCTAATTTGTAAGTTTACTAATAGTTAATCGTTCACTTCTGAACCAAACATAATATTTGGAGTATCTATTCACAAGAGACGTGTACTTAATTACTTTATACGTGAAAAATTAAACAATCAAAACTTGTCCCTTAGGGGCAGTATAGCCAAACTTGTTCAAATACAAAATTAATAATTATGAATTGTGATATGTATGAACCGGGCACACACAAACATAACCCTAGATATAAGTACCAATTGAGAGCCAGTTTTACAAATCTTTGTTGTGTGCTGATATATTAACTATTAGTTGAAGATAGGGAAATAACATACGTTACCAAAGGTGATAACAAGTTGATCCCTAACTATCAATTAGAAAAACTGGGCCTTAGCCTCATAATATGAGGTTTTAATAGAACAGAAATGTAGAGTTATCATCGTTTCTCATTGGTCGCTGATTATTGATCAAATGGTTTCTTTCATTTTCGGTCTTTGTGCTCCAATTGCGACTTCGAGAGTAATACTAAACATGAACTTCTCATTACCGACGACTTTTTTTATAATAACAATGAATCCAAAATCAAAAATAATAACAATTTGAAAATGACAGACCCCGACAGTAGCTTGATAATACGACGCGTGTCTGATTCTTATTATTGAAATTGTGACTTAGAACTTTGACCTTGGTAGCTCACAGGTTTATAACAATAACTTGGTGAAATTCAACGTGGATCTATAAGTCAATTTAAAGAATCAAGAAAAAATTTATAACTCAAATCAAAGTTACAAGATGAAATTATTGTTCCACCGTGAATGCTCACACTATAAACTAATTCATATAATTCTCTTATGCTTTACACGGTCTGAAGTTTATAGAGTCATATGATCATGTTTTATATGGTCATATTTCGTGATCAAGTGAATAATATACATGATTATTCTTGTAATTTCTCGAGGGAAAATGGAATATTTTCTACACTGTTTCAAGTAAGAGGTGAAAGATATTTGATAAGTGTTTACTTATACTATGAATAGGTATCAACTACATGAAAATTGATGATTTTTTCTTAAATCTCACATTATAAAAAGTCACAGAATTCTACATTTGTTACAGAACATTTGACATTTTCAACACATAGTGATTTATAGCAACTTCAATCGTTTATAATGGATAAAATGTATTTTATTTTCTGAAACAATTATGCTCACCTTATCTTTAAAAGCAAGCTTTCCACATAGCGTTTTGTAAAAGCATTCAAAGATATTCCATAATTTCACACAGCAAAAAAGACAGATTTACGATCACAGCTTTCGATACAATCGTTTAAAATGTTGTAATTTAACCATTATAACGCATTATTAATTTACCATTGAAAAACTCGTATCTTATCCGAGCGCAAGTCTAGTCGCAAAATATGTGAGTTACGGTTCTTTGCCGTGCGTCTGACCAATCACGACTCGTGGCTATTTGATATTTCGCGACAGATTATGTGCAAACCAGTAACGTGCTCAGCTACTACCCCTGGCACTGAGGGCGCACGCAACCCGCTAGACTGCATCTACTGCCACAACCACGCGACTAATAGAGATGTGGACAGTGATAACAAGGGGATTACAAAATGGCGGGCTATATTAAATGCAAATAATGACGAAGGATATTGTGCTTGTATACAAGAGAGCTAGCTATGAGTTTATTAGAAGGAGGTGGGGAAGCTAGCGCATTTACTCGTGTAGAAACCCCCATCAATTACGAGATTATAAATAATTACATGTATTTTATAGTGTTGACGATAATTATGTCAACTAGTATTTGTTCATCTTGAAAGATTTCAATAGTATTACACAACACACGTTATTTGAATATATTGTATCATTCATAATGTGTGCATGTTTTTGCGGTTTTCCGTTTTATTTGTTTTCTAATATCATAAATGATATGAAATAGAAATCTTCTCCATACCTTTATCAAATTACTTCATTGAATCAAAATGTTAATTCTCTCATTGGTTAACATAGGGCTGACTCATACTCTATAATCTCTAAACGGAAATCTGTAAGCCCACCGCGACGTAAGCACTCTCGATATTTGTGGAGGTGCCGGGTTTTCCAATTCGTACACCAGTATATGGTATATAACTAATAACGCGAAGGTTATTTAACCATAGAAGTTATTGATTAAAGACGCACGAATACAAAAGACTCTATGAGTGAGATTAGGATCTCTGGTCACTCTTTTGACAACATTTGATGTCGTTATACGTCACTGAATAAGGTTTTCTTTCATGAGTTTCTAATATTGCATCAAAAGAAATGAAAAAAATGTTTCTTGAAAAATTCATTATTATTGATTATTGATATAGTAGCATAGAATAATGAGCATAATGAGGTGATTAGTCTCACCATAAATAGGGTGGCACAATTCATGAATGATAATTCATTATTGATAGTAGAGACAAAGTTTTGTTATGCTCTACCAATATCAATGGACCATTTGTGTCGCATCCCACAATAGTTAATCATTGATAGGGTCATTAGACAGAAACTGTTATGAGAACCGCAAGAATGATCGGTTGCATTCAAGTGTGTATATGTATATCTGTACCGAGTCTTGTCTCACAAATCGTCGAACAAAACCTAAGTATCTATCACAGTCATGTCGCTAGCGCATTATTCCGGCAACCTCAACTCAGTCGCGTAAACCGACATCCGGGTTTACTCATCCCCCCCTCATCCCCGTCTTCACCCGTTGGCATTTCCGATCGAGAAACACATTTGCAAAACAACTTGTGTAACTTTTCTCATCTAAGTTTCGTACGCACAACTCGCAGGCTGGCGCTGTTTAGTACTATAGAGTCGTTCGTGGACGCGCCAAAAAGACAACACTCTGAGAGTTGAAGATTTAAAGGGGAATTGTTGTTCGAAAAGAGTAGGCTGAACTCGAAATTTCTAAGCAATCTCTTAATGACCTACATTTGCATATTTTATATGTACGCAGATTGATTATACATAGGAAAATATGTAAATATATACAGAATATAATCTGTCTTCTTATTTTTCTCGTTTTTAAATTTTAAATAGCTTGCATTTTTTATGTAGGCTATATAAGGGGGAATATATTTAGCCTTTTATCTCGCCACTTGTTTACCAAGCCATGCCATTTGACACCGCGTACACCACAAAAGGTAGCTAGGGCCCCTCCATGAAAACTGTATTCTCACTTCCCGGAACTTTTCCGGAATACATAAATTAGTGGCGTGCTAGGGCTGTTATTTCAGCACGCACATTAAACGTATATATTATAACTCATGAATCATGAATTGGGACACTTGATTTCTGGACCGGCACTGGATAGTACCATTTATATACGCAGGGCTTGCATCGCACTTAATTGTTAATCTTTATGACATCTCAAAACATATATAATCTATGACCGTACACTATAGTCGCAGTTGTTAGTTATACATAAATTCAATAACTAAGAAAGAAACTTTGTCGTACTGGAGTTATCTTGAAATCTCGTAGCTTTAATTAATTATCATAGAATTGGTCGACCACTTGGTTTTCTGTTCACACACACACACACTCACGCACACACGTACATATATAAACACAAAAGGAATTCGACGGTGTTTCCCTTCCCCCCAAATATCATCCAAAATCCTCCATCCCCTACAAATCTCGCGTCCAGACATTCATCCCCTAACCCGCCACCCTGCCCCTGGTCCCTGAAACACCCCCGTTGCTTGGCAACATGCCCAAGGACAAACAAACACGAGAACGCTCTCTAGGGTTGCAGCTTATCACAAATGTGCTCTCGCCCCCGCTATGGCTCTCGCTCTATTCTTTCCGGGAGTCGAACTCCCTCCCTCGCTTCATCTTCTACAACGGTTTCTACTTTCCATGTTTGGACCACCCTCTGGGTTTTGGTTCGATCCTCCACATGTTCAATGAAATCCAGGTATTTAATCCGCCCTCTAACTCCTTTCTTCACCCTAAACACCTTTTGAAACTAGCTTCCGGGTAGCAATCGATAGTTATAGACAACCTTAGTGGTCCATGTCGATAGAAAGCTATAACAGCTAAAAAAGAAAGTCATCTCTCTAGTGGCAAACTTGAGATAGCCGTTCGAACGTCAAAACATCGGGTGAACTGTTCATTCCTTATACTGTCAGTTCACCAAGTGATTCGAAGGGTTGTCGAACGAAAGTGACGCGAGTGGTGTTGGAATCGATTATCGATTTGCTTGATTCTCGAACATGATCATCGTCTACCGCATACCGCCGTCGACTCAGCAGTAATATGTTAAAGTAGGGTAACGTGTATCCAGGGATCAAACCCACCGGTTTTCTGCGATGACATCGAGTCGATTTCCGTTTCACTCCCGGGGTCGAGATTGCTAGAATTATGACGCCCGTACGAATTATTGGTACCAGTATGCTACGTTATTCATATATAGCCTAGAGAAACGTCTCCATTTAAGTTATGGAAAAAATGGAATTATTCTGTCTCGAGGTTTTCGTGAAAACCGGCTAAAACTTTCTCTTGGGTTCCATCAATTCAATCCTACGAGAGAATAACGTATCGAGCACTTCGATCTTCATTCATCACAAGTTCATCACAAGTTTCATTCCTTTTTTGTTAAAAGAAGCAATGAAAATGGGAAATTACTCAATTTTTGATGTCACTAGTGCATCTGTCAACCGGAGACGTTTTATTCAGAAGAATCAATATCATTTTTGTACTGTATATTGATGTTTTTTTATTCATTACATGAAACTATATTTCTATTTTACATGGTTCACATTCTGGATGGTTTCATGCGAAGAACTATTCTTTCTTTCAATTAATGTAGCTTACCATCCACCTGACGACGTTCGAATGGCCGAGATTCGATTTCCCGTCAAATGCCGCCACGCCGGAAACTGGCAAACATCTGCACGTAGTAATTCCGTCCGAGAACAACATACCCCACCCCTACCCCACCCACCCAACACACCATCACCCTTTGCAGCACCTCACCCCGAGAGAAAGATTAATGATTATGTGTTATATACGTTTCTTAATAACAAGATTCACTTAGCGAGACGTTAGTATTTTAATGAAATGTGTTTTTTCACTCCTAACGAAATTGTGGCTATTACTGTTATTGGAGGAGACAAGAGAAAGAGGGATATAACGCGTTTTTTCATTCAAATTGAAAACGAAACCATGTTTTTCAATTTTTTACCAAACAATTTGAATTATCAACATCTTTTCTGGGAGGCTCTTATTACTTTAATTATATAGGAACTCCAGAAATATCCAGTGAATTAACATGAGCAGTGATAATATTTTCATCGCGTCTTGCTTCATATTAAATAGCTTGAGTCCTACTTCTTGGGTGAGTGAATAGATACGCCGCTTGCTTGTAATAAACTTGATGAATACTAATTTTTCGAATAAAAATAGTCTTTGAACCAACACTGAATTCATGTTGAGATTATTTTATCGACATAAACATAGGCAAATTGAATAATTATTCATGCATTTATTGATATTATGTATATATTAGTGTTTTCATACAATGGGAATAATACCCTGTATATAATTCCCTTGATAATAATAATAAAACCTGAACGAAGTCAAAAATGAATGAGATTGGAAAAAGAATGAAAATCCTGATATAGAATTCAAAAAATACACTGGGAAAGGAAAACAGAATTTTTTACCATCCTTCTGAATAGAAGAAAGAAAAGTAGATCAAAAGTTGAATGTACCGAGTTGATATTCTTCACCAATGTAATTTTTTCGTGCACACTACACGTGGAAACAAAACAAGTGTCTCTGATCATGCAGGTGGTATACAACTCATACACAAATTCAGAATTTAATTAAAGCAACCCTTATTACCGGAATAAGAGAGAGCTGATACGTGTGCTCGTCAAAGTTTACCGACCAATGGGTGCTTTATGGACAAGTGAGTGATTTAAGACATGTGAACATGAGATAATCAACAAGTGTAGGCCCTACATGATTATTAAAAAGGGATCTTTTCTGTTATCCAAGTATATGATTTATTCAATGTTATAGAACGGATTATCATCTACAAAGAAAGACTGGTCTTATTCAATCGTTAACAACGTGAGGTTCTAATGGAATTCTAATGAATTATTATGTATACGATATATGCTTTTAACTTGTTATTTTATATTCGCTCAACACTTGTGAAAGTGAAATGTGCTCCAATAAATCTTTGTTGAGCAGCTTGGCTTGAGAAGTTCATGAATAAAAATGAAGAATGCTTTCAATATATATTATTACATTGTGGTCAAAATGACCATAATTTCATCACAGAGACGGAGATCGTCAATATCATGATAATACTGGTTACATTATAATATTTCAATTGGAACTTCAAAAACACTTCAAACTTACGCTTCTTTTAAAGTGTTCGCAATATTTTTATTACAGAATATACACACATATCGATTTGTGCGCAGTAACTTTATATTGATATTTTTTAATATATATGTATATGATACACGTTTTACTCCACTAATTTGAACGAATTTTCATCAACAATGACCAATAAGTACTCAGTATTGTCCTCAATATTTATTTCAGATTACATACCGTCTCAAAAACTCACGTGCAAAACCCAAAACGTTGTAAGTGTTTGTTCCAATGTTATACGAATGATTTGTTTCTTACTTTAATTTATTTATTTTTTCTATAGTATTCTCTCTTTCTCTCTCTCTATCTATCTCTCTCTATCTGTTCTCCTCTTCACGTATGTTCTTCTACTAATTAATATTTATATTACATAATTGACTAATTAGTTGTAGAATTTATTTCTCTTTTGAGACGTTAATATTTATCAATTTTTTAATATATTTTAGAACTATAATTCTAATTTTTAAGAAATATTTTGAACTCAATATTTTACATATAATGAACAATCACATTCTAACACTTTCTTTATTGCCATCATATACTAACACTTCTCCTACGCTGGTTTCAAGACTCACCATTCCATAAAACCTGCACATTTTCTCATTTAGAATGAATCTCGTACATCTTTGTACATGCTCTTTCGTGGCTCAAATTGGGCACTTTTCTCACAATTTATATATATATATATATATATATATAAATATATATATATATATATATATTATATATATATAGGCCTATATAATGTATATATAAATTGATAGATCGATGGATATTTGTTTGTTATCAAAATATTATATATTTTAATTCTTCTAATATTCAAAACACATTTTCAGTCAACTTGATCGTTACTTGAGCATTATATCTATGTGGAAGCTTATTACCCATTGACCACCATTTCAATATTGATTGTGTAACTGTAATACCAAATAAAAATCTACTTTCATATTTGTGCCAAGTATCACAGAACTCTTTTCTTCTGAGTCACTACGTATACGGAATGGATACATATGCATAGCTAGATATCTTCAGCACAAGTAAACGATGCATTTCTCAGAAGTGAAAATCAAACCCTTGAGCTGCGTAACACCCTAAAACTTTCAAAGCTATCAAACGATGTTGCCGTATAACTTATTACCCTCTTCACTTCACGATAAGTATTTGAACGAAATCAATTAACTTCACTATTAGAATATAAAGAAATATTCAATCTGTTCACGAAATATAATAACCTACTAAGACTATAGGTAAACGCAGCTTATATGTGTTGTAAGATGAGTGAGATATTCATATGGAATATGGAAAAAACATTAAATAAATAATTTTACGATTTGAATGACAATTTTCAATAATGTGTACCTTTTATGAATTAATGTTCAGTAAAAATGTTGTTTCTTTGGATTTTTTCCCATATTTTTCCGCCCGGCTCATCTTAGGCCTATGTGGTATTTCAAACATTCGTAATGGTTTTTCTCGAAGTGATCCAACCAATTCGACCTGCAGACTATACAGTTCTAATTTTGAACTTTGCGTTATCACAAAAAGTATCATGCGAATTAGTCAGACCGTGTGACCTGTGCAGTGCGTACAAAAAACTCTCGGACTGAGCTCCGTAAGGATGATAAGGATGGAATGCTTCGCTATCGCTTATCTAAAAACCCAATACTCTTGATTTTAATGGCGGTTATATAGCGCGCAATCTCAGCTTCATTTTTCTCGATAAATTAACTTTACAAATTAACCCATGAGTACAATACTTTTCACAATCGTGGTAAAAATGTCATCAATGTAATAAGTTTTATTGATTGGAATTATCTTGTAAGTACTGATATATCATTAACTATCGGTACAATTAAACAATCACACATGAAAAATCGAATTAATATACAATATTGTGTGAAGAACCTTAATTCCGTTCACTCGACTACAGGAAACCATTAAAATAACAATCAACATAACAATTAGAAAAACAATGAAACATTTCTGGAATATTAGTACCGTATGTACTTTTTAACTTTAACCTAATTGGGTACTAACTTTATTATTTTAACTTCAATCTCTCATTTCATCATTTCATCATCTCTCATCATATCATTAACACCTTCATTAGTCCAGATTTAATGATACAGAACAATAGCTATCTGAAATAATTATATTGCTATTATTTAACTACACACCGTTACATAAAATGGATGGATTGTAATATTGACTGTAAATTGACTATGATGTTCTGATAGTGAACAAGTTGAATATTGTCATTTCTACTTTTATCTATGACTGAACATTCTATTTTTTCTCTAAAATACTCTATTAATTTTCAATAATTTTTCATTCCATCTATGTCAGTCCCTCGTAATATAAACTATAGATAAATATCAGCAGTGATAACCCTGTTGTCTGTACCAAGTCGTTCGTATACCTGCTTGTCATTAAAAGGTCTTATATATTAGAAGATACTGGAGTGTAAATGTCAAGTTAGTAATATCGTCAACCTAATCATGTACTTAATGAGCTACAAACTCTTAGTTCATCCTCAACCTCGTCTTTACACCCATTCTCACCTTTTATTATTATATTCTTCTATTATCTATCATCCTCTTCAACACAGCAATCTTTCTTTTAGCTAATGATTTGAACTAGATGATCGACTTGAGAGCTGTCATTACTAACTGTAATTTCTAAGCACAACGCTTGGTCTGTTAGTTCATCACAGTGTTTTTTTTCCGAATGATTATTTAATATGAATGAAATTAACTTGGATAATGGTAATTTGTTCAGCTATTTCTCCAGAGTTAGTTATTGAAATTAAATTTGTAATATTTGTAGAAATAATCCTTCACGAAATAATCTAATATACCATCTAAAAACTTCCTTACATATACTTCCTTCTAAAATGTGTACACAATTTCCTTTTTCAAACAAATACGGTGATCTGTAACTGTTGTTGAGTTTACCATTCTTTCCTCAACAAACGTAAATATAAAAAAATATAGAATTAATCACTCACTTATCGAGATGCTGTGTATCAACAGTGCAAAACTTGCGTACAACAATAGAATTGAGTCAATTATCTTCGCTGTTTTTGTATGAGAAAGAAATATATTTGTTGGAAAGTTGCAAACCATTCTTAATTAAACTTCGTATTCTTATCTTTTCTAATCTACTATATAAGCTTCTTGAATGAATTGATTAAACTCAGAGTCAACACAGATTCACTTAAGGTACATTGTGTCGAGCATATTCCTTTTATTTACTTTTTGTACATTGTGCATGATAAGCTTAGTTCGATACGAACGTCAATTCATAATACCGTAGTATGTGACCATTGAAGTAACATGAAATAAAACATACTTTGCTAATTAAACAAAGTTGTCTATAATCGCCTACAATCATCCTATAATCGAAAATCACCGCCTGAGATTTTGGTTGAACCTAACGTAAATCTTGATAGTGATAAATTGATTGTGAATTTCAAATATCTACATAATACTATTCTAGCAATCAGCAAACAACGCTCATCTTTCGCGGTCAGCTTGAGCACCTATGGAAACTGAAATCAGGTCTGATGTAATATATGGGTAATGCCAAACTTTTCGTCCATCACTCATTGATTCGTACACTCAAACCAAATAGTTGACGTTTTTTTTGCTTCATCTCATGTGGATAAAAAGTTTGATTGGAAACTGTGAGAACATTATTGAATATTTTGAACCAAAATAATCTTATTATTGCTGATTAACTTGTGTATGATGTTCTTCATGTGTATTGAGACTAGATTTGTGCATTTCCATTCGCCCGTTTATATATATATATATATATATATATATATATATATATATATATATTATAAGATACAGGCGCACGCACTTCTTTTATATTGTGAACAACTTTTAACATCAAATGAACAGTGGCTCACAAATCGTAACATTCATCCCACGCGGCCATCACCATATAACCGACGCCAGATGTAACTCGAATCAATTTTCTTAGATTTGTCTGTCGCTCAATATTGCACATTTACAGCTAATTCCACATACTGTCTGAGTGTGCTTGTATGACTGCTTGTTTATCACTCGATGATTAAAATCGTGACTTCCAAATTAACTCAAACATTGATCCAATATCATTTGCTCTAGTGACAAATAACTGAATATCGTTGAACCATGCAGATACAGCAATATAGTGGATTGTGGAACATCAGTTGATCATGATTGTCTTGTACCGATTAGAAACATTGTTATCAGTATTTTTTTATAATGAGTGATAGTTCTTATAGTATAATTCCTATATCGGGATTAATTAATATATAATTTTCATGCATAATCTATTATTGAGAGAATTAAGTTTATGTGTAGAAAATATATTAATGCAATGGGTGATTTTTATTCTATCTATTTTTACATTCGGAATAACTTATTTTTTATAGTTTCATATAGATAGATATTCACATGAATTACACAGCCTGTTTTCGATCACTTTTTAGAATATCACTTTTTAATATCTTCATACCCCACTCACATCTCGGTACAACGCTGAAAGCATGTTCCTAGTATTAAGCATAACTTCCTTTAAAAACCAGTTTTATTCTCAAGTTTTGTTTACATTGCCGATGTTAAATTTTTTAATTGATATTTTCGTTTCCAACACTCATGTTGAATGGCGATGATAGTTTCATTTGAGTTGAAGATGATACAAGCCAAACACAGCTTTAAAATGGCCCTCCCATACCTCGCAACCCCTATTTTTGATAAAAGAAAAAAACGTAATCTGCGTTTCATGAGGCCTGTGGAAGGATCAAAGAACGCGTTATACTCGCGTAGACGCGAAGACGCAAAGACGCAAAGACGCAACGAACCAGGAGTCCAGCTAGAGCAAGCGAACCTGTTTTCATACGACTTTTACTAACTGGAATAGAAACTGTAATATCGTGACTCATCATATAATATGAGAGGGAAAATTCAATGAATTCTTTTCAAGTTGGCGGTTTCTTTTTTTCTTAGAAGTTGTCCATTTTTCGCAGCGTTATCCGTACAGCTATACTAAAGAACTTGCTTTGATCTGAAAATGTAATTCGTAGTAAGTTAATTGAAAACGAAGCCATTAAATATTGATCTCAAGTATTCGTTTTTGTTGTTTGTGAACAGGTTGCAAGATCCAGATGAAAGAATTTCACTTATACATATGTTGTAAGAGTGATTGGTGCCTTAAAAGAAAACGACACACCGCAGTTTCAGAGAATCTCACCTCTCCAAAAAAAGTACTACCTGCCTCTGTTCATATGAATTGATAAATATGAAATGGAATGTTTTAAGAATTATCATCATTTTGTGAAAATTATAATACATGAATTGAATTGATGAGTTTCTGAATATTCACCATAACTGGTTTTTTACCTCTCTCCTCGACTTCAGGGCTATACTCGATCTTAGTTCGTAAGACTATTGAAAATGTCATGTCAAAATAGATTTCCCTTGAAATTATCCCGATTGAGATGAACATGGCTGAAAGCATATCGATGTAAGGCTAGGCTAGAGAGAATGTGTTGGATGATAGTAAATTATAGATATCGCCCATTTTAAAATTTGTGAATCAACTTTTTACGCAATTGTAGATGAACGTGTAAACGAACAGTGACAGCTATACAAACATCAATAAGAATATATTTCCCATACTTTCACTCTTTAGTGTATAGTGTCATCTTCGTCGTATCCTCCACTTCGTCCCAATGTCTGTTCATAACCATAGATATCAATCTATTACAGCAATCTCATGGTTTTGTCATTTCATTTCTTTTTCTTCGACACATATCCTTCGTCATCCATAACTGAGAGTCGTGGAAACATGTAAATATATTTATAATCAAATTTAAATTGTTTTCTTCTTGTGTTTTCAGTGAACACGAAGCCCCTTACATTCGACGAGGTCTACAACCAATCCAGTCCTACCAACTGCACCGTGTATTGTGGCGGACTTACCAATGGATTAACAGAGGAACTGATGCAGAAGACATTCGCCCCTTTCGGCAACATTCAGGAGATCCGTGTCTTCAAGGATAAAGGATATGCCTTCGTAAGGTAAGCACAGTACCTCGCAACTGAAAGTGTTCACACTTGTATATAAATTAAATATAAACTTTGAACTTCTAATGATCGCCGTGTTGGTCGTGTATCCTTTAATTCAAGCAATATACCTATTTCATATCAAGTATCAAACACTGATCAAAATACGATATATGTCAACATTTTTGCTTTCGATTATTATTTTTAATACATTGTCAACATTTCAAATTAAATATTTTTCTATTGTGAAACGAGGTATATCTGACTAGCTAGTCCAGTGAATACTAAACCGCTGAAACGGTTCGAAGAATGAGTTTCACTTTATGAACACATTCTCAATGCAAGTCTTTTTCAGTTTCGATCGTGTTTTTATCGGAATGTATCGTGAAAAAGCGTTGAAAAAGCGTGAAACAACGTACATATTAGAGTGCATAGAATAATCATGATTAAAAATGAGTGTAGTTCTTTATAATTTGTTCAAATTTGATTCACATCCAAAATGATTATAAAATTAATTTGAGGTCAATTATGAACTCAACCATTTCAACAATGAGAATACCATAAACAAGATGGCATAAATACAAGTACTAGATGACAAACTCAAGCTGTATGACTGATCTCTGAATTTTCAAGTAATTAATCTGTCAATAACTTGAGTCATGGTTAATGACGTTACGTGTGGTTTTGGGTAAACCTAATTCTATTAGTTCTATTAGTGTAGAGAATAGAAAATATCATCAATATTGAAAATTCATTCAGAAATTTCCCATTTTTTACCCCATCGAAGTTTGAACTTCTGTCATTTGGTTCCAACAAGTAATCATGTAAATTATCGAGAGACTCAACTTCCTATAATAGTCAAAGATTTAATAGTGTTCTGTGTCAATAAACCTATACCGGTACCTCTAATTACGTATATCAATTAGAACATTAACAGTTTACCAAGAAGTAAAATTATTGAGAAGTTTACATTCGTACTTGAGTAACATTACAAGTAACACCGAAAACTTTTTAATTGCACAACTTTTCCAATTTGGAAATATATATATATACAAATATGAAACTATTGGTGCTGATCGATCTACTCAGGTGAACGGGGAACGATTGTGATCGTATTATTATAATAACGTTATCAAAATATTCCAATTGAAAGACTATTGGTCCTTCATCACAAACTTATGAATGTCTAGAAACGAATAAAAACGTTTGCTGGAATCCAAATTGCCACGAATGAGGTGAAAGAGGAAAATAAATATTACAATTTGCTCTGAATTGCGTGAGACGTTGTTGTTACATTTAAACTTTTACTCAAACCTGAGAGTTGGAAATGTATAATAAGTAGTAACGAAATCACCGATTTTTTTTCAATTTGTGGTTCTCAGTATTATTCTCAACGTTAATACATTATAAATGAATACGTAAATACATATACATAGGCATCAATATACATTAATACATCATCTGAATAGCCACATGAAAGATTGGTCAAAAAATTCGATTTTCCTAAACTCATGTGGCATTTGAAGAATATAAAAAAATCATATACCGGTAAACTTATATTTTCAGATGGATAAAATTGTTTGGGAAGCTGTGTAGTATTTTTCATCACATTGCCCAACACATAGATTTTCACTGTTTCGAGATATATTTAATTGCAATTAGTGGAATATAATTTTAAAGACACTTTTATTGAACGCCTTATGTCGTCATCTATTTAAAAATAGAAATATTGTGTTTTTCGTTATTATACTTCCTACAAAATATCATCAAAAGACTTTGAAATTTTACAATTTAACTGTCATTAAGATCTGATGTCGAATGAAAGTAAGACTACTCGAAAATTGAGATTCGTGGTAGGTATAGTATATCTATACTGAAGAAAATTGTCGTTTACAAAATTGAAACTCTTTAAATTGTATACAAAGCGTGTATTTGTAGAAATACAGAACTTTCTGCAGCTTCAAAAAAAAACATTTAACCTTTTTTAAAGATATACGTGTGCATAATCAGGCCTATTGTCCCATAAAATCATTGGCCATTGCTGAACAAAATATATAACAGTAAGCATATTACAATGTATTACGTATTAGGTTTTTAAACGACATTATTATTGAGTGGATACAAGAATATCAAATTAGACATTTATAATTTCCACTAATGTTCAGTGGTTCCATAAAACATCATTGTTACGTACGTGTTAATCAAGAAATGTGAAGTATATACCAACGGTGTGAAACGCTACAAGAACTAGAGAGACGTTTTTTTGTTCGTACAGTAAAAACAGTATAATGGGAAGTTGTCGTGCATCCCGAATGTTTCCGAGTCGCGTATTGCTCAACACATTATCGCGTGAAAGAAACGTAGTGGATCACGCGACTTGCAAAATGCTTCGATTATGGTAGCACAGCAAAGTTTAACCACATTGAAGAAGAAAGATTATTTCATAAAATAAGGAACTTAGGTCCGGATATATTTCAAAGTATCGGTAGTGCGGAGAATGGGAGTTTGTGAAATAGTGAATGCGAGCCAAATAAAAGGGAAAATACGCGATCTTACTAATTACTAAAATGACTTGAAATTATGTTGCCAGGAAAATGTATGCTTGGATCATGCTTTACACATCGCTCATTGTAGTCTTAGTGGGCTACTCAAATTATTATAAACTTGTGATTTTGTTCATTTGGGATTGGGTCACTAGGATAAATTGATAGGATAAACAACTAAATTCGTATTCAATATTCAATTCCGAATTTTTTATTTTATCGTTCATAAAGTATTATGATCTTTCTTTTATTATTTATTTTTTTGAACAATGGGAATCCCAAACATGCTTAAAGCCGTTTGTACCAAATGATGAGTAGTGAATTGAACAAAAATTAGCAAATTAACTTGTTATATCCCTTGGATACTCATGCTATTTTTGTACCTTAAGTAATGATTGACTGATTAATATTTATCCATCAGTTGGTACAACCGGCTCTTACTATCAAAGCAGAACAAGTAGAGTAAAATATTATGTCAAAGAGATCAATAACCTGATATTTTTGTCTCATGGTGCACGTTTGGAACCTACGTATCTGTCTGTAAAACATTGGATTATCACTATAAAGATACCCAACTTCTGCTTATTCCTAATGCAGACTCACTTCCGAGCTAAGAAACATGAAAGTGAATTGTTGGATTCTTCAGTTTTGTGTGGTGATTGAAGTTCCAGTTATATTGTGAATCGGATTATTGTGATCTTCGATGAACTTGTTTTCATGATTTATTCCGATTCGTACGAGATATGTTCAACAAAGAACATAGAAAAGACAGAAGAGATGCTCCGGGAAAAAACATTACGTGAAAACGCATTTTTACTTTTCTGATTTTATGCATGAAAAGAATGTATGGTATATAATTGAGAGTAAACGTTAGACGCGTATCGCAATAAAGAAGAAATTATTGTGAATTTCACCTCGGTAAAAGCACAGTTTTGGTTTTTAGTATAGCTGATTGTACAGCTCTGAAACGCTGTTGCATTGCCATCGGTACGATAGCTATAGTTCGAGGTGAAACTAAATACAATTATGTAAGTCAAATTAAGTCTAAAATATGGAATTAATCACACTGATTTGTTCGAAAACACGTGTGCAAAATGTATTAGTTAACTGTGTGCTATTAAAAAACTTTAGATAATAGTCAAACTAGAGCTAAACATAATACTGAATGATAACAACTATGGTGTAATACAACGGTAATTACTGAATTACCAATTAGTATCAAGGACTAGAATCCTTATAATTGGCATGTTGCATATTACGTATTAATAGAATAGAGGGATTGAGCAGGAACTCAGTTTATTGATTGTAAAACACACACCATGCCATAGTAATCGCTGTATAACCATGTGGTTTTCACGGAGATTACGTTAATTCATACATAAATACACACTCTACATAAACCGTATTATCGGACAAACGGTGAGGCTATGTATACCCGCTTTACATGGTTGCTATACGGTGAATTGAAAAGCTCATTTAATTATTACTGAAATATCATCGTGGAAGCTTTGGAATTAAGCTATATATACACAGTTACACGATACGATTAGCTTCTGGTTAGAGCAAGAATCTATTGTGAGACATTTTCTTTACGTCAATGGCGGGTCACAGTTTGGCTGGAACTGTACCGGATCGAGTACAGACTTTGTGAGCTATTTTAGAAACACGATTGCATAAAAGGTTTTCAAAATTCCTTCTCATCACAGAGTTTATAGTTCAATTGATTTGGATCAATTCTGGAATTGAGGGCACAATAGTGAATGTGACTGAGGGAAAAGGCGGATGGAAAATGGTCAATGATAAAAACTATGTAATACCAAACTGTGAGAGGATACAATGCGGGTTGTTTCTCTCTTTGTCGGGACTACATTCAAACGACTGGTTGAAAGTTACTCTAATAAAAAAGCTGTCGCTATGCGTATTTATTATCCGTTTTATATATGGCACATTTTCTTTCCGATTCTGAAAATGTTGGTTTAATGTAAAAATATTGTTTACTGGATAAAAACTAGATTATAATTTGTTGGCAGTGCTTTAAATACTCTCGTCGACATTTTAGTACATATAGTACAGGTGACTATAAGTTTTGTTTTGTAGTCCACTTCGAATGAAATTACCCATGGATATGTATTGATCAACTATAACGTACTGCATACAATAAATCAAGGCGAAATGAAATAAAACAAATATTAGATATTCATTGAACAACAGACTATTTTTGAGAACAATGCTTCATTTGATTGATAACTCAACAATTTGAATTTAGAATGTGTATTGAACTGTTTTTGTAAAATAAGTGTAGTAATACAATTATTTGTGTAATCAAAATAAATATCTTGTAAAATGAGCCGAATATTATTTGAATTATGTTATATTTCATATTTATGATTTAGTAATAATTATCACAATACATGTATGTTACTCTGAGCACCGTTATATGGAAACTAAAATCCTCTGAAGTCGTTCTCCCTCTAAGGCCATTTTATCGGCTCTCATGGCACCATGATCTTGATTGAATACGTAAAACGTAATGCGATCGACTAGAAAGACCAAAGACGTAACGACCAAGCTACTTCTCGATTGAATTATATAATCCATAGAAGTACAAGAGGTCATTGTTCTCAATTACAACATCTTCTCATACGAAATGTTTGCCTGACAGATTGACTAACTTCATTTAATTCAAGCAAACTGCAATTCGTTTTTCGAAACAAACTAGTTCCAATTTCCGAACTTTCAATTGGAGCAATTTGTATTCTTTTCAAATAAAGGTATATATAGTCTAGGCTAACCGCGCTTCAATTCATCCTATATATACTCCCACCCCTTTTCACCCCAAACCAACCCTCCTATACCAACGGTTAACGAGTACAACCCTCACGGAATACCTTGCTATGTATTTTGTCAGTATTTTATATCCTTCAATCAATTGCCAAAAGCAAGCTTTATTCTCCATCCAGCTATACAGCGCTGCCGGCTTTTGTTTGTAAACTAAATGCCTAATAAACCACTGCCAGTGATCCTTGTACACAATAATCAGTTCATTTTAATTGACCGTGGAGTTTGAAACCATCGAATGTCCCGGACATGGTGTGTTGTTGATCAATGACACGTATGATGTCAAACACAAGCGAGATTGATGCGATGGACCAGTGGCGAGGATTGATCTCTCAACTCACTTAGAATACAAAACCTCTATAGTGTTTTGGCAAATGACGTCAGCGCCATTGTAATATTTCAGGAACAACAAGAGATTTTATTCAATTGGTAATTGATCAACTGAGACGAGTTTTCGAACAATTTGTCTCACAGTTTTTTCATTTAATTTCGACCTAATTAAATGAAACGTATGGCCGGTGCTCACGATGATTATAGCAATGGTCCATGAGATTGTTCCCATTCAATCGACCCGACTGGAAACGGCTGTGCGAACTACTGCTCGTAATAGTAGAAAGATTCAATGAACCGTTTGGCAATCAAATTGATTTTTGTAGTCAATGAAAAATGCACGATCGTTCTTATTTCATGAAGGAGTCGGTGAAATGTTTGCAGCTCAAATTGTGAGGCTACAAAGAAAATGAAAATGCCGCCGTAAGCGATATTTTAATTGTCTGATAATAAATTGATTTCGAGAACATGCACTAAGGAAAGGGGGTGGGGCTTAAGGGGAAATTAACCCACTACTAATTTACCTGACTTCCCCTTCCCTCTGTATGTGCCTTGACACCTTTACAGTTCACTTACTTTAGTCAGAATACACGCTATCGTATTCGTATGTTATGTAGATCGTACAAATATTCGTATGTAGATGTTCAAAGGACAAAAACGGCTTCAAATATTTACCCATTATGTATGATACATGTATACATTGCGTGTATACATTCTGGTTTAGAATTGGGCTCCCTCCCCTCATCCTACCACTCAAATTAAAGTTTCTACGCCCCTGTTTGAGAATACTTATTTCGTGTAATTCAGAACATATTATACACGAAATACATAAACAATCGCTTCAATAAAACAATGTGTTATGTGAGACATCATGCTTCCTATTGATATAATTAAAGTATTTCTAAATCTTTGCTGAGCACAAGTCGAAACAATTGCTGTAACATTATATAGTCACATATCTAATGTGCGTATTCACTGAGAGCATACTTCCAAACCTGACAGCATTCAACGATGTTTAAAGTGATAATGATGCATCGCAATACGAACTCGACAGTTCAAATTGATTAATGTTATGTCTAATTACAATTTCTGCGAATTTAAATTTCTTAAGAAATATACCAACGCACCAATTGTTGTCGCTAAATATAGATCAAGCAGTTGGTGGGTATCGAACCCCGTTTTATGAAAGACGCGGTTCAGAATGCTTTCAACCGAACTACTAGACCTCTCAGTACTGCAATAACTGTCAATTATATTTCAAAATACAAACAACTTCTGCCCAGTAGAATAATTCTTGATTGACTTCGGAAATACTGAATTATTTTATTACAACTCTTTACCTTAATATTGACCATGATAGGCTGCTGAGTTATACATATACATCATCGCTAGATGAAGACTTTATTTTTCATGAATTCACTTAAAAGCCATTGTTCTATGTGGAACATCAATTTTGTTGGCGATATTCCGTTTATTACAACTTGAACAATTTTTTTAAATGAGATAATTATAAATTCAAAATATATTCGGGTTATGGAAGACACGTATTCATGAGTATACATCCAACTGTAAGATATTGCGCAGTATCACAAAGCGCATAAGGCGCAGTTTCACAATATCATGAATACTAATAATCGCAAGGATTAGGGATTTAAGTTGTATTTACCAATGTAATTTTTATTCGTTTTCTGATTGGTGATTTGAAATTACATTGATAGCCGAGGTGATCGATAACTTTGCTCATGGATTGCTTTATCAAGGTTTTGTGAAACTTCATTGTTTGATGACCAATTTTATTATGAATAATATTGTCAATATTACTATACTAATCAATAATAATATTGATATTATTTTTTTATCATTATATTTATTGTACAGACAGACACAATATAGGATATAGCAACTGAGACGAGATGTCCAGTGGGTAGCACACTAAACCGTCATTCAGGAGACCTAGGTTCGATTTTCCGTCATGGTCGATCTTCCCTGCCGTGGTCTTCCACTGTCGTTCAGGTCAATAATAGGATGGTTCCTTAACAACAGGCCACGACTGACTCCTTACCACTTTTCAAAAACTCATAATGAAATCACCTTCAACCACTCCGTCCCATCCCGTGTATCATTCACCGACGCCAATAGATCGTAGGTCTACGTAGAAATGAGTACAGACCGTCTTTAAACACATTTTTTTTATTTTTTGTCAATATCATTAAAAACTTGACACAAAGCCTTTTATTCCCAATGAAAACCAAGGATGAAAGATTAGGATCGTTTGAATGGGGCAGCACAATGGCGATCTAAGCACCCCAATATAAACCCAATATGAATAAAAAATCACAGCAACACCTTATTGGCTTCAGTTCTCAAAGTGGAAACAAAAGATAAACGTCTATGGAAATGTCCTATGATTTTACTCTCTTTTGATGGTCAATATGAAATTCTTCAAAACTCTTCTCGTTATCCAACTTTAAACATTCATCAAGTGCTATATTATTCGATTTAATCTGGCAGACAACTTATTTATTATAGAAGCAATAATTCAGTTCACGAAAATGATACACGTGCCTGACGCCACTGTGTAGAAGAGAGATGGCCCAACTCATATGAACACACACTCGCGCGCTCGTAATAAAATGTGGTTTGCGATATAGTTGACACGAAGTCATAATATAGTTTTACATTCAAACAATGCGAACAATAACTTGAATAAGTGCAGTAATATGTATTTATACGACAACTATTTTAAATGGGTAGTAAAATATGAGTTGTTATTATATTTTATTATTACCAATTTTATTGAATGAGAATTATAACTTGTGTAGTTAATAGCTGTTGTTGGATGAATTGAACAATAAACGTATTACATTCAACTGAAGTCTATTTCAATTTTCAATATACGGTAGGATACGCGAATTGTTTCATCTTTACAACGATCGTTCGTCCGCTCTATCTCTTAAGCATGTCGGTCGGGGGTGTCGATATGTCAACACTCGTGGATCAATATATATATATATATATATATATATATATATATATATATATATATATATATATATATATATATATCAGGTTCTTTATATATATATATATATATATATATATATATATATATATATATATATATATATATATATATATATATATATATATATATATATATATATATATATATATATCGAGAGAGAGAGATCGAGAAGCTATTCCCAGAATTGTTTATTGTATTACCAATGTAATTTATGATCTGATGGTAATATGTAGATTTTAGATGAGTGAAGGTGTTAGTCTGTGGGCCTATTATAGATGATGATCACAACAATATAATACTCAATAAATACGTTCAAACTATACCAAATGTTACTTTTTGATTCATAGAAATCATTTATAAAGTAGAATTTTTGATATGTAACTATTCTGAAGAGATATATTATATGATCTAGGATTTGAAAAACATATATACATAATAGTAGGCCTTGAAATTGGATGATAAATAAAGATGAAAAGATTATTCAAAGTTGGAAATGCACGGAAATTAAGAGAAAATTGTCGAAAGTTGAATCATGTGTTACATGAGCGGATTTGGTTGCTCGAGTCCATTTATACAACAATTTTTTCTTCTTCAGCTGTACCTCATTTTGTATTTATTTCTCAAAACATGCAGTGTTTTCTGTAAATTATAAAACGCTTTGCATTTAAAACAGCACTTGAAATAAAAGAGCTTAATAACATCTTCAGCAGCTACGTAAAACCATTTTAGAAAGAAATACTGGAGGCAATATGTATTCTTTTTTCTCCCCGAGAAATGTATTCCTAATTCCTTGTCATGCGTGTATCTTGTACGTTCGTGCAACTGACTTACTACGCAAAATGCAGCGTCGTGCCATCTACCGGCAATTCCAATTACTGCATGATCTTTTGTCTACGTGTTACTCCCGCAAGATAGTGTGTCAACGACGGAGGAAATATACTGTACTGCACGGATAGGTATACTCTATAACGGTTTGAAAATTGTAAAATAATATAAACATTCTTATAATTGATGGAATAACAATTATACGGAACATTGTTGATTCGTTTCAAGAACTTCCTTACCGCTAGTGATGCTATTTATTCCAGTGTTTGGCTTATTGATGACTCTCTAATTACAATATTGTCAACCTTGATCCTGAAAGAACCACTTTCATGTTGATATCGCGAACTTGAAAAAAAGGCTTTGATTACTTCAATTATGTCGAGGATGAAACTAGCAAAATATCTTTCATACATTACATGCAGTTAGTGTACTGACTATCTCGTTTGAAGGCATGTATTAAACACGCAGTTCAGAAAACAGACTGTCAATCAGTAAAAAAGTTATGAAATGAAAACAAGAATGGAGTCCAACCCTTGATTCAAAAAACATAGCGCTTCCTAACTTAAAAAAAAATGGATTTAGTATGGCTATTATCCCAATAATATGAACTAAAATTGAGTTTACGTTACAAACTTGCTATTCGTATGACAAAGTGATACATAATAATCTCCTCTTGATGGTTCACATCTCTCTTTGTTTGACGATGAATTTCGTTGTTTATTTCAGGTTTTCCACCAAAGAATCTGCTACCCACGCTATCGTGGCAGTTCACAATACCGACATCAACGGGCAGACAGTGAAATGCTCGTGGGGCAAAGAGTCAGGGGACCCTAACAACGCCCAAACCGTGGGCCAGGTAAGTGAACAGGTGAATGTCGTCAACAATTTTAGTATTCAGGTATATATATATGAAGACTTTATACATAACTTGGACGGTAGAATAGATTTACGATTTGGTTTATATGTTTGTTGGTGATAAGTAAGATCTAATATATTTTATAGAATAGTTACGACACTGTTATTTGAATTTTGTAATTGAATAGATAGAAAAAAATTATATTTAATACAGAAATATCATATTATGTCCAAAGGATTGGCATGTTATCGTATTGGGAATTCTTTTGAATTCCGTTTTATATATGCGGACAAGAATATCTTTCTGAATGCATATATAGGCCTATACGAACAAGAAATTATTTTTGAATGCAATAAATGAAAGAATTAATCATATTAACAAGAGTGAAACTCACCAACTAAAACTGGAGAGTTAAATAAATCCACTTTCACACGAATTAGACAATCTGAAGAACCCGGCACCTCCACCAAAATGTTGTGAATTGGCTTCCATAACGATTATTGAATAGATCGATGTAATTACTGGATATTTATGATATATACTCACATGTACGATTGGTTTTGAAACCAATATTACCACATTCATAGATTTTTAAAAAACGGCACCTCCACCAAAATGTTGTGAATGACGATTGTTCTTTCATAACGATTATTCAATGAAATCAGTGTTATAATTCAATATTTATGATATGCACTCACATGTGCTATTGGATTTGAGAACAATATAAACTCATTTTATAGGCCTATTGCAATAATTATGTTGAAAAATCGTACATCTATAATTATATATTGACATATCGTCTTTCACTTTCCCGAGTCCTTACCACGTGAATGTCCCATGACGACAATAACTTGCAACTATATGATATTATTAACAAATAAGAAGTATATTGTCAGATCGAACTATAATTTTAGAAACCGGCCACTCAACTTCCATATAAAATATGTTCGCAGCTATCATAATTCTCACTTGCATATACATATGTCCATTCAGTTTGATGTTACTTCTTGAAATTTTACTGAATATTCTAAGATTCAGGCTCTATAGTAGGTCTACACTGAACTCACTTTATATATTCAGGTTGCTAATTTTATTCAAGTTGTGACATTCACAACCTTCGTCAATAATTGATAGAATCCTCTTTTTTTAACAGATATATTAAAGAACGTATAGGTTCTATATATGCAGGAAGTTTTTTTTTTTTTCAACTCATTACCATATGACCTGAAGCAGCTTGGTCTCCACAATAGCTCTTTCACTATATTGCACAAGTCTTTCCTGACTATCAATTGTTTTTATACTATTGATTAGTTTCTAAACTACTCATAATTGTAACTTATATGCCTGTTGTCATTGTTTTTTTTTATTGTTGACTGTCTGAATATCATGTAATTGATCAATTTGAGGACAATAAACATATTATTATTATCATTATTATTATTATAGAAACCGTTTTTTGAACAGAATGTTTGTATTATTCAACCCTTAGTCAATGTATAAGCTCGTATTCCGTGTACACACGCAGATATACGTTGCTATTACTTAATTAACTGAAATATTTATTTTCGTATTGTTATCCTGGCAATCACGTGACCCGTAATATTATAATATATTGAGCGAATCAATATAATAATACTGTTTGCTACTAGATGTTAATCGTTATTTGAATGCACCGCAAGTACATGTTATAAATGTCATTAGCGACATGTGGTAGCATCCGGCATCGTATTCAGCCCATCAGTGATCAGAGACTCAACGAACTATTAATAACGCTAGGCCATGTCGAGGTTGTGATGAGCGGGAACGGAAAATTGAAATATTGTATAATATAAGTTGAATGCACCGATTGTTGAAGGTTCTTAATTCAAATTTGAAACTATTTAACACTTAATCGTATAATTTAACGTGACGCACAGGACTTCTGCTGGTAAATTCAATAAACTATTTTAAAAAATTCATTTGGACGAGAAATACAATTACTACGAAATACGATACTATATAGACCGCTCTTACCTCGACAGTCGAGAACAATTAATAATCTCCCCACGTTAGTAGTTGAATAATAATACTATACAGAACAATACATAATAAAAAATATATATATATTTCAACTATTCATTCTTCTAAATCGTATCATAACGTCCTTAAAGTTTCCGTCTAACTATATAGCACATTGTCACCCGCGCGTGTTAACTGTGTAGAGGTACCGTGACTCGAACCCCAGCTCCCTTATACCGTGTTGTCATGAAACCCCCGTCTTCCACTTTACGCGATAGTCCAGTGTTTGTCGATCACGTGTAGACAATATCGAAAACCCAGAATTAAATATTTTATGCAAATAATAAGGTTGCGTTTTCCTACACGCCTCGTCGATGGAATACGAATAATGGTGGAGGGTTTGTTGACATTGATATGAAAAACGGAAGGAGTGACGAGGCATACGGTTTATCGTGTCGAAATAGGCGTGTCAGTGTTAGAGACCTCGTGTCAATTTACAACTGTGCCACACCACTTACCGCCGATCGGAAGTATTGATATTTAAATTATGACATGATATAAGTAGATGCTATATAATTTTTTAGCTCGGTCTTTTTTTTTAACCGTGAGGGAAACGGGATTTGGGTTATTGATATTTGTTTTTATAGGGTTATGAACAAGTATGCACTACTTTGCGACACTTTGCTTCGAACCATACACGTGGCTAGCTTTTAACCTGGAAGAGTGGAGTAAGTCGTTCATAGGCCCTATAAAATATCAAATATCAAATATCAACTACCGGCACATGTAGCACAGTGGTTAACGCGCTCGCTTCCTGTGATCCAGGAGACGAGGGTATTTTAGAACCTGGTTCAATCCCCACCGCCGACAATCTATACAGGGGGTATTCGTGGTTTTTCGTGGATTCCTCGGCTAATGCCGTGATGGTTCCCACAACATAGGCCACGACCGCTTTCTTCCCACTATCCTTTCCATTACCCAAGAAACCTTAATCTCACCATCCCATCCCATCATTAATAATCCATCCGACGTCAATAGATCATCACAATGTGTCGTTAAACCTAGTATATATATATATATATATATATATATATATATATATATATATATATATATATATATATATATATACATACATATATATATATATATATATATATATATATATATATATATATATATATATATATATATATATATGTAGATTTAAATATAGATATATAGATATATATATAGATATGTAAATATCAACTAAGAATACATCCTTAAATTATTATACTAACCTTTTTATCATATATTTTGATATGTCATTACATAACACCTTTTTCCACCTCTTTTTATATCATCAAGAAGGATCATCAAGACGGGTTTCATTATATAGAACATAATACAATTGTTTGAAATAACATATTAACTTGCAAAATAAAAAAGTGAAGAAGTTTGACAGTAGTCTCCATTTCTCTAAATAGAATATCTCTTAATCCAAAATTGTATCATCCGTCAGTACACATGAAGGCCTCCCCTATATAACCAATAATCCCTACAATATGACAACACTAGGGTCACCTACATAAAGTTATATGATGTTGAATCACTAGCAGTCATTGTCGTCTAATTTTACGATGGTCGATGTATGTAAGAAAGAAGGAATGGATAAGAAAGTGTGCTCCCTGTAATGCCCTATCTTTTAATCCTCTGATTCGATGGAAGCTTGATTGTTTTTATTGTCATATTCCGGAGAAGTTGCTACACATTGAAATAAATATTCATAACGTAGATATAGTCACTCAGCCGTTTTTCATCATTATTATCAGTATCGAACACTCGACTCAAATGAGTAATTGTTTCCTAGTTGAGGGTGAGGTATTATACGTTTGGATTGAGCACCACAAGGGTGATTTCTCACCGCAACTAAACTAATTGTTTACAATGCATCTCATTCAAGAAATTGGAAGTATCAAAACATTTTCCATTTGAACATATTAACATGAAAATATTCAAACATTCGAAAATATTGCCAACATGGAGAAAGAATTCATTATTGATTATAATCTTCTTTCTCTTCCTTTCATCTTTGTTTACCTTTCTTCCATTCTTCTTTGGTTTCATTTCTTCCAAAACTTCCTTTGTTTTCCACTCAGTGAAATACTTACTACTTCCAGTTTCGTACTCAGATGAAATTTCAATATTTAGTCCCTCTCGTTAAAAAAAAAACAGATTGTCAACATTTTCTTTTTGTTTGTTGTAGAGATTACACTATTGTAGAAAGTTGGATATGTAGGCCTATAAAATACAGCCAATTGAATACACTTGAATGAACTTGTCAGAACACTTATTTTCGAGTAATACGTGTATTTCATTAGTTACGTCAATTATAATTACCGGTTACATTTGCTCAGTTTTTCATTATAACGTCGATTACAAGTCCTGTTCAAGCATTTGTTTAGTGACGTTCAGTATAACAATGTGTTATCTGAGCCTTAAACCAACGTTATAATGTATCGTTTGTTTGTGATCAGAATCACAATGCCACCATATTGTATATTATATATCATCTATGTTTTGATGATATTTACAATGCAACGGTATACCGTGCCTGCGCATAATGCTCAACAGTCAGCTAATAATGTTTCATATCGTACATCAAAGCGATGCGCAGTAATTCATGATGTAATCCACTATGCTTGCATTGCGAACATACAACTTTGAAAACAAAGCATCGCACAAAAGTATAAAAAAACTACTCTGCTTTACGTATAATTTGTTAGGAAAATGATAATTTTCAGAATAGTGTGATGGATTATACCCAGAAAGAGGCGACAGTGTGATAAATGCCTCTTCCAGTTTTCGATTCATGAATATTAAAAAGATAACTTGTTTTTTGAATTTTTATAATAGTCAATTGTTAATTGTCGTATAAATTTGCATGAACTATGAAAAAGAGTAAAGAATATTGTAGCTTTCTGTCCAATCCTACTCTAAATGGACTAAATCGAAATCAAAAAATAAGAATTAAATTTTAAAAATAATCAAACTAAATCTGAAAAAACAAAAATGGATCTTTGTAGCTGGGATTACGGGAAAAGCAACTCGTTGAAACTTGAATCAGTTTAAAATATTACGTGTATTTTCAACAAAATGACTACAATGACGTTAAAACAAAACACAAATCTTCAATCTTGTAACAATGGAACAAAGAAAAGTTGTCATCCCAATGGCCTATTGAGATCACAACGTGATTTTAAATGACACAAAGATAAATTAAACTACCTTCATACAAACAATACTGAAAAATATATATATTCATTTAACTGACCAGGGCAGATTGGTTTAAACAATGTCTGATTTTACCGTGATTGGTTCCTCGCTCGCTGGTTCGCTCACCCCACGCGCGCACACGCAAGTTTCCGCCGAACCACGCGTCTTCGAGTCCCGGGGCGGGTAGTCACGTCTCCTCACCGAGTTCGCCTTGTTCCACGTTCGTTGTCAACAAAGCTGGCGATGTTGGACTCCGCCAAGCTGGCGATGCTGAACTACCCGGTTCGAAGTCGGACCCCCCAACCCGTGATCTCCGGTCGACGTTTTTACTGACTTGTCTCTCTGATTGTCTATCTCGTTCTCTCCTCATCTCCCTGTTTCACCAGGCTTGTCCTGTAGGAGCTTACTTTCGTTCGACCAATAAAATATGCGGATACAAATTTAAACCAATCACAATTCACCATACATCAGCTTTTGGCTTTTGTGGCTTGATGCATCCCCTGGTCATATATCTGTCACTTCTTAAACTTATTGTATCTGCCGTATGCCGAGTGTTCTGATTAAATTATGGTTTGTACACATTTGACAAAATACACTTGAAACACTAGATACATTGGTACAAGATGACTATAAACAGAAAGTTAATGCAATTGAGAAAAACAACTGAAGTGTGCTTGTGGAATGGGGGATGCAGGCACGAGATGACGGGGTGAAGGGTGTTAATGGATGGTCGTCATAAAATCAACAGACTCAGAAAGTCAAGACAACGTGGGAGTTATCAAACAAAAAGAACTTATTAACATCAAAATTTAGACAGGGAAAACTGGCATGTTACAACATAGGTTAATTAAAAAGGTACAAATTGATAAAACAAGTAATTTTATTGTGGATTGATAATAAAAGTAAATTTATTCCACGGAATTGTGAGCATAAACAATGATTATCTTCATCATCGTCATTTACTATACGTAAAAGTGAGTCGACAAAATCCAGACTTCAGCTTGCTTTCTATATGAATAGTAAAAACGATCCGTTAAACGTGCAAGGTTACCCTTGTATTGAAATTTGAAAAACATCCATTAATAATGACATCCATGATGTGAATGAATATCAACCGAGGACTGAGAATTGGTAATAGCATTTTACAGATATAAGATTTCAACTGAATTTAATTTCCTGTTAAGAAAGGAAAAAGTTTAAAATATGATTATTTGATACAGTATAGTCAGTATTGAGTTTCATTCTGCAGTCAACATTTCCGCCAGTGTATAAGCTGATAAGTTGACAACTAATCCCCACATCTCACATAATAAGATAGTGAGATGAGGAGAGTATATGTAGGTGTAGTAGATGAGAGTGTGTGTGTGAGATGTGAGAGAGAGAGAGAGAGAGAATGCATGTATGCTGAGGTTGTTGTCAGAGGGTCTATCATTTCGCAAGTTATTGAAATTGAATTCTCGACCAACAGTTTTCTAGTGCTGATAAGTGAAATTGACTCGTGATTGATAAGTGAATTGACTATTTCATTTAGGCTCGATCTTGTCCTTATGCGTTCTCATCATAGCTGAATTCTGCATTATCATTTTCGTCTCGTTTAGGCGTAAAGCCGAACTCGCAAGCTTTGCCGTTCACACACACACACACATATATATATATATATATATATATATATATATATATATATATATATATATATATATATATATATATATATATATATATATATATATATATTATATATATATATATATATATATATATATATATATATATATGTGTAGTGACTTACAGATAGGAGACCATCGAAAGAAATAGTTTCATCCATATACGTCACTTTATTAGTCTATCGTCTTATTAGCTTTAAACCTACGAATATCACCTAGGTGTCTATAGCTGGCAATATTGTGAATATAATCAAATCATCAATCTGTATCATGAGACTGATTCGATCATCAGGAATCTGCTGTAATACATGCTTCTAAAGTGACAAATAATCTCTCATTTACGACAGTTACTTAAAAGATACTTTTCATATATCAGTTTGATGCTGAATAAGATTATAATCGTAATACAATACAACTCACATCAGTGGGCCATTAAGTTACATAGTGCACATTCAAAAGTGACGCCAAATTTAAGATCAAAATAATGAAAACTTTTGGAACCATTTCGATGTTATTTTTATTGTTGTTGAGAAAAGTTACAATGATGTGTTTGTTAACGGTGGTCAATATTCCAAATCTTCTCAAATACCCATATATTTGTTTTTTCTAAATTAAAACTAGTAATGACTTATTGAATTTAAGATTAATTGCGATTTTACGATGTGATTAAGACTGAAACATTGAATGTTTAATGAGCTATAATGTATAATGAATTTATAAAATCAACGTATTTCACTTTGGATTTCTATTTTGACCATTATAAACATAGTTTATTCAATTATTAGTTTGTTTCAACTGTTTATGCTTTTGTATCGACTACTGACAAGTCCGCAGGAACACATTATGGTTACCAATATATTAACGAATTTGTTTTCTTTATTTCTGTCAGCCATTGACTGGTACACAGTATCCCTACGCGTACGGTCAGCAAATGGGCTACTGGTACCCACAGAGTTACCCGACCACTGCAGCCACTGCGGCGGCGGCGCAAATGCAGGGCCAGTTTCTGCAAGGGATGCAAGGATACACTTACGGACAGTATGCCGGCTTCAATCAAGGCTATATGGGGTAAGTTTCAACTCGATATTAGAGATGTCCATTACTTAATAGTTTTGAAAAATGCAAAAAAATCGATCCTCTAATATAAAAAATTAGGCTTGTGAATCCGAACTTTCAAACGCCGAGACATCATTCATGTGGGACCACGTATTGCGACCCGGCTTGATATACAGAGACTTGGTGCCTCGGAAAGTGGTCCTTCAGATATTGAGTATCAGTGCTATTATTGTGGTTCTGGTACAGTAGGCCTTGGTATACTGAGATCCGACGTTTTTGGAAAGATATACTGCGGCCTGAGTCTGTGATTTTTAAGGCCGTTATCATCAGATCTGTGTTTCATGTAAAATAAGTCTTTGTAGAGAGACTCGACGTTTGCGGAAAGAAAACCTCGTTATAGTTAGCCCTGAATCTTGGGTCAAGGCTGACTATATCGCGGCTCTCCTGCCGCAAACTTCAAACGTGTGGAAAGTGAGCCTCGATTCTCTGAATGTTAGGGTTAGGTCAAGGCTTATTATAGCAGGACTTTCTTTCCAGAAGTGTTGAGGCACACTTCATGAAGGCTTCTCTTTACAATAATCATACCCCTGACGGCATGGAATATTTAAATTTGAGCCACAGCATACCTAGGCTTAATTTCCACAAACGTCAGGACTCGTTAGATCAAGGTTCTCTATGTCTAGGCATATTTCGGAACTCACTATCCGATTTTTTTTTAGAAAGCTAACAATATCAGGCTCTGGGCTCTCAAAACCAAGGCTCACAGTAAGTCTACTCATTCATGTGCCACATCAGTAGTTCAACTTTACTAGCCTAATATATGGGAGGTGACCTTAATGGCAAATAGCGTAGTGTCAAAAATAAGACCCATTTTCCACTTGACTTCATTCCACACATAGACCCTCTTCACAGGGGCTTTTTTAAAGAATTTTTGTCTAGATAATATTCGTATATTAAAGGAGTTAATTGAAAAGAGAATTGTATAATCTTAAAAGGGTGGGGTGAAAATCAATAAGTAAATCGCAGTGTGCTATTATTACAATGACACAATGATGACTCTCAGTGACAACTATTTATAACGCATATTATATCATTTTGAAAGTCCAGCATTTCATATTTCTCAAGATCAATATTATTTGACCCCAAACATTTATCTGAAACAGTAATAACCAACATTTAATTTCAATATCTTTTTTGCCAAATACCGTGCTAGTTATGAAATGAATGCTTTTTATACGGTACTGTGTGGAAACATAAATTGCATTCACTTTATTACATCCACATAATCAATATGGCATAACACAGCACTAGCACTGTAATTACATTAGAAATTAGAAATGTATATACACATTTGCGAAATGAGTGCGAGGGATTTATATCATATTCTGATGGAGTGCTTGATGGATATTTTTTCATTCAACAGCAGGATGGGCATGCAGCTACCTACGACCTGGCAGGGCATGCCAGGACAACCACAGATTCCCGCAGCTGCGCAGCAAATGGCTGCCGCTGCGCAAGGAGCGGCTATGCAACAGCCTACGGGCATGATGGCGTACCCAATGCAACAATTCCAGGTAATTTATCTAATTTCACTGATTTGTAAAGATATGTACGTAGTTTTCCGCTTTACCCAACTTGTAATTTCATTTGAATGTGATTGATATTCCCACGTTTTGTATTAACTCTCTAGTAGTTCCTTCTATCATAATCTTGAATAGTTATTTCATTTGGGTCCAAGCTCAATTGAGTATCTGAAACCGAAATTTCAATGTGATCATAATTTTGGAAAATAAAAGCACTAATAAAATGTCTTCCTCGGGTTCAAGAATGATTGTTAATAAGTTGATAACTATCGTCTTTTAATACATTTATTACCCTTCGAATAATTTGGCTTGAATGTGCTCATAACCGAAATGACAATGTCACCAGTTTTTCGAATTATTTTTGTTTTCTTTTAGTGTCACGAAATTAAATCAATCTGATACAAATGATGCCAATATAATGAATGCAAGGTTATTGATGATTGATATTTCATATGAGTGTTTCTGAATTAGATTCTGGTACGTCGATATTTTACTATTATGTGCATCATTGCAGATGATACACAATGATTTACAGATGCAATGGACATTATATAGAATTATATTTATATTTGGGAATTTTTCTCAAAACTACTTCCATTTTCTACTTCCATCATATTTCCCACTAGATTTGTTGAAAGAAATAATAGTTTGTCTCATAACTGCACGATTATTAATTACAGTATTAACTCCATGCTTGATGTGTTATATGCATATTGACTGTCAAGTACACTCCTACTAAAAGCTTGTATTGGTGAAAAGTTTCTCGTATATGAAAGAGTTACTTGCTTAATTTAGTCATGCAATTATTATGCACGAACATTATACTCATTTTATAATTTGCATTCCGATTTGTAACTTTATTATTTATAACTTGAGTCAAAAGCCAGACATACATATTTAATATGTTATAAAAAGTTCAGCTATATTTTATATTACTTTTTTCTCCGCGTTACAAACAAAGTTGATCCAGCAATTTCCTGGGTTCGATTCCAACATCTTTTAGAGTAGTTATTCGTGTTACCTATGTAGAACTTAATAACGAGAAGTAACATCACAACAGAAAATAGAAAAGTAGTTCTTTTTAATTACTGTTTGCTTAATGTAGGCGTATCTTTTTGACTTGTAGAGTACTTGTAGAAAAACATCCTCGTTTATTTAATTGTAATGTATACCTGATATATACATATATATATATATATATATATATATATATATATATATATATATATATATATATATATTTGTTCCTATCCACAATGACTTTTTAATTCTAAGAAAAGTCGAGCATATTACTGGCAAGCGCTTCATCTCATTATTCACCAACGTATAAGCTTGGTCCACAATAATAATAGGCATAGGAAATAATATGCGTCGTTGGAACGGACTGAAAATAAATCTGTATTTTTCGCTCATCTATTTTCATTGTATTTTCATGGCATTTATCATATACAAACTTTTCTAATGAATTAATCACATTTTTGGGGAGATTATCACCATAATATAATCGCTAAATATTAGAGGACTGCTACTATACTATTATGATATCTCCTACTAATATAATGTTCAGTATAATATCTTCTCTCATAATAAACCGATCAGTATACGAGTTAATAATCTACGTTCAGAATTGTCTATCTAATTATACATGCATATTCGAATATTTTATTTATTCTGTTGCTTTATTCTGATACTAGATCCAATTATTTTCTATGCTGAATTATGTACCGTAGTCTCCCAAGAACCTAACCTAACAGTTTGAAGAAATTAGTTCCATCTAGGTGTCCAAAAATATAGATTTATCTATTCAACTTATACAGCGCGTAAATATTTAAAAAATATAAAGAACGTAGATAAAATTTGATTTCAGGCAAATTGTGCTTACGCTCATCTAAAATTAAATTAGGCTATCTTTTGCTTGCTATACAAATTGCAATGAAATGGGAGGGGCCGACTTGTCATTGCTACGTCATCTAAATCACGGTGTTCTTTCTCTGTCTCTCTTGCAGGCTCAGTGATAATGCACACACGCACCATGCCACGCACATTTAGAAGTAGTGTCACACGCATTATAGAGTCACGAAGAATGAAACTAGACTTTAATTAGATTAGGATAAGAAAACATCGTTACCTTAATATTCATAGAATTTATGTTTATATCAAACTTGAAAAGTAGTGACAAATCTGAGAAAGAGAGAATGTTTTTAAATATAACAGGAAAATACGGTATTTTTGTTTGCTATGCAGGCCCAAGTCCAGAATTAACAAATGTTGAAAATATATTTTTAATTTTCGTCATCTCTTTGAAACCATTTTTATATCATGGCTCTACTGGAAGAAAATATATTGTATTTTTTGCAGTCACATGCATACAATGTTTCACTATTATATGCACATCAGAAGAAACATTTGATTTGAAAAACAGTTAAATGAGTTATTGCGAAAATACTAAAAATATAACTGTCAGCGAAAAATTGACGGAAATTTGAGAATACATATTCATCAATTCCATGAAATATTCCATAAAAGCTTTAGGACACCTTCTAAAACATTCTGTTTCATTTTCTTCACTTCAAAAGTATCGTAAACATTTCAAAAAACCTATACCTTTTCACCCTATTTTTACAATTTCATTTTTTATTTACCGTATTTTTCTTGTTTCTAAAATATTCCTGAACGAATATTTGTTATGACCTGCGCAACATTTTAAGCATATATTTTTTATAAATATTTGAGCATAAAGTAGCAACCAAACCGGGAAAGCTAACAATTCACTATTCCCGACTGCCACTCGAAATAGTAAAACTCTTTTTCATTCCATCCATTTCGAATAGGGAAGACTTTACTAAAGACACAAGTGCCAAACATTTGAAATATTTAACAAAAGCGCTAAACCATCTCATTGAAACGTCAGATTTTGAATAAGAGCAACTTCATTATTTTTAAATGCATTCCATTTGTATCAATTTAGACGTTACAAACGCATTCCAATCAGTGAGAAGCAAACTGATAACAAACAGAATTCCGGTAGAGAAAGAAATTTATTTCAATTTTATATTTATTCAGCAATAATTATGCTACAACCTATACATGACGAACTATTTTCAAATTTGAATTATGATTTTGTTAACCCTGTCAGCCTCTCCTTGCGTATCAAATGTATCATTGTATTACAACAATGTTCCTTGCATGGTAACGTTAGGGCTGAGATATGGAAACCACCTGAATATCATTCAGTGAACAAACTGAGTATTAATAGATAATCAGATGACTATACAATACAAAATATATTCTGATGATTTCCATATATCTCGCGGTGTTATGTAGTTGATCAAGGGTGTACGACTTGTAACTGTATTGTAAGCCAATGTTTCTCTCTTTATCCCCGGACACACCAGTTAGCAGATGAAGACTGGCTTGCACCAAGCCTCTTGGTCTGATTGTAATCAGGCAGAGACACATTAAACAACAACAGTAACAAAAACAACAACAATAACAACAACTGCAACGACAACTACAGTGGTATCATTACGTCATCAGATGCATTATGAATGGTGTGAATAATGTATGATCAATTGAAACATCAAAGCAGCAAGACAACGAGTGTGAAGTGTGAGCATATTGATCACTTGCTGCTGTGAATCAACCATGACAGGCCAAAACAAGTTAATGTGAATATATTATATATATCCGAAATGCAAAGAAGATGATCAAAGTAATTAAAGAGGAAGAAACATTATGTATAAATATATGAATAAATATATATTTACTAAAACTGTGAACTAAGTATAGAAAAGAACGTGAAAAAAAACAATTTAGTTGTCTTAACTATAAATAATCATAATGTAGTAACCATGAAATGTATGTAAAGAGTTTACAAATTTTGGTGGTGATTATTTTCATAGTAATTGTAATGAATGAATCGCATGGTTCGCGTGCTGTTGTTAAACAAAAAAGATGTTGCTATTAAAAAAGGTCTAGGAATGAATATATTATTCCTTTCGTTGTACAAAGTGATGTCTTGTTCCAAAGAAATTAGCGTAGCGTGGCTCGAAAACAATTGTAGAGCTGCTGTATACCATACGTAGTCGGAGTAAACAAATTATAACTCCGTGGGTTTGGTTGTTGGTGATATATATTAAACAAAAACACACACAAAAATAACCAAAAAATAGAAACAAGTTACCAAAAAATGTAGTTACTGGTAGTATAGATTTTAAATGTAGTGTCGATAAGTGAGCAACATAGAAATATGTAACCCCAAAAATGTTATAATAATTGTATTCGCTATGACACAATATAATGTGATGATCGCATGAGCACGAGATGACGATGCTAGACTAGCCTAGTAACATGGACACACAAAATATCAGATAGAGAATCAAATAATTAGTGTTGTTTTAGATCGCCAGATGTGGCATAGTAAAATAAAAAAAGACATTAAAATTATAGTACCTAGTCTATGTCATGTTAAGGAATACATTGTATATAATATAATATAACAAATTAATCGGTGATAGTAATTAAAAAAAACAAAAAATGCTGATAACGATTTTCTATAGCACAGTTTTAGGATCGCCATCTCAGCTGCTGCCTGTAATTTAGTGAGTGTTGAAGAGTACAGCCTGTGCCACAAATCTCACCCGTCTTTGAGTTGAACGCAACGAATCAGAGTAATCATTATAATCAGTATTTCAAAGATATCATTTAAACTGCCTATTAAGTAATAAAAATCAAAGACGGGGACAAAAAATTGCTTCCAAATCATGAGATTTTCTCTCAAAAAAATATGAAAGAAACACTAGTCACTTGAAAAAATCATAAACGTCGCAGTAAAGCAATCATTTTCGAGAAACAAGAGAAAATTATAAATTATTTTTAATTAATATTATCTAAATTCAGGTTAGTGAGTCATAAAGTGCGCCATAGTTTGTCATTGCGCGCTCGTTGTATGTGATGGGTCTTGTGCATATATGTGTTGATCCTAGTGTAAAACCCCTGCATCGCTTCAAAAGTGTTTTAAACGCTCCAAAATTGTAGAAAATCAACACACGAAGGGCCCTACATGGATTAATGCTGAACGACAGTGTCTAATCAAAATAACATAAGTGTAAACAAATAGAAATACATTAAAATAGCATATTCGTATATAAAATGCAATAGAAGCACATTTTATACTTTGTGAAATGAAAGTGAACGTTTTGATACAAGATTTAAAGAACAATACCACAATTCAGATGAAAAAGTATTACATGTCGGATTTTTTTGTGAAAAAAAAATGATCTGTTATGAATATTATGTTGTTCGTAGTGAAAAAACACAGTAATATGCACACGAGTTAGTTTGTAGTTCGCACGTATAAGCTATAGCCGTCGTGTGATGTTTTCCCAGTGTGATGAGCGAGATAGCCAAAAAATAATTTATATAATTATTATTTATGTTATTATTGTAATAATTAATATACACACCAGGCAAAGCCCGTACGCTAGAGCTAAAATTATAATATCCAAAAGTGAAGAAACTATATCCAATGTCATGTTTATCCCCAGAAGTGAACTAACCCTCAAAAACGAAATTAAGAGTAAATATTATTGAATTTTATTTATATATCAACTTTTGTTGGGTAAAAAAAAATATTGCAACGAAATTAAAATTATGGAGTTAGTTAAAATTACCAATGTATTCTCCGTGAAATAGTCCATGGAAACGCATCGTCCCATGCAAGTGACGAAATAACTAACTAACTAAATATGGGGGATGTTTAGCAGGAATAAAGAGCTTCCAGTCATGAAATGATTCACTATTTTTGGTACTGCGCCTTCTCAATATCACATGATTGGAGCTGTTTCATTAATTATTATATTCGAACATCTCACTTGTTTTATTATTCATATAATGAAAACATTGCATTATTGAATTTTATGATCGTTATTATTTACTACCCTCATAAGTATTGAACACAATCACTGTATGTTTTTTGGAAAATGTCTCATTTATACGCGCTGATTGTAAAAAAAAATCACTCTCTGTTGTTATCGTATCAGCTATGATGTTGTCGATTATAATTAATTGTTATGTTTATTGGAATCAAATGAAAAAAATTGTGAAACTTTTTCGGGATATGTCAAATTATATAATATATATAATATAATATATTATATATATATAAACAAACAAACAAATAGAAATTTAAAATCTAGTCAACCTGCCGAAGAACAATCCCTTAAAAGCCTATACTCTCCCTTCTCACATAACACACCCACCATATGTATTGTGTATAATGTATAGCAAGAAAAAAAACAAGTTTTGTACCAGCAAAGTATAATGGCTATAACCCTTTTGTTAAGGGCCGAATAACTTATAAAATAGAGATAGGGAAATGAACCTGAAAAATGTAGATAAATTGGATATAAAGAGCTAGATTGGTAGTGGAGAATGGAATTGAGAATAAAGAAAGTTATAATACAATGTTTATTTTGCATCTGTGTACGTGTAAAACCTCACCATGTTTCCCAACTCTCTCAACTAAATACCTATTCTAAGAGCTTCTTTTAGAGTCTTGAAATAATAATGATAATCCAAGATTATAAAACAATATCTTGCTGCATATACTCAACCCCTACACACCATGATCGAGGTATATCTACCGACTGAGAAAATATATTGTACTTTACTGTACTATTCATATCTGTTGAAAGAAATGTTATCTAAAGAAACGTTTTGGAAAAATTCAAGAATTTCTTTCATTTTCTCATTTGGTCATTTTTTTGGAAATATTCCCACTGGTTTTCAACAAAAATTGTCCGTCGTTCAAAATTGTCGTTCAAAACTAAAAAGTTCCATTCCAAATAGAAATGTTGATACTGTTTGTTGCTTCGTCAGTTGCATCACACAAACGAAGCATACATTTAGAGCATATGAAACTGAGAGTTCAATATCAACCTACTAACGATTTTGTGAAAAACTTTGGAACACACCGATTTGGATGTAAGAAACGAACGGGTTGCCTAATTTCAAACAATAGGCCCACAATCGTACGGTAAAGGTAAGGCAAGAAAATCCTTAAATGTTCAGTCCAACTGATAATTTAGTTTTGCTTCCGTCAATATGTGATGATAGTGAAAACAAATGAAGCCCAAATAACTTTAATTTGCCTCAGAAATCTACAGAACGAAATTTAAAGAATGAAAGCAACTAGAACCTATGTACATAGAATTTTATAAAATAACTCATTAATATCTAATTTATTCAAGTGAGCTGTATGCCAAAATTATAGATACATTATATTCACTTTGTCAATTGTCATATATTATAGCAAGTGATTCTATTCACTAGATTGTTCAAGGACGAGTAAGATTCATTCGATATATTTCCATAAAAACAATCAACAATGGCCTCCAATATTTTCTACTCCTCATTAAAGCTGTTTATGTTTTAATGGCTTACTGTAGATCATCAAACTAAGAATTTTATTTGAAATATAATTCAAATACTCAGTTCGAGTTAAAAAAATCTATCATTATCTGTAAATCGAACTTGGAACTAAAATAACAATAGATTCCAATTTAGCCCATGACGTTACGTAGTACAAAGCTGCCTTCGAGCAATCATTTCAGTGATTTGTACGGAACTCGGTGTAACATGAAGCTTCTTCACCATTGAGTCTACTCGACTGAGAAGAAGACGACGTGACAGAATCGTAAGTAAATCACACTCAAACAGTAAGTTAGTTTCAAGCCTGTGTCCACAAAAACTTTCTTTCTGATCACTTCAACCGTATGATAACCTATTTAGGAGTGCGTAAGTAGAAAACACACATTGAGGTGAAACAAGTTACTTCAGTCGAGGACTGAGGTACATCTTAAGACAGCGGGCAGGCGTTTGAGACGAACGCAATCGCGTGATTAGAAGAGTCCATGGGAGTCGATTTAGCGGAATATTAGTTATTTGGTGAATGCTTTTGAACGGTATGACATTTCGAAATTCTAATTGAGAGGAAACACAGATATTTTGCAATACCTTCAAGATGGAGTAAGTAATAACTATATTTATCTCATATCACATAATTGTCACGCGTATACGATTGAAAAAAAAAAAACATTTTTCAACCGTATACGCGTGACAATTATACGATATGAGATGAATGGTAATTACTTATACCATCTTGATGGTATTGCAAATATCTGTGTTTCAGATTTATCATATTGTCCAAAAGTTATCACCATAAACTAATATTTCATTAAACTGTCTGCTAGTTTCAGTGCGGTTAATGCCAGTAGGCCTACGTTTTGTTCAGGATTCATTTCAATGCATTTTAATCTGCCGCTTTGCATGACCGAAAGTATAGGTACTACATGACAACAGGAACTTATGATGGGACGTTGAAGCTTGCATGCATATTCCATCCTATTCAATTGATGATAATTAGAGGTTCCCATATGCATTTTGCCCATTCCTGTAGTATGAATCACCGATGAGAAAATAATTAAGAGAAGGCTATTGTTTATTCTATTCTGTCTCTCGGCCGGCGGAATCATATTTTCAATACCCTGGATCAAAACAATATAATGTTTCGTTGGCTTGTGTGTTCTCTGCATATATATCTGCTAGAGGTGCAATGTAATAATTCAGTTCCAATTGGCATCATATCAATAATAAATTATTCATTACGAGTTAAAGCAAACCGTTGCAGTTCACATTCTCATACAAGGTAATCCAATCATATATGCCAAAGATCATCACAAACTATTATGTGCAGAGTAATTTCAATTTCTGTAATACTATCTTATTGAATATAACTTGGAGATTAATAGGGGCAAATATATAAGTTGCTTCGTGTTTCTCCAATCCGTAATATTCATTCCTAGAGGGCCTAGTTACGAGTTTAGAAGCTGCATCAAATTATGACTAATAATGACATTAAATTATGACATTTTCGTTCGAGTCTCGAACACAAAAAGGCCCCTGCTCGTGCCATCCCTAACCTGGCCGCGACTTTACAACCCCTTATAGGCCCCAACGCAAGAACAACACTCGATTCAATTATTGCAAAATGAAGTAGACTATGACTTCTTCTTTGAAAACGCTGCAGTTGAACCCATTTCAACTAAGCCTACGCAGAACATACGAGCCGCCCTCGTTAGCTCAGTCAGCTCAGTCACGCTTCAGACACTGAAGCGAATCGTTGGGCGTGGGTTCGAATCAGTGGTTATATTAGTGCGCAGTTGACCCTAATATGCGCAGTTCTAAACTTCAAAAATGCAGCTCTTAATTTCAATTTGCGCAGTTGTAAAATAACGAATATTGTTGAATAATGAACATTATCAAAGAAGAATTGAGCAATGAGTGAATCGATATTCTTAAAACCACATTATTTCATGTTCATGCTCTATAATTTGAATGATTCTTCCCTAAATATTCTTTTCCCATTAATAAATACCCGTACACTTGGCGCAGATAATGCACCACAGCCTTAGGCCTACATATTCCCAAATAGTAACAACATACTTAAAAAAGTGAAGTTTTTCAATAAAAAACCCTGCGGGGCAGTGATGCGCCTCCTCCCCCACCCCCCCCCCCCCCCCCCCCTACCCACCCAGTATCCGCACGGAGACTACCGCTTCATAAAATTGATTTAATATGCGTAGTTCTAAATTTTCACTAATATAACCACTGGTTCGAATCCCGCATAAGGTAGGGGTTTTTGTAAACGTCCTTTCACACAAGATCACTTCATAGTTTCATAATCACCTGCTCATTCGTACCCCCCTATAACCTAGCTGTTGGTGGGGTCGTTAAGCAAACAATAATCAAAAAAAGAACATACGAAGAAAACATTCAAGATTACTAAACTTGACCCAAGTGACCTTAACCATATAGCTTCTCTGTTCTCTAACCAAGTCTCTGTAATAGTAATTCTTACGACAATATAAATTCATACATTAATTTAGTTTTTCAGAAAATATAAATTGTTTCATGAAAACAAGAAAGTGTTGCTACAACGAAATGCGAACTGGCGACCTTCGGGTCCAAAAGCGAACACGCGAGCACAGAGCGGCAATATAAAGAGATTAGCCCATTTAAGCAATAAATGATAATCATAATTAATGATAATTATAATTTTAACTAATTATTATTATTATTATGAAATTATAATCATGAATTATAATATAAATGCACCTTGTGTTGGGGCCTAAACGGGATTGTAAAGTCGCGACCGGGCCCACTCGTTGTCTTGGATAATATTAGATCATTATCACTTATATATTATTTCATATATTATTTTTATTTATCTGTTCAGTGGGCATAATTCATGAATGCGCTGGTAGCCGCAAAAATCTGCCACGCACTTTTTGTTTGAATTCAAAATTTCTTGAGATCGTTGAAAATATTAAATTATTTAGGCCTACACAGGTTTTAGTACAAGTATCTTTCATCTTCTTTCTTCATTTTGATTTCCTGACCAAGATGCTAGATCCTGGTACCAAACATCATGTTATCAAAACAATGTAAAAATTATTCTCATCAACAGCAAAATTATTGCGAAATAAGTCAGAACAGACTGAAAAATGTTGTGAGTGTTGTGAAAAATGTGTGTGTTATGAGTCAAAATGCATACAATTCATGAAAAATCCTGAAAATGAAACAATCAACATATTAGGAATGAATATCAAACGATTCCCATTGACATATCGAATAGCAAAGCCAACACTCAAATACTGATGTTACGAGTGTCCGTACTCTGTTTGTTTATTTATCTATCATTTGCAATATATGTGCATCATCTTTTGAATACTATATAAATCTATAATACGGACTATTCCGAAAAGAAAGGAATCTGATTTGGAACCAAGATTTTCCGAGGAGTGGGTAGTTACTTATTTATATGTATACCGCTTGCCTATTTTCATGAGAATTATGCATGGAATGGTAAAATAAGTTTTTCAATTTCTTTCTGGTTGCTTAATTCTAATTCATTCTTTCTGCCTATAAGCTCACAGCAAAGTTCGTAGTATATGAGCTGTTTCAATGTATGTGGTGCCTAATACTGTTCATTACTCCATACGAAATACAAAAAAGGTTAAAATGTAAGAATCTAACGGAATAATAATGATAATTCACATGTATGAATGTATATTGTTTTCTTATGTAGTTTTAAAGCATATTTAGTTTTCCAGTTCATGAATTATTTGTTCTGAAACTTTCTCACACCGGGTTTTTATACTTGTTATTGTTGTTGAATATCGTACCTTAAATATCGTTTGAATAATACCTTTGAATATCGTACATTCACTACATGCGTTGACTATTGGGGTGTTGACTGTAGGGGTGTTGGCTATTGGGACTATTGCTCCTCTTTTAAACGACCCTACCTCGCACGGCCCAGACTTAATTAGGAAACAAACGCTTCTTCGTCGTTCATAAAATATATGATTAGGTTGTTCCTTGCTTACAACCATCAATTAAGTCTTCTCACAAACGTGAATTACAATTTTTTATATTCCCAATAATTTTACTAAAAAAGTTAGGTGAGTGAAGTTAGCCAGGACAAAAACGTGTCGACTTCGGTTTGCTAGCCCTTTTCCTTCTACTACTCCTCATCTGCCTTATTCTGCTCTGCCTCCTCTACCATCTTAACTCTTCTCACCACCTTTCTCCATTACCCTCTATTCTTCCACCATATACCACTCTCAACTTCAGTCCATGTCTCCTCTCTCTCTTCAACAGCTCTCCTCACTCCCATCTTCAATTCCTACCTCGGTCTCCCCACCTTCCTTTATCTCCACACATTTCCGACATCTCGTATTCTACTCTGGGTATCCTATTCCTCTCCATTATTTTGCAATGATAAAAATTGCGTACAATACTAATAATCTATTACTACTATACACTACTACGTTGAGCTATAATTATATAGGGCCTACTAAAGTTACAGTAGTTTAACTATACCTTTTTGTTTTATTTTAGTTTGAAAACTTAACATAACTTGCAAACGTTATATCATTTCACGAAATTTACTATATACATATTTCCACATGAATAGTGAAACATTGAAATATCAACAAAACTGTTCTTTTTTGTGGTATTATATTGCGTTACCGTTACATACAAAGTAAAATGAGTTCACTGTTTACTCACCTCAGGCACTATACAATGTGGTTTATTTTAATATATAGCAAATTTATACATACATAGCCTACATCACATATTTTATGAATCACTAGAAAAGAGTTAGCTACTGCAATCATCCATAACTACATATGTTATAAAATACATTATATATAACACATTTGTCAATTATAAACACAGAAACACAAGAGAAACACATATACACATCAAACAAACATGAAAATATTGAACACTTTTAAGCCAGCATTAGACTTTAATATATGTATCCTTATTTAATTTCCTTTTGAAAAAATATAAGTATTTGTGTCAAATATACTAGTGGGCCTACTGAAGTGAATTACATTACAAATATAATAATGTATAGATACTCTATAAATACACAATTTGCATCAAGTTATAACTATTCAAGTTAATTATTCACAGGTTGACTCAAAAACAGAGTTGATGACAAAAAATTAGGATTAATGTATCTGAAATTCAAAAGAAATCGTTCAATTTGCTATGAATAAGAAAATGCGTGTTGATCACGCTGCCGGTGTCGCCAAAAACATATAAAAACAAAGGAGAATCATGGAATGAAGGTTTCAGTAATGTCTTGTGATATTAAAAGTGCTCATCTTTCCTAATTAATCTCGTGTCGACCACAACTTCTAAACTAAATAAACCACTAAACTTATTAATCTTACCAAGTTCCTCAAAATATAGTTTCTGGAGTGTTTCTTCTTTACCCATTCTTTACCTATTCTAACCCAGCAAGATGCTGCTGGATCAAATACCGTATGCGGAAGAGACAACTGATAGATATATAATTATAAAAATAAAATTAGGTGAGAAAATAAGATAGAAAATCGAATCACCAAGTTGTATGGTGTGACCATGCAAATGAGCTCATGAAGTATAATTTGCATCAAAGTGACTATTTACAGCAATACCCATTTTATATCACTGTTGGTTTCAAGTTAAAAGTAATTATAGTTTACGCTAGGTTTGTTAGGATAGGTTTAATTAGATAAGTTGTATTTAAGTTGATTAAATGTCCATTCACAATGCAGCACTAAGAGCCGGTTGTACCAAGTGATGATGAGTGAATTAAGCAAAAATCATCAAATTAACTTGTTATTACCCTTGGATACATGTGCTACAGAACATTTGGTCAGCTCAATGTACATATACAGGCCATGGATCACTTCAAATGTTTAAAAACCGCTGCTGTCTGTTGGTATATGGACCTTGGTTTCCCAACAATGGTACAAGTGCCTTCTCGATATCCATCACAGATTTAAATCGTTTAAATTCATTGGTGACACTTGTTGCTCACATTTAATAGTTCCTTTAATTGCTTTCTTAATTGCTTTTATTGATGTGTTAAAACGTACATTGAAAATGCGTTTTCTTCGTTATTTCACATCCGATTGCTCCATAAATCGCTTAAAATATGTATGATAGTTGTTTCCACATTCAGTATAAATTTGAGAGCTTTTGGAAAATCTTTGTTTTCCAAGTATTTCTCCCCCGGCTCATTCTTATGAGGATTTTCTATACTTTCCAAATTTTGACCATTTGACCGATTTTTCTGAAAAACAATCCCAACCTATTCTGGTGTGATACCAATTTGAAAAAAAAAGTTTCGAGTTGATTGATTTTTCTCCCGACCTGTATGCCGCGTACAAAATTACATACCAAAAAAAAAAAAAAAAAAAATTGGTATATGGAATGAATCCATCTTGAAAGCCAAATTCCATCTTTGAATAGGTTTTCTTTTTGCCCTCAGTGTAGCCTAAGTAAAAGTCGGAATGAATTCCTCACCTCAATATGGTATTGAGGGTATTTATCACCTCAATATGTAGTCCTTCCCATTAACTGAAAAAACATCATCATCTCATCATCATCCCGTCATCTCATTAATCATTTTTCCGACGCCAGTTGATCTTTGTTATCATCACAGGGCGTCGTTGAACCCAATATATATTGTATATCTACACATATATATATATATATATATAATTAAGACTTTTGCCATTTGTATCCGATACTATATGTGACGTAATGGATACACTACAGTATAGGTTTCAAATTATTAATATATTCTCAAATGAAAGTCGAAACATCAACAATAGCGAGCCGCCTGGCCATAGCTACATTCACGTGACTACAGCTAGGTTGTTCATTCAGTGTCCTGGTGGCATTTGCATCACTCCATGAAGGATTCACTGCGGTCACCGGCTCCCTAATGACCGTACAGTTAAAATATGGCAGGCTTTTGTTTCACATATATACGCGTATACACATGGCACTCTGGACATTTGCCAGTGTAAAAGGAATTATAGTATTGGTTAACATAAATAAATATTTATATACGAGGAGAGACACAATTGCATTGAACAGGATTGCAGAAGGTCTTTTTATATTTTAGAGCTGGAGTTGGGGAAAATATATAAATGACCACTGAGAGACTCATAAGAGAATAGGTTCGTTGTGTATCGGTAGTCGATGATGAATCCGTACAGTGAATATGTTGGTAATTTTTGTTATGTTTGTTTTGGGTTCAAGTTTTTGGTATGTTATCTTGTATTATTGTATTGCCATGAGATATGTCCAAATCTCACATTGTTAGGTTGTTTACATTGTTCACCTTCTCCGCGTCATCTTTCAAAATCGATTAATATTTATGATCTTATACATGTTATCACAGAATATTTAGCTATGATAATTTATTATTATAAATATGCATTACATATACATATAAATATAAATATACAATAAACATGTTATATGACTATGAATTATATGATGAGAATGCGTCTCTGAATTTTTCAGTAATTAAGTAGAGTTTATGGAAAAGAAGAGAATGAAATAGGAACGCATATAAAATAGAAATAATAGAAATAATACTAGAATAGAAGTGCATCAACTTCCCCCCCCCTCCCCCCCCCACACACACATTCATTTGAAATTAGTATTTTCTCTAATGGCATTGAAATGTGATTGCTTTGTGCTGAAATGTGCTGCAAAAAATTCGTTTTGTGCTGCTACCGTTTCTTAGTTATTCTCGTTTTAATTTCAATTTCAATTGAAAGAACCTACTGGAATGCATAAACACATGTGATCAATCAGCATTCAAAAGTTAACAAAGCTCAACATGTATGATTTAAAAATGATAAGATAATGCGCAGTTATACACGATATATTTCGGCTCCTGATTACATTGTATTTATTAGATTGTTCTCCAAATTTAGGTATAGTGACTTTTAGTTACGTGACTTTGCGGGGATCAAGAAATGAACTTACATGTAGTAGTAAAATACATAATGATTATGATCTGAAATTGAAACAATTCAATTCAATCATACAGATGATTAGACAAGACCACGTCGTAGAAAACTCCCTAAATCATTACACTTTCGTTCTCGTTTAAGGACAGCCTGCAGCCAAATCGCAGATTGTAACAGCAATTATAGAAGATGAAACTAATAAATATTACATTTTATTCGCCCCCAATAACAGTATTTCAGTTGGAAGGTTACACGAAAGTAATTGAAGATGGAAGGAAGCTAACAGCCGTAATAAAACTAATGTTCGAACTTTTAAAATGACTTTGGTAAATTTTTCAAGATGAACAGTTACAATTAATTTTGATCTGTTCAACGACTTAATGCTGTGTTTTTATCTTTATTTTCAATTCATATAATTTTCTTACCTTTAAAAATAGAACAAATTCGACGTAAACTAAGCTCTAATGGATAAATTGCTACGGAATAAATAATGTTATAAAGGTTAGATTCAGAAAGAAATAGCAAATCTAATGTCTCCAATTCTCTGTCTCTCGTGAAACGGCGTAAAAGGGGAAAGCAATTTCTAGTTTCGTTTTCGCATTTCGCCCATTCTTAGCACGTGTTCACATTGGAAATGGTATTACTATATGAGGCAGCAAGGCGTGCAGTGTTGGAGAAATAAGCTGAGAAAAAGAGCGAGCAAGCGAAGGAGCAAACCAGAGCTGGCATTAAGACAGAGGATGACTTTATTAAACATTTACTTTGGACTGGCATAAGAAAGGGCCAATGTAACGCGGCCCCATAAATTCTGTCTCTCACCCACACCACGTGACGTCCGAATAGCGACGATGGTGGCGCTCTCGCGCGAATGCCCGAGGATTTAACGTCGCATTCTGCAATTTCACTTTTATGCGTTTTTTGGCATCGTAAAAAATGTTATAAATGTATCATGGATTATTTGAGCATGATAGGGGTCGTGTCTGCTAATAAGGAATAATTTATTCACTGACAATCTTCACTCTACACCACAAAAGTTTAACCCCATATTCATGAATTATTTATGGTAGAAATCAGAATATTCCATTGTCAAAAACTTACGGTAGAACTACAAAAAGTCTAGTAACACACCTTATAATAAATTATACGCCTAGAATCTTAGTTATAGTATAAGTGATATAAGTGAACAGCCTCATGTACAAAGATCTACGGTGCAAAGTTACCGCTCACAAAGTCAGCAAAATATAATTAGATTTGAAAGGTGTGTTTTCTAGTTCCATCATCCATTGTTTTCCTTTTCTCATCAATTTATCACGTCGAATCACGGTATTCACAAACCTTGGCATTTCTCGAGTAGAATTAGGATAATCGTTTACAAATACATTTAGTGGCAGTGACATATTCTGTTGGAGGTTGATTATAGCTATGACTACCAATAGATTATAGCTATATAATTTAAGTTATAAAATAATTTATATAGGGTTAAAGATATAGCTATACAATAGCTATAATTCAGTGTTATGACCTCGATGTAACTTTCAAATCGTCGACTTTATTACATGATCAATTTTTTGTATTATAATTTGATGAATCTCCAAATAAATACTAAAGTTGAAGCCGGAGACTCACTAAGAAAATTAACGAAAGTATTATGCACATATTAAATATTATTGATTCTATATATATTATATTATATAATTATTAATATTTATATTATTTTCCATGAGAAATATTATTCAAATATTTGTATTCCATATTTAAATGTCAGTTATGATCATAGTAGCATGAATATGATATGATACACTAAATCTTGGTAAAGCGTTTATGGTAAAGCGTGGTTAAGGTTCATGTGACAAGAAAAAAGAACTCGTTAAAAACTTTGTGTTTACCAATCTGTATAGAATAATGGTTGATGATACTACTCAAATACTATGAAACAATTCATTTATAGATTACTTGAATCATACTATTGATATGAAAATAGTTTTAATATTGTATAGAATTGATAATAAAATGAATAGATTCAATAGAAAATAACACACCTAAACTAAATAATATAGCTGCCACTCGAAACGATGATGACAATATTTTCGAACACGAATAACTCGAATATGCTTGACGTAAATCAACAATGCATGTTGGTATAACATTTCTCATCAGTACGTTGGTAGTATATGCTCCCTATGTAAATAATGTCCACACGCGGTCCAGTTGATTCGGTCCAGGTAGCAATAATGTTATGTTGGTACGTAGCTGCAGGGGACACACATGCTGCTGGAACATTTGAATTCTTCATCAACTCTCTGAAACGGTAATACAAACACGTGCAGGTAAATATGTGTTTAATTATGGTGACATATTGTTATTCCAAAAATATAAGCCGAAAATAATAGAAGATATAATGTTGACTTGTGTGTGATTAATTCAATTATTTAATAATTACATTTTGTGTTTTTTTAGGTTATTATTTCCATTACAATAAAAGATAATCGAGTGAAATATTATAACTTCATAGTCGAAACTCATGTTATTGTTTAATCGTGTACATGAAAATTTTGCACAATGTCAATAAAATTTGGTGCGAAATTTATGAAGCAGAACGATAAATGATATGATTATTGATACATTATTTCAGAGTAACAATATCGTGTTAGAACTTGAAAATTACTTTGATTAAAACATTGATTTACGAAGAAAAATAACCAGCAATCTCGGGAAAAGTTGTTTCCAGTACCCGAGTTGAAGCTTTGAACTATGTCTAAACCTTCTTTTTTTTACAAGAAATGTAAATGTTCTTGGATTGCTCAGTTCCCATTTTGGACGATGTTTGTGTAACAATGTAATAGATAGTTCAACGAGGCTGTCTTGTGGTCATCGGCTGTAGAGACCACTACTAAACAGTTTACTTCAACGATATATTAAGCTTTTGGAAAAAGTTCTTCTGAATTCTGAATTGGTAAATCTGGGAATGATTATTGCACAGCATAGCAGTTCAAAGAAGGATATTGATAGTGTGCCAAATCAAGGCAAGAACATAACTGTGAGATAAAGAACTAAATTCAACTAATGTGGTTCTTTCATACACCGACATTGTACCACCGACATTTCCATAACCGCCTAAATAACTGGACAATTGCTGAAAAAACACATGAATAAGACAGTTGTACCATAATCTGAAAAATGGATTCTTTCTACATGCCAATAAGAAAACAGCTTCAACAAGAGAACTGCTGTATCTTTGAGATGGCTTATGATTGTGGCTAAGAAACCAAGTTGACTAAGTTGACGGAGAAACCTTGAGACCACGACTGAAAGAACATGAAAGAGTGCTAACATGCGACGTCGGTCTAGGAAAATGACAAACAAATTTGAAAAGTTTCGCCAATTTTTGATTCCAGACGAAATTTAAGAACGATGGTCACATTTGGAAAATAACAAATAGTGAAGAATTTCAAAACAATACGCATCCAAATCACATATGGGTAAACTCGTGGGTGTAGGTTTTCATGTAGATGGTGAACTAAAATTAATATATATATATATATATATATATATATATATATATATATATATATATATATATATATATAAAGAAGTTGAATTTTGGAATTAAATCAGTCACTGAATTGAGAAAACGTTACCAGCAAGAACTAATGAATTTTTAAATAAGAATAATAAAAACAATTTGAATATAATATAACCAGCTAAATAACTAAGAATGAATGAATAAGTCATTCTTGTCTATAATTTCCTGTAATGTCAGATATCTAAAAAAAAACAATCAGCTACTACTATTGTGTAGGCCTACTATCATACCATAAAGTACAACGACAACGCACTCAAGTACAGAATATCGCCTTCTCGTGTCGAATATCATAAAATAATACTATTATTTGAACATTGAATTTAAATAAATAATTCTAAGAAATGTGTACTGGTATGATATTTCTGTTTTTGCTGTTATAATTCATAAACCATTTGAATAAAGATTAATATCTGTGCAATAGTTTTTGGAAGGGATAACAATACTATTCTGGCAAACAACCAGCCATTTGGACGCAACGTAAATCTATGGAAATGTATATAGAACGACTGAATATATAAGACCCAGCCTTATATTTGGGGTACATATTTAATAATATGCATAATCTACTCTGCAATGGAATATAATGTATACATTTTTTTTACTTTGTTTATCTGTAGGCGTGTTGAATACAGTGTTGTGAGCGGTTGATGAAAATTAATCACCATTGGGATACGAGATGGATAAAGTGTGCGCTAAATTTTGATTAAATAATTTAAATTCGCTGACAAAGATTTAAGACCACGAGGGCCAAAGTGTCATTTGTCGCATTCGAATGACCTCTTTTCATACTTATTTGTTCACATTTGTCTTAACTTTGAATGCAGATTACGTAGTGTGTGTCTGTATTCATATATTTGAACCATTGGAAAACAATATTTCCATTTGAATTAATTGTCGAAATTGGTTGAGCTGTATTATATAGACATCTTCATTTAATCCGTGATGCCATGGCAGTTATAGAATAATATACGCGTTTAGAGAAAGATAAGGGCATTCAGTATTTGTATAGTGTATCACCATTATTGACTAACTGTTTATAGTACTGAATAAAGAACAATATGAAGAGCTATAGGCATATATATATATATATATATATATATATATATATATATATAATTCATTTATTGACGTCTCTTGAAAAGCACAATTCGAGAACTGTATGAACGTTGTACAACTAGATAGAGAAAAACAAGTTAATTGAATAATCTTGTTAATTATCGAGGTAATCCTCAATGCAGTAAAACTGATTTGTTCTGAGAAATTCGGTGTTTTTGTTTTGATCTCGAGCCTGCTGTTTGCATCTTTGATCAGGAGAGGTAGTTTATTAAACAGTCGTCTTCCTGATTCCACAGCTCCTTTGACTGTCGATTGCAGTAGCTGTGAGTAAGACGATTTGACCCTCTTGTGTTGTGGCAATGATCGAGTTACCCAAATAGCTTAGAGAATTATCCCAGCGAAACAAACAAGCAGCCAATATATAGAGACATGGTAGCGGAAGCAAATTAAGATCTTGAAAATCCTGCCTGCAGGTCTCTCTTGATTTCAAGAAAAACAGAACGGACTATTCTCTTCTGAGCTTTGAATACTCTGTAGTTATCGATATATATATATATATATATATATATATATATATATATATATATATATATATATATATATATATATATATATAATATATGCAAATATGTATATATAGCCCCAGTATATATAATGTATGTGTACACAAAACATATTACAAACATGTAACACCTTTTATTATGAATGTTCTGATTTCAGAATATATAATTATAATTTACAATATAATTATCGAAAATCACTTTCAATGTGATCAGCAAATATTCGCTGGCAGACATACTTAATTTTGAAGTGGTTTGATATTCATCATGCATTGAAGAAAACTGTAGCAGTTTCTCTTAACAAATTGTCTATCTTTCATGCCACGATAAAACATCGCATGGGTGGTTTCAAGAAACTGTTTTATTGCAAATTTAGCTTTGATAGGAGGTTCTAGTTTGATTGGCATGCCAGTAAATCACGCACGGAGGAGTGAATATAAAACAAAGATTATGTCTTTTAGCAACACATTACTGATTGTTAACACGAGAGACGATACTATAATAACGATAAACCTTCAGTGAAAACCACCAAGTTAACAATACGTCTGTGGAGCTGAATTTAAATTAAAATGTATTGGGACAATACAAATTTATATATGCATTTATATAAATATATATATATATATATATAAATATTTATATATATATATGTATATATATGTATATATCGACCGGGACGTCCCGGTCGAGACGTATTGTTTACGACATGGCTGAAATATCCCATATATATATATATATATATATATATATATATATATATATATATATATATATATATATATATATATATATATATATATATATATATATATATATATTATATGGGATATTTCAGCCAAGTCGTAAACAATCCCAATCTCATATCTGAAATAACCCATATATATATATATATATATATATATATATATATATATATATATACATATATATATATATATGGGATATTTTAGCCATGTCGTAAACGATACGTCACGCAAGGGACGTCCCGGTCGAGACGTATCTTTTACGACATGGTTAAAATATCCCACACATCTCGAGATTGGATCGTATCCAAGAAGTTTAATCATCACATATATATATATAATATATATATATATTCATATAATATATATAGATAGAGATATATATATATATATATATATATATAGATATTATATATATATATATATATATATATAAATATACCTATATATATATGTATATATATATATATATATATATATATATATATATATACATATATATATATATATATATATATATATACATATATATATATATATATATATATATATATATATATATATATATATATATATATATATATATATATAATTATATATATATATATATATATATACATATATATATAGGTATATATGTCCGAACCTATCTGAACAAATCTTCCACTCGCACGGTTCTACCCCAGTGTGCGTCCTAACATGCCGCTTCAACAACGTGGCTGTCTTACACTTGTGACTACACGCGTTACACGAGAACAATGAAAATTTTCAATAGAAATTTCAAGTGATGATTTTCAATAAAAATTTTCTTTGAACATTTTCGACAAGAATTTTCATAGAAAATTTTCGACAAAAATTGTCATTGAAATTTTTCGACAAAAATTTTCATCGTAAATTTTCAATGATAATTCTCGATTAAAATTTGCATCGATGATTCACAACAAAAATACTCATTGAAATCTTCGACAATAATTTCCATCGAAAATTTTCAATGTAAAGTTAATTGAAAATTATCGACGAAACTGTTCAATGAAAATTTGCAAAGACAATTTTCGAGAAAAATTTTCTTCGATGATTTTCAACAAAAATTCTCATTGTACATTTTCAACAATCATTTTCATTGAAATTTTTCGACAAAAATTTCCATGTTAATGTATTCTTAATTGTTACCTATTTAAAATTAATACCTCTACCTATTTTACCTATTGTTATATTTGTACCTAATTATATTTACACCTAATACCTGAACACATTTGTCTGCTTGGTGGAAGTGCCGGATTTATTTAATGCCAGGTGTATATCACTAGTTAGTTACATTGCCATGTGCCCGTCATGCCATCATAGAAATAGCTCTGAATGGGAGTTGAAACTATTTATTTCCATAGTTACTCATGCTAGTTGGTACTCTCTTAATTGAGCTAATGCTCAGTTTCACGAGTCTTAATAGTTAAGCACTAATCCGCTAACTATTAGATAAGGGTACAAATATAACATATGTACCCAAGGGTAATAACAAGTTAATCCCCTAACTATTGCCTCATCCATTTTACTATCAGTACGTGAAACCGGGCCTAATTAGACTAGTAATAGGCCTACCTATGCATAAGTATGCTTAAATCAAGTATATTTTCTTTTGAGAAAAATTTGAAAAATATTTATGTCAAATATTTATCTGGGTGAAATTGATCAAATTTCATTCATAACCGTACCGTGCCATTTTAAATTACCTAATTATGACCTTATCAGGCTTTTCTTCGTCATGAAACTCAAGTATTACAATATTGTATTTAATATGATTTTTATGGAAATATTTAGTTGAATATGTATGTTGTCCGTACTCTCATATATCTTGTTTGAATCAAGCCGTGCCGCCCTCGTTGGCTCAGTCAGCTGAGGCACGCTTCAGCCACTGAAGTCGCCGCTGAGAGTGGGTTCGAATCCCGCATAATAGGCATGGGTTTTTGTAAACATCCTTCCACTTATCTCATCACTTATCACTTATCTCCATTTCACTTCATAGTTTCATAATCACCTGCTCATTCGTTCCCCCGTATAACCTAGCGGTTGGTGGGGTCATTAAGCAGACAATTATTATCATCATCATCAATTATTTCAAAGTTTCATAATCACCAGCTCATTCGTACCCCGTATTACCTAGCTGTTGGTGGGGTCGTTAAGCAGACAATCATTATCATCAATTAGGTCGTATATATCAGATCATGTCAGATGACTTACTTGACAAGCAGTTAAGGTACCGTCGAGCAAGTGCTTCTATATATATGTGTCTACCATCGGAATACATAACAATGTGCGCAGATACAGCTACAAATTTTGACCGAAGTGCAACATAATTTGTAGTGACATTGGTATGGTTGAATAATTAGTATTGTGCACTGAACGATGAGCATGGACCTTTCAGCAGCTAAATCCTGACTCCCTATGACGTAGTAATCCTGTGCACATCTGTGTGTCGTATATATCCTGCTTTTACATCACCCATCAATATTCAGTGGTGAGCTCAATTCAACGCACTCGGCAAAAACTCTCTTGTTTCATGGTGCTTATATGGTAACTATTTTTTATGTAGATGCTTTTTGCTTTTTGCATTTTATATTCTTTTAAACGAAAATGTTTATAGAAAGTTGTGAGACTATATAAGTACCCACGCGGTAACAATTTTAGTAATTGTTCGGGAACTTCCCCGCTAATATTTGTCATATTCTAATTTCGATACCTAACTTTTACTTATAACAATATGTCTCAATTTTTAAATGTTATAAGAAGAGGAATGATATCTATATTATTGTCAAAGTAATAAATTTATAATTTGAATTGTGTTTAAATATTATAAATACAAAATTATATCTGCATACCCCTCCCCCTCACCAATCCAACCCCTACACACACATACACACACACACAAATCAATGTTCCAGAATAGCATATGCAGATGGTTTTAGAATTTCAATTGATATAGAGCCGTCATTTTACAACTGCAAACGAAATGAAAGCAAGATGACAGTGTCAGAGCCCATAGGATATACCATGCTAAAGTATACCGAATCAATGGAACGAAACGTAGATGATCCGATTTCATTTCGTTCTAGAACCATAGACTACCAACTACCAACTAAATATTAATAATCTGTCAGGTGAAGATGTATGCGTATTGTAAAGTTAAGCATACAATTGCTGAATATTCAAATATTCAAATAATTAAAACTATATTTCAAACCTAAAACTTTGAATTATCGAACTGTTTAAAATTATATTGAATTAGATTGAAATAATATTGAATTATTAAAACTTTGAATTATGAACTTCAACAATTGAGCTAAGAATTTATTCAAAAACAATTATTTCAGTAGTACTGTACTATTTTATAATCCAGCCTGTGAGTACATGAAAACGTGAATATTTTTTCTCATAATTATCATGGATCATTTACTATACAAGTGGACTTGCATGGAGATCTGTGTCTGCTTTAGTATACATTTGAATGTCAAAGATATCTGTTATTATTGCTATCTGAATTGTATTTCTTCTCAACAAAACAAATTCTAGTATTACCGAATTCTATCTGCCTTTATTATCTGTAGGAGTAAAAAAACTATACTTAGTTTAATGCCGTCTAGTTTTAGTGACGTCAGTTTCTTTTATTGAGAACAATTTCTTTTGTATTCACTCGGATATAGAAACGGCGGGCGCAGAATTTCATCTTGCTTAATTAAGATGTTTGGTAAAATGGTCGCGTTCCTACTAGAGTGATTTAACACTTTTGGGGATTTGTATTTTAGCTCGAGTGGATCTGTACACGTATATTTATATATATATATATATATATATATATATATATATATATATATATATATATACATATAAAAGAATTGCAATCTAAAATGAGACGATCCCGATTTCACATTGCGGGCGGGAGAATTATACGTCCCCGGAGCTGTGCACTACATACTTTGTTCTGTACACGTGATAGCATTGTCTTATACACGAGACTAATAACGGATACAGCCTCAGTCTGTATGTTGAAATGCGTGGGTTGAAATGTAGAGATACGATTTAAATATTCACTATCGCAGCATCAATAACATAAATGGCCAAGACTAATGCGATAATCAGTCCAATTTCATTAAAACTGTTCGAATTGTATAAATGCAATGCAAGATTTTTTGTAATACAGTGGAAATCTTCAATATCGTTTTACCAATTTGGACATTCTATTTATTTCATTCATTATCAGCCTATATTCTAATCCCTTATAACCTAGCTTTGGTACGGTTTTTAAGAACCGCTGTATTTTAGATATAATTCTACTGCCACCTGTTTGAGTTAGTGATAAAATCTACAACAAACAAATAAAAGAGGAGAAGAATGAGACGACACAACCTTCATAGAACTTTAATAAATTATTGTTAGAAGTGATTTAATTGAAAAATATTATTAATTAATAATTATATATTATGAGCGAGTAGAATTTAGAGACCTATATACCATATATTTCTAAACACTTGTTTGTAATCCATTTATTTCTATATGGCTATAAAACAATACGTTATGAGAATTTATCAACTTCAGCTGGAGAATAAACATTTCTAATGGGTACGCGTTTGCATGAGGGCAATATGTTGCCGGTTTTGTTTCGTGAATACGTTGATGACGTTGTTCACTTTTAAAGTTGCCAGCAGACAGTTGTTTTTTTCCTCAGCAATTACTGCCTTCTGGTCATTCTCACAGGGCTTTGGTGTTGATAAAGACAGTGACTACAGAAAATAATTTTCGTGTTTTATATACATATATATATATAAATATTTGAAAATAAAGACATCTTTTGGGTTTATTTCATGTTATATATATATATATATATATATATATATATATATATATATATATATATATATATATATATATATATATATATATATATATATATATATATTTTCTGATTTCATATATATATATATATATATATATATATATATATCATAGACTGGATATACCTATCCTCTACTTCGAATCAAATTGATGTATAGGCCCTATATATAAAGTAAATTAAACGTTTATTACAATATATCAGACTCTCTTCATGAATTATTTGCACATTCATTCACGACTATACAGACTGATTGGCTCGAACTGGAATAAACCCACTCCCTCTACTGAAGTGAATACGTAAAACACTAGTCAGGGTGATCGACAATGCTGGAAATCGTTCAAACGACTTTTCAGAACATTATCTTCCAGTCTCAGTCCGCAGTCATTTCTACTTCTAGTAAATCAACTACTGCTACACTACCACTACTACTACTACTACTACTACTACTACTACTACTACTACTACTACTACTACACTGCCACTACGGAGTCCGACGTGGTCAGTCAGTTTTTCACGTTATTTTCATATAATTTAGGGGGCGCTTTTGAGGATGTACCGGAATAAATCGAGTCGGTCGTGTGGTATAGGCCTCGGAGTACTTTTCAATGGAATGTGGTTATAGGGTTCAGGTAAGGTTGGACACCCAAACCCATGTCACACAACCGAATCGACTTTATTCCGGTATATGCTCTTCAGGCACCCTGTATTTTATCATCAGGCTTGAGTAATGAGGGTAGATTCGTCAATATTGACGTGAGTAGAGAATTGCATTAAAAATTGTATATATATATATATATATATATATTTACATACTAGTTATAAAAATATAATTTTCTCCGAGTTATTGAAGAGTTCTTTCAATCTAAACTATACTTCAGATTCCTGTTTTCATCGGTCGATTCAAATCACCAAGCATACTACTATTTCAGTGGCGGGTAAGCTCAATTGCTCATCAAAATATTACTTTTGTACACTTTATCAGCTATACCAATGTATACACACATATACCAATCTCAGTTTTCATCTGCAAATTTGCTACCTGCATTCTCTTGCTTATTCAACATCCACGAAGCGTAAGTTAATTGGCATCTTATTTAGCCAGTTCCTTGCATGTGGATCGCGTGAGTAAGGGAGGGGGGTGTGGGATTGAGGGAAGAGGGGATCACCTTTCATTAAGGAATACCTTACTTGTCTGGAGAGGTCCATTTAATACCGGTCTCATTTGCGGCTCCGGTTACTGTATCTTATTATTTATATACAAAACGTAAGCAGAGTATATATATATATATATATATAGATAGATAGAGTCTTGAAGCCCTGTATTGCCGCAACCTCGAGCCATGAAATTATTCATAAACCCACTTGCATCAATATTTAGATACAATGCATGTGAGAAAGAAAGAGAGAGAGATTGAGAGAGAGGAAGAGGATTGGATGAGGAGAAAGAGGTGAGATCAGATGTTTGAAGAAGCACGAGTAATTGTCCTGATTCCCTAGAGAAATCAATTAACAAGGGGCTCAAGTTGTGGAATGATTTCCTTCAACCTCTATCCCACCTGGCCCCTCTCCCACCAACACTTCTTTTTTATTCGAGACGACCCCATTTGACTTCGAATATCAACTTCCTCCTTCCCTACCCCTACACGGAGATATCTATTATAATAGTATAACAAAAGAGTTGTAGATATAATCTTTGTTCGGAAGGAGTATACATTACTGTTAACAATACCAAAGACTCACTAAAGCGCGCAGCATTGAACACTTTTCATTGTTCAGTTTGTATTTCCTAAACCACGGAAAATATGCCAACTAGAGAGAAGCAGCAAATACTTTATTATAATCCTAGTCGATACATACCGTTTTGGGGTCAGTAGAGCTTGGCACTTGTTGACCGGGCGGAATAGTTCGCTTTTCACTAATGGTTATACTTATATTACTTATACTACAAGAACGTGGCATATGCGTTGTAGGATGAACGACATAGGCCTATATAAATGTGGAATGAAATTGAAGAATATTATTTCTTGAACACATCACACGCTTTAATTTTGGAACAATCAAATCACAGCCTTCGTGTTTCACTTGTTGCTCATTTTTTGAATCGTTCTACAATTTGATTGGTTTTACATTATGATCTGTCTTAATTCGTGAAAAGAATATGTAGATGGCGTTGTGAACTAATCAGCTGATCACTTTTTTATTCAATATATTATATTGGGTCAAGGACGCACTGGAATGAGAACTAAGATCTATTGAGGTCAGTTGAATGAGTAATGAGATTATGTGATGATGAGATTACGATTTCCTAGGTGATGGGTAAAGGAAGGTAAAAGAAGCGGTCGTGACCCATCCTGTAAGAACTATTCCGGTATAAGCCTGGATTACAGAGGGAAACCACATAGAAAAACCCTATAAAGATGGACGATGACGGGTATCGAACCAGGCCCGATATGCCCCTCACTATCTTCATTTTAATTCAAAGAGACTGTTACAAACAGCTGAAAAAAGTAAACGTTATTTTGCTTGGATTTGTATCACTACCGGAATACTCACGATCGGTAGGTCAAGACTTTGGACGAACATATTTTTAACTTTGGTGGGATAGGAAGTCAAGCCATCATAACAGACCGGCGAACGGGCAGCCTCTGTTTACCGGACCATCGAGTATGTCACAACATGCAGACGCTGCTGTGGTTGTTGTTGTTGTTGTTGCGCGTACCCTTAATTAACCTTATAATCATCCCAACCCAAACCAACTAATTGAATGAACCTAAACTTTCCACACCAACCTATACCAACTAACCTGACCAAATAAATAACCTAAACTAACGTATTATAAATTGAAACTAATATAAAACATACTTCCGATCGGTGAATAGCTACTTCGCCGCCGAACCAACGCAACCCTCTCTACATCTAGCAAGCAGGTAATGAGTGTCCTGGGTAGAGGGTAGGGAGCGAGGAAATGGCCCTGCGAAGCGGCTGACTTTCACGTCCCAGTAAAATCTATCTCAATCAAACGGTTGACCCGATTAGTCAAGGCACTTGATAAGTCAAGTGACTTTTTACTTTGAGAACCAAAAGATTAATTGATCTGGGATACATTTTATTCGTGTATCGCCCACTCTAACTCATCAAGTAAAGAAAATCGAACTCAAACGAAATCAGTTCAAACGAATGTTTCAAACGAAACTTATTCCCAAATTTTATCTTCATATCTCTGGTCGTACGACATGGCAACCACCAAACTCTCATTTCTCTACTATCATATAAAAATTTGCTTTGTAATTTCGTAAAAGCAAATGCTACAATAATGTATATTTCAATTACAACTACTTTGTTCTATTATTATCTCATTCCTCAACAAGTATTTTGTACGTGTATTTACCTAACCCTATATTATCTACTCAGAATGGGATTGTGTAACGCCTCAGTTGGTATCCCAATTTAAATTAAGATCAACAAAGAAGATAAATCCAAGTGAAGCCAAAACACACAAGTTATATTAATAGTTAATCTAACCGAAATTAGCCCGCGCAAAAGTCTTCATCGTTTGCCTACAAAACAATGGTACACAAACGCAGAAAAATTGTTTTAAAAAAAGTAAATACCGTTATGAAGTTATCTTTCCCATTTGGCTTTCGAAACAATGTTATGTACAATGTTTGTTATGTTATACAATATTCCAGCTTACTAAACATTTTGTTTGGAATTCTGGAACGATAGCCGGAGGGTTGATGAAATGTAATAACGCGTACGTTTTACACACAGAAGCTACATGAAGCAAAGTGCGTTTGTATCACTGTATTAGAACTTTCCTACATTGTTTGTGAATTATTATGCATGTGATTTAAGATTGTAAGTGGTAAAAATATTGGACAGCATTATTAAATATGAACGCTTGCTTGTCATTAACATTTATTCGAAATCTTGTTGTATAACTTATATTATTTATATAATATTTTATTTTGGGGCCCAATTGTGTATTGTTTTTTAAATATTTTAGATGAGCGTAGCGAAGATTTTCATTCCATATACCGAAAAATTTTGGGCTTGGTTTTTATGTTTAATTTTTTTTTTTTTTTTGTTTTTTTGTTTTTTTGTGTGTAATTTTGTACGCGGCATACAGGTCAGGGAAAAGTTTCAATCAACTCGAAACTTTTTTTACAGATTGGTGTTATACCAGAATAGGTTGGGATTGTTTTTCAGAAAAATCGGTCGAACGGTTTTTCCGGAAAAAAATTGGAAAGTATGGAAATTCCCCATAAGAATAGGCCAGGGGAGAAATACTTGGAATTTTTTTTTTTCAAAAGCTCTCGAATTTATACTGAATGTGGGAAGAACTATAATACACATTTTAAACGACTTATGGAACAATCGGATGTGAAATAAGGAAGAAAACGCATTTTCAATGTACTTTTTCACACATCAATAAAAGCAATTAAGAAAGCAATTAAGAAACTATTAAATGTGAGCAACAAGTGTCACCAATAAATTAAAACGTTTAAAATCTGTGATGGATATGAAGAAGGCACTGGAACCATTGTTGGGAAACCGAGGTTTATATACCAACAGACAGCCGCGGTTATTAAACCTTTGAAGTGATCCATGGCCTGTATATGTGCATTGAGCTGACAAAATGTTCTTAATTCTACATTTCCATACTTCTAAGCTCATCTCACAACGCATATAAGGCGTTTTCCTAGTTTGTATTTTATCGTATTGTTCATTGTATTATCAGAGTGGAGATTTGAATCTTGTGGTATATATTTTATAAAATGTAGGCCTATGACTATATATATATATATATATATATATATATATATATATATATATATATATATATATATATATATATATATATATATATATATATATATATATATATATATATATATATATATATATATATATATATATATATATGATCATTAAACTTTTTGGTTACGATCCAATATCGAGATGTGTGGGATATTTAGATGAGCGTAGCGAAGATTTTCATTCCATATACCGAAAAATTTTGGGCTTGGTTTTTATGTTTGTTTGTTTGTTTTTTTTTTTTTTTTTTTGTAATTTTGCACGCGGCATACAGGTCAGGAAAAAGTTTCAATCAACTCGAAACTTTTTTTACAAATTGGTGTTATACCAGAATAGGTTGGGATTGTTTTTCAGAAAAATCGGTAGAACGGTTTTTCCGGAAAAAAATTGGAAAGTATGGAAATTCCCCATGAGAATAGGCCAGGGAAGAAATACTTGGAATTTTTTTTTTTTCAAAAGCTCTCATTTTTATACTGAATGTGGAAAGATCTATCATACCTATTTTAAGCGATTTATGGAACAATCGGATGTGAAATAACGAAGAAAACGCATTTTTAATGTACTTTTTCACACACTAATAAAAGCAATTAAGAAAGCAATTAAGAAACTATTAAATGTGAGCAACAAGTGTCACCAATAAATTAAAACGTTTAAAATCTGTGATGGATATGAAGAAGGCACTGGTATAATTGTTTGGAAACCAAGTTTTATATACCAACAGACAGCCGCGGTTTTTAAACCTTCGAAGTGATCCATGGCCTGTATATGTACATTGAGCTGACAAAATTTCTTAATTCTACATTTCCATACTTCTAAGCTCATCTCACAACGCATATAAGGCGTTTTCCTAGTTTAGCCATGTCGTAAAAGATACATCTCGACCGGAAATCGAACCGCTGCTCTCCCACTGGGCTACCGAGATATTACTCTTATGTTATGGCTATACTGGTATATGGTCGATTACCGGTCCGTATCGAGTCGAGACGTATCTTTTACGATATGGCTGAAATATCCCACATATATATATATATATATATATATATATATATATATATATATATATATATATATATATATATATATATATATATATATATATATATATATATATATAGATAGATAGATAGATAGATAGATAGATAGATAGATAGATAGATAGATATAGATATATATATATACATGTGTGTGTGTGTGTGAGTGTGTATGTGTATGAATATGTCAATCAATCAAATTTTACAGATTCATATATTTTCGGTAATGTTTTGAGATAAATACTTCGATCAAGAAAAAGCACACACGATGACAACGATACTCAAGAAATGTTCTGCGTGCAGTTAAGTAATTGCAAGGAAATAGAAAAATGTACTGCAATACTACAATATACAACACTGTACACTATGCACTGCATTCTATGCACTACATTCTATGCACTACTTTTGATACATATATAATACATATGTATATATATATGAATATATGAATATATATATATATATATATATATATTATATATATATATATATATTATATATATATATATATATATATATATATATATATATATATATATATATATATGTATATATATATTAAATATATATATATATATATATATAATATATATATATATATATATATATATATATATATATATATATATATATATATATAATATAATATAATATATATATATATATATATATATATATATATATTTACATATATACATATAATACAATCAACAGATGTTTAAGGGAAGTTAAAATTCACGAGTTCTCGAGATTTTTAGCCCCTTCACGTATTGAGAAAAATCTTTTCCTTCGTAAAACAAAATAACAGTCCTAAACTTGCTCACCCACAGTGAACCTACTAAAACATCCTCTAGAGAATAGAAAAAATTTACTATTTTCTTTTATAGACACAAAGTTGTGTTATTTTACTAAGTTTTTTCCTACTAAAAGTTCGGTCGCGTTTTGGGTGTGCTTAATACTTATGCGACAAATAAAAAATGTAGGTAATGAATATTGTCTGTAGTCCCACTTGTCTCATCTGGGAGATTCCATATCGCCTGTAAAATGTTTATGAATTGTTCTCCTTGGTATAAATATTACTGCAAAGATCTCATATTATTCATTCCAGTATTTGCAGCTTCTAGGAGTCTATATTGGATTTTATAACGACCTTTGTCTTCTATATGCAATTCAGTTGGAAATATATTAATGTAATTCTTTTATGTATACAAGTACAAGAATTCATATCAAATAATACTGAATTTTGTAAAACCACTCATCTGTTATTCTCTAACTTTTTTATGGTTAATGACTGGATATTTGTTAAAATGCCTGGAAAAACTCGGAATTTCTATCAAATAAATTTTCGTTTTACATTTCATATTTCATTTTTTGGTTGAGATTTATACCGGAAATAGAAAAAAAAATATGCACAGTGTAACCATTTACCAATTGACTAATTAACAAATTAACGGATTAACCAATTTGTTATGAAAGTCTTATTAGAAATAGTTATGAAGTATTTAAACTATTTTCTTAATTCACTCTAGATCCATATGCAACACCTATATTCAGATATTTATATTTAGATCTTTATATTTAGATATATTGTGTACAATTTACATGTTTGAACGTTTATGCATATATTTGATTATAGCATATTGATATATTTTATTTATCACTGATAATTGGTAGAATACAGTAATGGGTACATTTAAATTGTTATTATAATATATTGGATATATATTATTATGTATATATTATGTATATATATATATATATATATATATATATATATATATATATATATATATATATATATATATAAGCCTATATTTTTTTCAAATCAACTTCTCGTTACATACGATCCAATATCGAATATATAGGATGTCATGAAAGTTTCGTCTCAACCGCCTCATTTGAAACGTATACTCTTTATCAAGTTTTATCGATTGTGCTCGTTTTGTGCTGAGATGTGCTGATGGAAAATCGTGTTGGTCTGCTACCATTCGTAAGTTATTCTAATTTCCATGTGGGAGGGGCAAGTTGACGCCAACCTCTCCCCCCCCCCCCCCCCTCCACGCACACATTTGTAATGTGTATTTTTCTGAAGTTATTGTAATATGTTCGTTTTGTGCTTACTTGTGCGAAAAAAATCGTTTCGTGATGCCATCGTTGCTAGTTCAATTATCCTAATTAATTTCAAAGGGGTACCAAGTTAATGCCAGGCCCCAAAATTTGAGATGAAAGCTTTTCATGATATATTTGAAAAGTGCTGTAAATGAATCGTTATCGTTTGTATTGCTAGCGTCTCATAGATTTCACATTCGATATAGAGGACCAAAATCACGCCAACCCCCTCCCCCCCGCACACACATACACACACACACACTTTTGAAATATGTATTTTTGATGTAGTTTTTGAAATGTGCTCGTTCTGCGCTGAAATGTACTGTTTGTAAAATTGTTTTGTGTTGCTATCGTTTATTAGTAATGTGCATGGGTGTGCAGGGTGACCCCAATAAATGTTGAATAACAAAAGACGGTGAATAACGGTGGCAGTATAACACGAGCACCTTTCAGCAACATCATCAAAATTATGTATTTGTAATTGAGGGGGGGAGGGCGGGTCATTCACTCGGTATTGAACAGGCCTCTATAACTAAAAAACGGTGGCAACAAGATAAGTTTTTGCAGCACAATTCAGCACAAAACGAGCACATTTCAATAACTCCAATTAAAAATCGCTATTTCGATATTTTTTAAATTCTCCACGAAAATTTTGAAAAATCTGAAAACAAATAGTTATACATTAGAGAGGTGATACAGCGTGTCTCTGGTTTGATTAAAGTTTATTTGTTACTTGCTCAACACATGGATTTCTATACTTGCATTGACGAAAGAAGGCTCAATGTGGTAGACGGCTTGTCCACCACCATAAAAATCACAAACATTGCAGTTATTTATTTGCAAATCTGAGGAATTTTGAGTGTCAATTATTTCAATGGCGAGATTTGCAAATAGACATTCATATTTCAGAAGCTTCAGGTATGTAGATATCCATGGAGTTCATCAACAATTAACTGACGTTTTTATTATTATTATTCAGTCGGCAGGCAAACAATCTTCTTCTTTCGTGGATACAAGTATATCATTATCCGAAGCATGTTGCGCATATGCGAGTGAAGTACATTGAGTCATGAATAGGTAAATATCAAGTATCAAGAAGGTAAACGCTTCATCCATTTGTTCTAACATTAGAGCCTATCACTGCTAAGATGTTGCTGCATTAAATATCTCCAGGGAACAAACATGTTAAGACGATGATAGCTACTAATCGAAATAGCAATAATTCATAACATTCTCAGTATAATATCACAGAACACTTATCCTATTAAATACATGGAGAAGATTTGATTACACGTACACTAAATCGCGGAGCCATTTTCTGTGAGTGTATTCTAAATAAATCAATATGAAAATTGAGAATGTAATTTTTGAAAACGATGTACAGTGTACAATAAAAAAAAAAAAATATATAAAAGAATATAATAGATTATTTGTAGTACAAATTTTTTCATCAATTAGAGTAGAACCAATCAAACTGAGAATATAAGAATCTAACACAGAAAATATAACAGAGAAACTTCATGAATATGCATTTTTCACTTGCTTGTTGACTGGGAAAGTAAATAGGTTGACGTCGATTGTTGATGTGTTTTCAAGTATTGAAGAAGTCACGTTTTTTCAACACAATTGAAGAAATTCATTAATAAATTAATTGATATTGTTATTTCACTTTAGTTTTTGTTTATTCGAATAGGTATTGAATATATATATATATATATATATATATATATATATATATATATATATATATATATATATATATATATATATATATATATATATATATATAAATATATATATATATATATGTTAAAATTATTTTTAGGATTAGACCGCTTACTATTATTAATCACAGGCAGTGTAGACGGTTGTCTCCACTTTGTCACCATTGCGCGACGTTTCGCGATCATCTAGCCTCGAGTTGAGTTCTACTCGAGGCTAGATGATGGGTAGTGTAATCTACCCGAAACGTCGCGCAATGGTGACAAAGTGGGGACAGCCGTCTACACTGCCTGTGATTAATAATAGTAAGCGGTCTAATCCTGAAAATAATTTTAACATTACTTATGTCCGCGAAAATTTGAGAAATAATATATATATATATATATATATATATATATATATATATATATATATATATATATATATATATATATATATATATATATATATATATTGATCTCATGCCTCATGCCTCATGAATCACTTATTTGGGGAGTTTTTTGAGTTATTGAACTACATTATTATCCGCTATGGCTACGTTACGGAGCTCTATTTAAATGTACAACCTACATGATGATGATCCAGAAAAAGATACACCATGGGTACACCTTCATACACCTATCCCCTGATATACACCTTCAAATGCCTGATCCAATTTATTCAAATCGTTGAGATAATTGTGTTTTAATTTAAATTCAGAGAAAAATCGTCGAAGAATTTCTTCATTACAATTAGTTTTCTACACCTAGCTGTATTTTTCTTATAAGTTATTTCCCGACCAGACAAAATGTGTCGATAATTGTGGTGCCATGGTAAATGAAGAACAAGAATGAAACGCATTTTTAGTAAGAACAAGAATGAAACGCATTTTTAGATAATTGAAAAGTATAATTAGAAAATTATCTATGTTCATTGAAAGTCTACATAAAGTCACAAAGTACTTTGTGCTATAATTTGAACTTTCACTGCATCTAAAATTTCAATTGATATTGTACATGCATAATATTACATTTAATTGGGAATTATATTATTTCCAATCAAAATAAAATTTTGTTTGAACTAATGAATTAGATTCACGAATATTTTCATGGAGACAATACGTTTTTACAGTTTTCAGCCGGTAAGAATCTTGGCTAGAATCTTCATTATCGATCCATGGATATACCTATCGTTTTATGTTTGAGAATCAGAGATAATATAATGATTGCTTTTTAAGAGTCTATAGGAGTCGATTTAGAAGAATATCAGGTTTTGGGGAGATTTGTCCGAACGGTATGATATATCAAAATTCTGATAAAGATGAAGGACAGATACTTTCATCACCTTCAAGATTGTTTAGGTGATCTAATATCGCCTAGTTGTCAAGCGAGTACAGCTGAAACAAAACATTTTTGAGCGTATACGCGCAGGAATTATGCGATATGAGATCAATAGTTATTACTCACACCATACTGAAAGTATTGAAAATATCTGTATTCTCTCTTCATTAAAAATTCAATATCCCATACCGTTCAAAAGTAATCAAAAAACTGATATTCTGCTAAATCGACTCCCACGGACTCAAGTCGCATTGTTTGATATAGTTCTCACGTGAAATACGGTCAGTAATTGTGCCAAACCTGACGCATACATACTGACATTGTTTCTAATTCCGAACAATTAATTACTCATGAAAGAAGGTTTAATTACCTTTATCATATTCACCCATACTAAATCTATAATATTATAATTAATCACTCTGTTACCACATTATTGTGCTCGTAATTTAGAAATTAATTCAAATCACAAGTCGTTAGGCATGATAAGGCCATATGTCGTAAAACATGATAACGTCAAACAACAATCCTACAATATTATCACGTAATAATACAATTCACCAACTGCTCCTTGTTATTAGCGGCAGAAATTACTATTTTGATAATATAAGGTAATACTAACGTGCATACTAACGGTGAAAACGTCCCTGTGCGTCAAGGGGGTGCATGCAAGATGCTATAGACATTTATCTTTTTTTATGTTCACGAACCAATGTAATTGAATGAAAATTATTTAATCCCCGAGAAAATTGTATGCTCTTTAATTAGTAGGCATATGGCATTCTATTTTTGTGAATTGAATCAGTTTTAAAATAATACGTCAATGAATGTCAAAGTATTCTTGATATTCATTGACGTATTATCTTTAAATTGATTGAATTCACGAAAATAGTACGTCATACTGCTTAAAGAGCATACAATTATCTTGAAGATTATACTCCTTATATTCAATTACACTCGTTCATGAATATAGAAAAAAAATCTAGCACTGTGCATGCACCCCCTCACCGTAAGGTTTCATAAATAATATACCCTCCTCACAGTAAGCACCTAATAAAAAGCAAAACAACTTCACACTTAACGCAAAAAAGTCTACAATTTCTCGACAGTTCAACATTCATTAGAATCTAAACTGAGCATGGGGGGCCCAGTGACAAGCACGCTGTGTTCGATTCCCACTATGGTCGACCATCCTGCCAGATGTTTTTCTGGCAACTGTTGATTAAGCTGATACATAGATGGTTCCTCAACATGCCACAGACCAACTCCTTCCCACTATCCGAATACACCTAAGGAAAGTAACCTTCGTCTCATCTTACCATCATATCATCCATCATTCTGCGACGCCAATAGATCTTAGGCGATGTTAAACCCGACATAAATATGAATTTAGATCCAACAATCTCAATATCAGTTATCGCCTTCAGAAACCAGTCTACCTCCAGGTTATTGATGTCTGTTGAAATAGGCTTATATGACATCGTCTGCTGGGCAGTTGACGGTGTACATTTTTGTATTCACGATAGAAAAAGGTCTTCTACCAAATGAATAATTGTGAGTAAAACTTTGATAATTATGAAAAGTCGTTCTCCTTTTTAATAACACTTGTAAAAGATGTGGTCCAAATTTAAAATTATAATTATGGTAACTTTTTCCTTTCAATACACATCTTCAAGCACTTCAATTGCCGTGGTGACCAACAAAACCAAAACAGGTATAATCAAATCATGCTTCTGCGCCCAAGTTAATGAATATTTTATTCTCATGTTTGGAACAAATATGATTCAGCTCTGTATACACAACGGACAATGTCCATCAATATCATGAAACACAATGTCTTTCAGGGACCGATTCTCATAAGTGAAACCGAATAAACGTAGCAAAGTTCTATCAATCAAGTGAAATTGAATTGTACATGTATATATTTGCTCAGGGTTGCACAGAGCTCATGTATATACTTGTATCCACCAGAGAGCAAGGTCGTCAATCAATATAACGAACACAAACATCAGCGTCAATTCGCTATGATTATGATAGATTCAAAGTATAATGATTTGCATGACGTCCGATTAGAAACTAAGGTAGATCTTTCCAATGTGCTACATTTTCAAAGTTGCAACTAGATTATGTAATTTCCAGAGTTATTACGATTATTTATTTAGTAGACTAGCTTCTTCTTTCGCGGATACAAGTATAGAACTTCAGCTGAATATTCGATTACGCATAATTATGGTTTTGATGAATTCTTGTTTATATTATAATACGAGGGAAATTTCTACACCTGTAACGACATGAAATTAATACTTGCTTTTCGTCCCAAAATATCCTTCGGGTTGTTACGCTCAGAGTAGTGCTTCAATAAATAAATAGCAATAATTGCATGCCCGAGGCTGTTTGTGGTGAGTTGCAAATGACCCGTGCTTGTTTTACCTTTTGTTGATACAATATAATATATACACACCTCTCATTGTAACAACAGAACCAACAACTTTATAACCACAGTCTATTCATAATCATTCACACATTTGAATTCGAAATCGGATAGATATGGTACTCATTTTCTTAAGCGAGTTTGTTTCTGAATAATGATTGTGATCGCTCTAAATATTAAAATCTAATGCACTTTTAATGCAATGAACTGATTTCATTTTGTTGCATTGCAGAAAAAAATTATAAAAGGCGAGTATGGTAATGGTTTTTGTGAATTCTTTACAATTATTTCAAAGTTTTATCAAACGTGAATCATAGAAATTCGATATGTAATTAACGATAAATGAATATGGATTAAAAAATGTGATAATATGAACAGAAATAAGTTGATTTAACTTATTATAACAATTAAAACATATGTAAATGACTAGCAAGTACCCGGCATTCTGTCTGCCGAAGCATAGTGTTCGCCGAAGCATTGTGCATATGCTGTTGTTTATGCGTATATGTTGCAAATACGCGCTTTCGCAGAAAACAAATTCAATAATAGGATTTATATGCTAAAATAGAAAATCTTTCAATATGCTAGTTAGTGATAGTTTGAACTAAACGGTAATTGTGACATTTCGTGTAAATTTATTTTATACTCATTATGCATTTATATATTATTGTTATCGAAAGAAACATAGACTTTTTTAATTATTATGCATTTATAAATCTTTTTTATGTGACCTTGTTCGCTCACTAGTTTTTGACACTGAAATTATTTTTATTTTACAAGTTGATGATTCTTAATATTTACGCCAATTTAATTAGAATATTCATCAACTTGGCCATACTAGAATATACTAGGAACGAAACTGACAAGAAATATGCATTTCCACGACATTTATTTTGGTAATCTTCATTCGGAGGCATAGAAACAGCCATGGTGAAACAAGGAGGAGAAAATTGAATCCCAACAACGGAGGTAAAAAAACATGCTCGAGCATCAATGAACTTTATTTGACAAATAGATTGCCAAACGTGTAGTTGTGTTTTATTAGATGAGCGAGGAGGTATGGAAATTACAAAATCATTTTCTCAGCTTGACAAAGTTACAGACCAATCAGCAGTTGGTTTTATATATATATATATATTCGAGTTAAATGTTGTTTAGAAAATTATATTTTCGCAAAATCTATTCAATTCTTTGTGCAGTAATGTGCGAAAAATTCGAATCTTTGATGGTAATATCCAATATTTTCGTTTGTATTCAATATCACCTCGTGAAGTAATAATTCACCTTACACATACATTTATATATTAAAATTATGAAGAAAAATGTTACATTGTTTTCTCAAATGGATCTCTTCTTGTCGTGAATTTCCCTCATTCTTATTCCATCAAACTTCATGCTTATGTTTGCATGCAACGTGATTGGTAGAATGATGACAACCATCAAAAGAGGCAAGCAAATCTTGCCGTGCATAACTTATGATATGTTAGTGATGAGACGAGAATAGAAGACTGAGATATTTCGCTTGAAAATGTGACGAAGCTGCTTGTACATTGAGGGACTCAGCTCGGTAGGAAGCTGTAAATGATGAATGAGATCATGCTCAAAAAAAGTGATTTCATTATAAATTTTGGTCAATTAAGCCTGGTAACCATTCATTCCAAATTTGTTCTTATCGTTCGTTAAAATTTTGGACCGAAATTCCTTTTAGTCCATTCACAATCCAGAATGCCACCGAAATAAGATGGCGTCCTTCGACCCGAAATTATTTTGGAAAAGTTGGTTCAACTTCAGTAATTTCGGTCTAAAACTGGCAAAATGAAACTGGCAAAATAGTTGGTAGAGGAATCTAACTGCCTGTGCTGACAAATATAGTACGGTAGCATTTAGTTTTTGGTGGAGGTGCCGTGTCACCTATTCTTCATCAGCAGTATTTTGTTTATTATTCACGTTTTAAAATTGCATCTACTTAAATATAATGATTAAATCACGATTAATTTTTTTTATTCATCTTGATAAATGATATTTCTCAATCTGTCATTCAATTTCGTGGATAGATCAAGGAAATATAACCTAGAGGAGGAATTATTGTAAGTATTTTTTTTTTTAATAACATCGAAACTTGATACAAAATCATCGTTCCCCAATTAAAATTAAAATCCCAATTGTAATTATAAACTAATAATAAGAACATGGAAGAAAATTAATCAGGCAAACGCAGTATATGTGTATGATGAGAATTATATGTGTGCAATCCAATCGAAAACTCTTCACACCTTTATCTTTATGAAATATACTCGAGAACACTGATTGAAACTGTAAAGTCTATGAAGCCGTGAATCACAGTGAGCAAGATACTGAATGAAGAATAACCATGCACTAATTCTATTCTTTTGATAAAATGTATTCATTCATTCATCATTTTCTTCAAAACAGTTATTCCGATCTCAATGTAAATTCCTGATAATATGAATCGTATTAAATTTAAGTTCAGGAAACTCTTTAAAGAGAATTTACTCAACTTTTTTCCACGCGGCCTAATCTTATGAGGTTTTTCGAAAATTCTCGATGATGTTCCTCGGGAATGGTCTAAACGATTTTCAACAGAACTATACAGTTCCAAGTTGAATAATCCCACAATCCAGAAAAAAATCATTTTGACCAGGCACTCCACGCGACCTGTGCAGGCATACAAATACACGAAAAATACACCCCAAAAAACACATAGATACAGATCCACTAAGCAAACGCAGCATATGCGTTGCAAAATGAGCAAGTAATTATTGAGTAATTAAAAATGAGCGAGTACTCGAAAACTATACAGAACTTGACTCATATGAAATATACTCAAGAACTCTACACATCTTGGTGGAAATGTAAACTGTCAAGTTGACCATCCGTGAATCACCGTGCGAAATAAATGATAACTAGGATAATAGCTACCTATTGTCCTATTGAAAACTACTCTTTCTAGTTATTTGATGAGAATGTATGAATTGAATAATTAATTTCTTCAAAACTGCTATTCCGATCCCATTAAAATTTCGAGTTAAGTATATCAAATTTGTATTCGTGTTCAATTAAAATAATTCTTGTCGAAGACAAATTTCAACAATTTTCCGCCCGGCCTGATCTCAGAAGTGTTTTCAACATTTCGAAATGTGACCAGTTTCTCAAAACTGGTCAGACTGATTAACCTATACATCTCCAAGTTGGATGAGTCTGAATGGCCAGAAAAAGTTTAATTTCGATCAGTCAAACCGTGCAACCTGTGCAGTGCGTACAAACACACTTACAACATAAAGCATCACAAGAGTGTAGAGGAAGTCTTCGCCATCGCTCATCCAATTGGGATAATTTGGGTCAATTTGGGTTGCAGGAAACAACAGAAACAACAACAACAATGAGCTTGTCCATAAGTTCACATCAACAGCATGGCTACTGAGATTAAGCTGCATAAGTCTTGCCCGTTTTTTATCACAAACTACTAGATTTTAAGAAAACACTCTTTTCTATCTCTTTTGAGAAGCGTTATGATTTGTGAATTTTTCATAAATCTTCCACGCTCTTACTGTGAATTCTTCTTCTTGTATAAGAGAGCACTTTGTCCTTATTTCACGGCGGCGGTGGAGCGACACCGAGGGTTAAACGTGGCCCACGGGACACCAAACATAATTTCATACTTCCACATTCTGCTTATAAACAGACGCAGTACCATAAGCTCATCGAGGAGATTATAAAGACTGACATAGACAACTCTGAGAATATGCCAAGTTTTCATGTAGATCTACGTTTTTGAAGACGATGGAATGAAGACAATGGGAGTCGATTCAGTGACATATTAATGTTTGCAGATAACTTTGAACAACAAATTTCTAAAATAACGAAAGAACGTATATATATATATATATATATATATATATATATATATATATATATATATATATATATATATATATATATATATATATATATATATATATATATATATATATATATATATATATATATATATATATATATATATTTATATATACATATATTTACTTATATAATATGTTCAAATGGTCAGCAAGATTTTACGGTGCTAAACATCTGAGATATAGTGAATAAGTCTCTTTAAATCCTTGCGTATATGAATATCGCATTTATATAATAAATATATATATATACGGTATGTATATTAAATATATATATATATATATATATATATATATATATAACTTTTACAATGATGTGCAATAATATCATCACATTTCCATCCTGAAATTTCTTCTTTTTAGCAGTCTGTTTCAAAAGGAACTGTATTACAATGTTATGACATCTCTGACATCTCTACACGTCCAAAAGCTATAGCTTAAAAAAACAATCAGGTCACTGGAACCATGTCCCACACGCACCTTTTCATTCATAAAAATGATAATTCAGAGAACGCTTCAAAATTATTATGTGAAATATATTAATTATCTCTCCTTTCTATTTTGTCAAATTCCATCATTAGTTACAAGTTATAATTGAATTCGATTTTTGAAGCGTTTCCAGGTCAACGTGTATTATATTTAAAATTTATATTTATATATTTATATTTATAATATATATTTAAAATTCGAAAGATTACCTGGAGCAACACTCCTTCATTATGCATCACCTTCAGTAACTATATTCTCGATCCATTATATCCACAATACATACGGAAAGTGATACAATATGTCTTCATCAAATGATCCCAACATCATAACGAGAGCACAAACCAAAGACGATAACTCATTATTTGTTTACACTAAAGTATAACACCTAATCTACATAAGCGTTGAAATCATTATGTGAGTAAATATAAACTCAGCATATAAACCATCGCTGAATATGTTGAAGCTGCATAAGTATGATAAATGCATTTTAAATAATATAATGTCAGCGAGATTTAAATTGTGCTAAACATGTGAGATATGGTAAATAAGTAATTTCAAAACCTTATGTATATGAATATCTCATGACACTATTATCTATAGCTTATTCTGTTTCGCATTATGCATTTTAAAATTGTGAATTTGAAGAACGCTGCTTCTATCTGCGAAGTTATTAGCTTCACAGTTTATAGAACAATCGAACGTAAAAAAATAGGAAATATAACAGTTTAGATAGGAAGATTAAATTATGTATTATTCACTCTCTTATAATATTCATTCTGTGAATTTTAAGATTATGATCATTTTGTTCTATGTGAATTCATTTTTACCTCGCAAGTAATATCGTGAAAAACAATGTATGGAAAATACATAAAAAAGCACATACCATCATGCAAAATTTCAATATATATTCATATAATTTTATATTTATATTACAAAAATAAAATTATGAAAAAATAAAATTATAGTTCGGAAAATACAGCAGCTCGGAAGAGAATCAACGGCATACATTCTACAATCCATTATTTCCGTATGAGGATAATTATGATTCATGTACCGGTAGTCTTGAAAATATTTAAACTACATACAAGTTACAGTTTGATAAATTATAAAAAATAATCCAGTAGGAAAACCGGAAGAACATTTGACAAATAATATATTACTGAATTCGAGGGAAAAATTGCAATTTTTTCAATGTACAAATCATTCGCGTTAAGCCATTTTCATGAAATTTGTATACATTGGCACACCCCTACGCTCATATCAAAACGACACTTATGACGTTTTTACATTATTTAAATATTCTATTCGAACCCTACCCTAAGCCAGTACAATGCCATATGGTAATGTGGTAAATGCCATTATGCAGTATGGTGGATCATTCAAGCTGCTAACGCTATCCACCATGTCAATAAGCAGCAGCACACGTACTTCCGTTTCTCATCGGAAGTACTGTGAACCGTTTCTCCGTACGATCGTTATAATAATACATTTCAAAACTTGAATATTAACTTCCGGTAATATACGTGCTGCTTTTTTATAGAAAATACTTTTTATTTATTCGGTAAAGTCATTGTCATGATAAGTCTTTTCATACGTCGGCGAAGATATTTTCTACCACATTTCTCATCTGAACAATCGTGTCGGTATTTTGAATGAAGCGGAGAAAGTGTTTCACATTTCAGAAATGAAATGTTAATAATATCTAGAAATCTTTAGTCTATTTATGTATATATTTTTTTCTTCAAGAGTGAATATGAGCAGGTTATACTTCAAGACTTATTTTTGGTTCTTGATAAAATCAACATCGAATCTTGGTGAAACTAGTAAATTGGATATATATATATATATATATATATATATATATATATATATATATATATATATATATATATATATATATATGTGTGTGTGTGTGTGTGTGTGTATATAAATAATATATAAATAAATAAATATAAATATATGATAGTATGTTGATTATATATAATATATAAACATGTTTATAAGAATTATATTATGTGTGGGCATATATATTATATATAAAGTCCCGGTCAAGGCGTACCTTTTATGTTATGACTCTAACATCCCATATATAGTAGATAAGAATGTGTGGTATGCTTACATTGAAAAGTTGAATCGAGCAACTTGGAAATTTCATTTTTCATTTCATAGTTACGTATATTCCTCAATTATAAAATGCAAATCAATACATACTTTTCTTTTCGTTACTTTCAGTATTTGGTTTATATATAACTGATTCAATGGAGCAGATTGTCGATACCTTTTAGGTTAAAGTCCCAGACTAATTCATGAAGATTGAAACAAGATAGAAGAGAATAGGTTTGCGGTGTAGTGGATTAAATGTAATCCACAGATAACATCATAATGGGTTTGGATACAGTCGTCCTCTCTCTGCATCTTCTTCTCATCTGCAGATATACAAAGCAATTCATATTACAATTTACAAATCTTGTAGCTGACTTTCATGTACATTCCTGCTTACGTTCTTATTTTGTATTCATGGTTTCTTATTTACTGTGATAGGGAGTAATAGTGGTAATAGACTATTCATTTCTGTGATAGCAAAATATCATTTAATCAAAGAAACAGTCAAAATAAAATAATGCAGACAGCTGGTCTGTATTAATTGTTTGTTTTGTTGTGGTACTATAATAATAAATTGATCACATGAATTGATTTTAATTGAAAAATATAAGTTGGTGAGTTGCTTAACTTGACCAAATATTAAATTTTGAATATTTTAATATTCATAATATATTTCGAATATTTTTCTCACAGGCAATATCGAGATATTCCAGAATGACGAGCTGAAAAGAATCAAAAACGGCCAAATTTAGTTCACAAAACCAAATAATACTCCCTAGACCAGGTTTTATGAATTTATAGTTAGCGGATTAAGCAATAGTTAGGGGATTCGCGTGTTATCACTCTTGGTTACATGTTATTTTCGTACCTTTAACTAAAAAGATTCGTAAAACCGGGCCCTAGTAAGATAGCATGTTAATAAGGGTATTATGATAATTTGAAAAGTTGGGGCCAACAGAGGTTTAGAAAGCTATGATTACTACTTTGTCCTGTAGAGGGACGAGGCGTTTAGTAACGTCACATGGTGAACATAACTATATCAGTAAAGCCGGGCGAATAAAAACTGGGCGAATTTGAACTTACTCTGACTAACCAATCAAGTCAACCAACAAATATCGCTAACCTATATTTAAATAGCTATACACTCAATAGCTGACGTCACGCAGGTTGAACTGCCAGTTAGAGTTACTCCTCCGCTGGTAATACGCTGCCTTAGTGACAGTACCTCCTCAAGAACATATAACCTACTTACTCAACTACATAAAGTATATTATTCTTGGATTAATGGATTATGAGTATCGAACCGATAGCTGTACGATAGTGAATCGTTTATCTATTTATATTGGGTTCAACTATACGTACTGTACTGATAACTATAAGAACAATTGGAGACTATTTGGCGATTTAGTGAATCGTAACGGAACGATACCTATAAATCCAATCTTTACCTTCTTCCCTCGGGGGATAACAAACAACGCTTTGCGTCCATCAAAAAAGAAGGTCATCTACCAATATAATGACTCATATCAGCACTATATTTGGATTGCTGTGATACTTCAAGTATATCATGAATTTTCATGACAAGATTCACGATGAGAAAATCAACTACCAGTACATTCTTTAAATATTTTAAATTCGTGGCGCTGCAGGGAGATAGGCGGTATACTAATTCTGAGTTACAACGTATTTAGTTGGTACCTGAACTTTGTTCGTGGACACAAGGATAATTCTGAAGTTATGATTGAAGAACACAATTAGGGGTATATTGTTGTTATAGTTCATTACAATAAAATTTGAAATCACTAGAAAGAAGCCGATTGTTTCTGACACATTCCCATCACAAAGGATCACAGTGTCCTTCATCTCTTTTACTGCTAATTTATGACACATGTATAATAATCTGCTTGCTTTACAAACGCAGCTTGTGTTGAACACCTAAAACGTTAATGACTTTCATTTACGATTGGTAATGAAGAAATAATGTACCAGTACTCGATGAAGTCTTCGTAAGTGCTTTCAAAACTTTTTATTCCATTCATTCGAAAAAGAAATGCAGAGACTTGCATTTTTAAAACACGAGTCTTGACTTATGTTAAATCAATGTTAACAGAACTTCTACAACGAAATTAATATTCCCTTAAATAAACTTTCTCTCAATTCTGGAAGTTTCCCTTATTTAAAACTTATTGTATAAACGAAAAATGTCTCATTTTCCTCCCGGCATGTTTTAAGTAAACTCGAGTTTGAAATTCGTAACTTTCTGATAAGTTGATTGGCCTAAAACAGAAAACATTTCATTCCCATAAAATGGTTACTGGTTATGTGTTCAAGAAAGTGGAGGGAAAAATCACAGAGAGCGAAAACAGCAACTTCGTGTTCAAGAAATGAGAGTGAAAAACTTGTTGCATGAATTATTAAGCCCTATAGGCCCAGCACCTCGTTTGAATACATTGAATGATACGTCAACGAGAAAAAGTCGATGTCAAGTTTCACGAATATATATTCTTTCCATTACGATCCTTAAAATTATTCACTAGCAATTATTCAATTATTCCCAATATGAGTTGTATCTTCATTTATTATAATACAGATCGGAAAGTGCATGCGTAATGCTATAGGCTACATACTGAAATTGAATGTATGTTGAGATTAAAAGACGTGTCGACAGCGATGTTATTTTGCGCCTGGATATTAAAATCATATACCTATGCATATATTAGTAAAGTCAAATCTAAGTGACAGTTGATAGTATTTTATGGTAGAATTAACAGTGGACACTCATGCTTTTTTTTTTATTAATATCCAGCAGATGCTCACTGAATACTTGAGAGAAATTAGTGCTCGTGAAAGGACTGTGCTACATTATGTAGTTGAGCATACATTTACAATGAATTTTCTCATATTATACCGCAGACATTACCACGAATTTCAGAATGTGCGGTTACTATTGACCAATTAAAATATTTTAATTTAGTTTATATTATATCCCTCTTGCTCAATCTCTCTCTCTCCCTCTACATATATATATATATATATATATATATATATATATATATATATATATATATATATATACATATATAAAATTGCACAATTTTCATAATTGAAAGAATATTTTTAATAATGTATATTGACTATCGATCTCTAAAATGGAAAAACTTTTGCCAAATCATAGAACAAGCTTACATTTCCATACATTCTCCGTTTTCCAATGAATTTAATATTGTATTTGTATGTTTATGATTAGTTGCCTTACGGCAGTTGAGATAACTTGGTTTAAATGAGAAATGTGATTGAACGCAGAGCAGGAAAACTTACCAAGCTATATACGCCACTCTTCCAATATTGAAATACAATTTACTTTATTTTACCTTTCGGTTTTTGGGGTGGGGTATATATACTTTCCCTGAAAAACCATACCTTTCCGCGTCTGTGTACGAAGAAATCTCAGCATATGCTTATGTGCTCTGATGCGTATACATAGTATACACATGAAATTTGCTTATTACTTTACATACTTGAAAATTCAGTTATTGCACCTGTTGATATTATTCACTAGGAAAACGCAGAATGTGCGTTGTGAGATGAGCGTTATGAAGTGTGGAAATCTGGAATTGAAAAATACTCTGTCAGCTCAGTCTACATCTACAAACCTTGGACTACTTCAAACGCTAAAAACCTTACCTGCAACTTGTTGCTATTTATAGAGCAACATGTCGCATATATACTTTGCATTACATGTTTTGATCCTGACATTTGATGAAATGTATACATTTATTGCGTTTTCTTCGTTATGTCTCAACCGATTGTTGCACAAATTATTGAAAATGTGTATGATAGTTGTTTTCATATTCTGTATGAATTTGAAAGCTTTTGAAAAAATTTCGTTTTGAAGTATTTTCCCTTGGGTTATTCTTATGGGGATTTTCCGAACTTTCCAAAAAAAATCGGAAAAACCGTTCGACCGATATTTTTTGAAAAACAACCTACTCTAGTGTGACACCAATATGTAGAAAAAGTTTCGAGTTGATTGATCTTTTTTCCTGACCTATATGCCGCGTACAAAGTTACACACAATGAAAGAAGAAAAAAAAAAAAAAAAAATAGGTATATGGAATGAAAATCTTCGCTACGCTCATCTAATTACATTTTATCATTTCATCATAGAAAGTATAACTATATCTCTTCATTATATCATTCTAATTTCAAACTTTAGCTCAGATTACATTTTTTAAATGGTTATTTCAGATTATTTCATTTCTTCCAATAGTTGGTAAACCGATTTCGAAAGTGCAATATTTTTATCACAAATTAAACTTATCTGTGGTACTAATATGTTGGGTTATATAATCTTCGAAGTTAATTAGTTTGTACGTTTGGCCAGTGCATAACACACAAAACAATCACAGAAACGAATCACATCTTTCCAGTTTGTAAAACGGAATCTTCAGTCATCACTTCACATTTATATATCAAACATATGCGTTGGTTGAATCGGAGAAATCTTTGTGAGAAAATGGTATCTCAGTACAAAAGTAATAATCTGTACAATTGATGGTGAAGAAAGAAAGGTTTTTTAAATCGTATTTCTATGTTTCGATATTCTGTAGACATTCAGTTAATTCGCTTATTACTACAGAGAATGAAATAATCTAGACTCGATCTAGACTACGATTTTGTGTAATACACATTACATTACACAAATAACGAGTTTTGTTTTGGTAATATTTACTTGTAAATAATAGTCAAGATAGTATATGAGAGAAACCTGATTAGGAATATGGTACTGTGTGAAAACTTGTGTTTTGTTTTTAAAATTTCTGTACAATTGATGGTGAACAAATTGGAACGTATAGCTCCGCAAGGAAAAATTTTCAAGGCAAAAAGGAACTAGCACTAAACTAACTAGCACTAACACACGGAACTAACACAAAAAGGAACAGCACTAAACTGCCTACAGCCATAAAATATACACAGAATGTTACTGTTTTGAGAGGTCATCCACTTACAACCATAGTGATTGACTTTTTGTTGTATTCAATAAAGTTTCTGTAAATATATATATATAGGGTTCGATTCACAAACAATTCTTTCTCTCATCGCTTCTGGTTCAGAGAGAAATGAAATTACATTTTTCTGACTTTGAAATACATCGAAGTGAATAACGATGTGAAGCGTAATCTTATTTCAAAGCTCTTCCATGAAACGAGTTCGTTGGTTATATGCAAAGACATAGACCAGGCTAGACCCAAAACGTAGCACGTGCAGCATTGAGAGGGGAGTGAGGCCGTGATAGCTTGTCTGACCGGAGGGGAAATACCACGTGACACGGAAAGAGGCAAGCAGACACATGGGACACCGCACAACACCGTTTTATCTTGATTCTCAGAGAATACTGACCACAATGACGTGGGTGTAAGTTGAATGAAAAGACGCAGAAATATATGATGATTATCATAGAGTATATTTCTTAGTAGGTTAGCCACATCGTTCATAATAATCAATGAATAAAATCATTTATTTGGTCTGACTCGGAGCTCAACGTGTAACGAAATATTCCCAGTCAGGATGGTATCCCCGAAGCACGTGACTCAAGTTCGCAACCCGCAGACCCCGCGCCACCAAGCGTGTTGATTTCGTCTATGCACTCTATAGTAGTTTTAAGCTCTATGGTTATATCTGGTGAGTATACTCTCTTCAACGCACGATTCTGGTTTTCGTCTTGCCACAGGATTCTGACAACTCACGTGACATGACATTACACCGCACCATAGCAACTCTGTAAATAGAAGAAAAACAATGGAGGGCAATATATTTATTTCTTGAAATTAAATTTTGGTGTGCATTTTGTGGTTGAAGTTGGTGGTTAATTTCTGGTGGTCTTGACATCACAACTAAATACATAATGTAGATCGTAGTAATCATTTGTGAGGAACTTATATATCCTGATTTGTCATTATTAGATGACTTCCATTTCAACTTCCATACAAATTCTTTCGTCAAAATTCTTGGTTTAATATTTTCTATAAAACTCGAAATTTCATGCCGATTTTGCTCAAAATTGATGTAACAGATTATTTCTACAAAAACGAATAATTCTCTTTCTGAAATCTTTTGAAATTTTAGAACTGGTGTCTCTAAAAATTGATCGAATCGATATTGACACCAGAAATATATATGATGAACGTTGAATTAAATTTTGAATTTGATCAGTACCATAGTTTGGCATGTGAATCACGCACACAAATTCACATTGAAGAATAATATTTATCTAGTTTGTATTGTTTTTCACTATTACAAAATGTAATCATGTATGCATAATAGCTTGATGAATTTCAACTGAAACGAGAGTAACATCAAAACGATCTGCATTTTTAAAAAATGATAGCCGGTTGTAACTGATGATTAAATAATGATTAGTTATTTATTAATTAAGGTAAGGAAAATAATCTACATATTCAAGTATGATAACAAGTAAATTCGTCACATATTGCTTAGTTCACTTATTAACAGTTGGTACATTCGGCTTTGAACAATTGATCGGAAGAGAATAATAATGAACGCCATCTAAATTATTTGGTGGAGGAGCCGGGTTTTGCATTTTGTGTTCTACCATGGAATAAGTATAGTAAACGTGTAAAAATACTAGGAGGAAACCTCGGCATATAATTAATTGCACCACGTTCAGATTTCTATGGGTCGGATTTAGTGAAAAAATCAGTCTGTTTCTAATAACTTGGGAATGATTATGAAGAAATCTAATACGAGGGAGGAACAAAATATGTTTGATACCTATTATTGATATTCATGAAATTCACTGAACTGATACTCTGTGATTTGCATATATATGAATTCTTCATGGGTAAAAATGAATACTCTGCATTTAGGGTGCGCATTAGACACATAATAATATAACAATGAACCTATAACAAATTAATAAGGAGAGTAATAGCAATAAGACTTTGAAAAGAGTATTTGTTGTTTCAATTTGAGATTAAATTCAGGTTAAATACTTCAAAATTCTTAATATCGTAATATTCCTAATTTAATTCATGAATCTAGATTAATATTATTGTGAAAGATTATGGCAACAACTATGACTCATACATTCAGACTTGGTAATTATTTACATAAGTGAACGTCAACATCTTGATAACTTGAGATATTTTATCTTGAAACACAAAGATGAATAAACCGTTCAAATCTTTAAAATTCTCATGGAGAGAATATTTCTCTTCACATTACAAAAATCTCATCACAGATAGCAGGCCTATCAACTGAGATTTACTGCGATAACAAAAGAACCTTTTAGAACCTTTAGATGTTAGATAAATAAAAAATACATTCAAATTGTGTGAAAAAATTACTTCAGCACCTGCTTATCTCGTGACCAAACCTCATTTAAGAGAACTTAATTCTGATGAAAAAGCTAGTTTGAAGTCAATTATAAAAAGTTCTGTTTTTAGTAAAATCGTGTAACACAGAATATTAACGTTTATAAAAATAGGATTTGTATAACATTTCCCATGATAATAATAATGATATGAGTTTTGCATAATTATTTTTTGCCACTTTAGCGACGCCATATATATATATATATATATATATATATATATATATATATATATATATATATATATATATATATATATATATATATATATATATATATATATATATATATATATATATATATATATATATATATATATATATATATATATATATATATATATATATATATATATATATATATATATATATATATATATATACGAGTAAAGAGAGATAGAGAGAGAGAGAGAGAGAGAGAGAGAGAGAGACCGTTCACAATCAGGGGTATTCTATGCTAGTTTTTAAGCTGCAACATTTTAGCGATGAAAAACACGTAAAGTATAAATTATTAATTTTTCCATCGTCATCTTGTTTCGATTCATTAATTATTTGTGATTTGAATAAACAAACATGGTTCGTGGCTCGGTTCTCACTGATAATATTATTATTCGCGACTGCGCTTGCGTCAAATCGTAGATTCACAGAACAAAATAACGACACTCGGTAAAAGCGATACAATCAAATTTCAATGTAATACATATCTATCTATCTGCCATGGGGAGGGTATAACATTCAAAATGCTCGTAAAAACGATAAATTGTTATACCATATTCGATCAAACGATCTCGAAATGATCCTACCAATAAAATATAAGGATTTAATAGTAAGATAGACCTAGTAAAGTACCGGTATGGTAGCATCCTTCCTTCACATTTATCACTTGTCAACCCCGTGGATTATCTTATGATCGTATTTTCCGTATGCCATGCTATCCCAGTTAGAAATAGGGTAGTAACTTACTAGTAAGGGTTGACTCTTCTAAGTCACCTGATTGGAATAGTGATGCTGATGACCGCGTGTGATTTACTAGCAGAGTTGAACAAAATACAAGCGATCTAGTTCAACTGTTTAATGATTCTTTACGAATTAATCTGGTGAATGTGCGTCAAGAATTATTGAGCAAGAGAGAGAGTTTCATCAATTGAACTATGTTGGTATTTGCTGTTATTTTATTACATATGGTCTACGCTTCAGAGTTCAGAATTCTTATTAAATTTTGGATCGACGACCCCACCAACGACTAGTTGATTTGAGAATGGGATGTCTTTATTTATTACCTTTCTCTCGCGATTTAAATATGTATTTCTAATAGTTTCAAAAATAAGGACTTCATCAATATTTGGATATCTATGAATTGAAAATTTGAAAGATTTTGACATTCTAAATGTGTTATATGACAACGATGTTGTTGAGCCTACACGTTTTCTTCGTGGCTAGCGTTCTTGATAAAAACAATAATTGTAACAAAAGACTATTGTTATTCATATTGTTGTGCCAATAGTATTTAGTTGAAAAGTAGAGAGTACATGAGAGATTATGATATAGTTTGAAAATAAAAAATAACATTGATGTGTGGTCAAATGGTTCAGAACATATAATCTATTAATCTACCATCAAATTTCAAAGAAACATCAAACAACTATTTTATTATTACTCAACAAATGCTCTTTATTCGTTGTTAATATATTCAAGTGTAAGTAGTACTCTATTAATATTTACCTCAATATTTCCCAGTTAGACGTATGTGTAGGCCGACAGAGAATATGATGATTTACTATTCCGTATGTAGGCCTGACTTTCGTCGTTATTTCTAATTAGTCAGTAAACACAAACTGATCTATGACAATTTACCAATTATAAAGTGATCCTTTGTAATTTGTGTGCGTGTCCACATGGGCTTATCATATACGTGCTATGTGTCATTGCATTGATCTGGGTAGGATCAGTCAAGTCTCGTACACAATGTACAGAGGGTTACTCATGTTTGGGGGCAGTTTTATGCTGGTTTTATGGGTACACGGTACACACTCACATACGTTATCTACTCGCATTGCCGGTAAGATTCACATGTAAAGTAGAACGAAGTAGTTATTCGCGTGGTAGCGAGCCTACAAGCGGCTGTCTCTTATTTGCTCAATTACTGAACGCGCCCAAACGGCTCACAACATAACCTGTCTTTTTACAGCGCTCTTGTACGAACCAACCTCTAAATTTGAATCTAATATTCACTACTTTTTTGGTTTTTGAAATATTATGTACAGGCAAATGTCATGAAGGCAGATTGTATGAACCTATATTATTACTAACTATATTTCAACCTATATTGGAACTGGATTTTATTTAATATTTACTCGGATTTCTGTGTGACGTCACTGGCGTGCAAATAAGAACCAACCCACTGGGGATCCCGCTAGTACCACGCAAATAACATTTGTGTGCATGAATTTGGGTCCGCTCACGAATAAAGAAAACCAAAGTAGAAACTATAAATAAGATATGTAAACAGCTGTGGCGTCATAAATGTTGAGATGTAAATGACGAACTATAAAAAAGTGATTGATGATTTTCTAGAAAAAGTTGGGAGTGATAAAATTTGAATTTTTTTAACAATCCTTGAAATCAATTATTTAAAAGAATTTTACTCAATTTATTTCCTCCGTGTAGTTCTTTACGTTCTGACTAATTTTTCTTAGAAGTGATCAAGAGATTTTCCTTAGAAAAACATACAGCTGTGATACACGATGGGAATATCATTGGGATATTTCTCCATTTGGATCTAGCGAACACAGAAACCTAACATTACAGAAAATAATTCGTTATTAAATAATTCGTTTATGATAAACTTACTGTGAACTTTCTGCATGAATAAAATTTCTCTGTTTTCAAGCAAGTAACCACTTCATGTGAAAAGATGTAATACAGTTAGCTAGTGTGATACACCAGTTCATGCAACCCTTTGTGTATCGTAGTCTTGTTTATAATATATTGTTAGCATTTGACATGAGTTGCTATAGTTGTATCTCGACCTATGAGCCAGAGGGAACAAATGCATCACGTAGGCCAACGTTAATACTCGAGATTAGTTGGTTACACGGTGAAAATAATGCTTTGAACTAAACAATGTTGTGGCCTACGTGAATATGTTTTATATAGTCTGATATGAAGGGAGTGTATACATCTAATATGTTGAGATAATATTAAAGAAGATTTTAGTAGAGAAATTCTGTTTTGTCCAAGAAAATGAACAATTTCAATTAATTAGAATGAAAATATTGCATTCTGTTCAATTTGGTGGGTGTATGTGAGAAGAGTTCATCTCGAAAGTATTTTTATGAATTTTGGGGGGGGGGGGGGGGGTGAGAAGAATTGACTTATCTTGGCCAAGATTGTCACTTGGGCCCTGACTTTCTCTTTATTATTATCTTTCTATTGGTATGAGTTCCTTATGTTCATTTGGGCGTACCCATTCGGTTTGTACTTTGTTTTCTGTAGTCTAACGTTAAAATCAAATTTTTCCATACCACAGTGCTCACGACACCATTTAAATATCTATACAGGAACTGAATAGTAATTTTATTTATATTTTGAATCTCATGATTTGCATCAATTGTTTGCTACTCGCTTTCCAGTGGGGCTTCCAACATGATTCGAATCAACTAATGAATATAAATTGCATAGAAACTCATACAAACTGCACTCTTGATAAACCAACTTTAAGCAAAAGGGGACAACTGGAGAAGTATAATTAAACATTGCTCCAATTTACAACGGTTAATGGTAAAACTTACCCACATATTAAATATACTTATATTTTATTCATTTCATTTTGTGACAATGAAACCCAGCCTTGTCACTGTTTCACACCGAATTCTCAGTGGTTAACATTTTCGCTGACACTGGCCAGTTTCGTAATTTGGCCCGCAAATGCCATCCTACATCTTGCATATTTGCTGGAACCCTAACCGACTACCACACGGCTGTAGTCTTATATTCTTATATTATACAGCTCCCTACGCGAGACCAAAGATATACGCGAAGAAAGAGAGAGAGAGAGAGTGTGTGAGAGAGAGAGAGAGAGAGAGAGAGAGAGAGATCGTAGAATTGGCTCAAGACACTTTTCTCTAAGCTATATATGGGTGTCCGTGATTTATCTATCAAGTCAAAAAATGGAGAACGATTACAACGGCACGGCTCGACATAGTTATATTCGAGCAGTGGCGTTGCATAACATTTTACCAAGTCTACGATTATGGAGATATAACGAATTTGATTCTCCACTCATGACATCATGCTCCACTCATCCGTCAAACAAAACCGGGGCTTTAGCATTGAGATATTTGATGCACAGAGACGTTGAGTAGACGGGCAGTCTTGGCCAACAAAAAATAACTGTTGTTAATAATTCATTTATTATATATATATATATATATATATATATATATATATATATATATATATATATATATATATGAAATATTTTAGAAGAAATATATTGTATACATATATATAGGCATATATATATATATATATATATATATATATATATATATATATATATATACACATATATATAGCTTAGTTTTGGTTAATTTTTCAATAAATGACTGATATTTTAATCATTTATATTCTGGTATAGGTAGTAGGTCTAATATTTCCTGCTAGGAGTGATGCCAGGTAGAAGAATATAAATGTATAAATATATATATATATATATATATATATATATATATATATATATATATATATATATATATATATATATATATATACAGGAATATTAAACAATTATAACTTCGGTTGGATGAAGTTAGTTAGTTCATAGAGCGGGTTTTACGCGTGGTTTTCCCGAGTAGCCTAGGTAAATACATAGAAGATTATCGTATCACAGACCACGACCGTTTCCTTCACATTCTCACTATAAGCCTACTTCATACCACTCCATACCAGTATCAGTAAATTTGATACAACGAAATAATACTATTGAACAAATTAATTTAATAGTTTTCAAAACGCTACATGAAAACCATCAACGATTATATTGAAATATTTGAAAGTAAAATTATCGCAATGATGGTGTGAAAATACGGTTCTGTTATACTTACAGATTATTGTGAGCGTCTTCTTCTCAGAGCAAATAAAAGAAAACTGTGATGCAATTTCCCCTATTTCTAATCATTTGTCCCACACCAGAACATAATTGCACACTCATTTGGAAAATCGGTCACATCAATTTAGGGCGGCACGTTCTATTGATCGAATTAGGAAACCCCGTAAGAATACGCAAGCGGAGAAAAATAAAACAACAATATTTCGGACATCTAAATAATTGTACGGAATTTAACAAGTAGCCTTTGAATTATTTGGGGAAATCATAGTGATATATGCCGCCCTCGGTAGCTCAGTCAACTGAGGCACGCTTCAGAAACTGAAGGCACCGTTGGCCGTGAATTCGAGTCCCGCATAAGGTATGGGTTTTGTAAACGTCCTTTCACTCATCATCACTTCATAGTTTAAGGTAGTTTCATAGTTTATGAGTTTATGGGCACGTCTACGGGGCATAACGGCATACGGTATGGGCATAACGTATGGGTTTTGTAAACTTCCTTTCACTCATCATCACTCCATACTCTCATAATCACCTGCTCATTCGTACCCCCGTATAACCTAGCTGTTGGTGGGGTCGTTAAGCAAACAATAATCATCATTCTAGTGAGATGATGAATATTATTTTCAGGAATTGTGAATATATCCAGGGTCAGGCTGTGAACAGGTTATTAACCCTTTTGTGTTTTATTCTATTTTGAATGATTATCGTTTGCGTAAACGATCGCTGATCTATATCATATGGGGGTACGAATAATTCAGCGATACATGAATGGTGTCAACCGAAACCTATGCCTTTTGCGGAAACCGAACCTACTCTCGACATGGTTTTAATTTCTGACGCAGATGTGTTCTAGCAGACTGAGCCATATTTGTTTGTTTGTTTATTTGTTAGATTTTGTTCGTATTTGTACTCAGTCCATAGTTCAGAGACGTTGACGGCACAGCGAATGTACCAACACCTAGACCTGCACCTAAAATAAATCATCTAGTGTGCAAGTATATTCGGTTAGAAGTATTAGATATAATTATGGGTGAATATGTTATGATTGTTATACCAAAAAAAAATTGTACCCGAGTTGTAATGTTGAAAAAATTGTGAATATATTCAAATTTCAGCGTCAAGTGAACCATTACTGAAAAATTAATATAAACTGCAGTTTTCTTGAAATCCACTTCGATTAGTGCTTCCGTTTATTTACTCCGTCATCCATCTATCAAAATGAAAACATATTGCATTTCCTTACAGATTAAAACCTATCTCATCAAAAGCTGTCACCGCCCCCGTGGCTTAGTCAATTAGGACTATAAGTAGATGTAGAAACTGAAGTCAGGTCGGACGCGAGTTCGAATTCCGCATATAAGGCATGGGTTTTTGTAAAACGTCCTTTCACCTATCATCACTTCATCATTTCATTATCACCCGCTCATTATCACCCGCGTATAACCTAGCTGTTGGTGGTGTCTTTAAGCAGAATTGAAAAAAAAAGTGAGTGTATTATGTGGTTTTCTGCCGCATCTTTGTCTGCCATTACGCCACTGTGATACGGCAGTTCCTCAATCTGGCATATATATCGCAGCACTAGGTATAGTATTGCACAGCAAGCATATATAGTTTCTCACATATGCGACGCCGACGTCGACGACGCTCACCGCCGCAACGCTCTCAGAAGGCAAGCTCGTTATCAGGCAGTATAACCTTCCCCCATCACACTCTCCACTCCTTCCAAACTTGCTTTATATTGGTATTTGAAAAGGTTTCTATCGCTCCGTCAGGTGGCACTGAAAGTCTTATAATCAACTTTGTGCAGTTTATGTATTTTCGGGTGTAATGATAATACCATTTCACTCGCAATATAGAAACAATGGAGAAAATAAAGTGTTCCAGAAATAGCTTTAGATAACCTAAAAGTCTTAGAAAATGATATCTGGATCTGAATGAAATTTCCTGTAGTGTTTTGTATTTTTTAATGTGAGAGAAATCGGAAATAATTTAAATTTCTAAATAACACACAGATATATATATATATATATATATATATATATATATATATATATATTATTCGCTAAAACAAAGGCCTATGTAGAGGCCTATGTATATGCACATGAATATAAATGTACGTTTTATTCCCGTTGACAGAACATTCACTGTGATGATACATTACATGATAGTTGATTTTATTTTAGCCCGTGTTTTAGAAAGAGTGTGAGAATAATTGAAAAAATATATAAATATTACATTTGCGTTAATTACAAAAATCATACCAATTATATAATATGAGGAGCAATTCATCTGAAAAACAATGTTGAAACAAAATCTTAATATATTGCATTTTTATGTATTCCACAGCTTACCATAACCGAGTGAGATATGTAGTAAATATAACAATTTATAGCAATCATACATATATTTATTATGTTGGAGATTATTACCCCAATATTTTACGGTGGAATGGAAGATATTGAAGACTTTATCTTTATCCCTTGTAAAGTAAAATACACGCAGTGTGGATTACAAAAATCAATAAATCAATTATTTAGAAGTATTTCAGTTCATTCTATAGATACACGCGCTCACAGATCGAGTGAAATTGTGTAAGAGATGAACGAAAGTAGAGTTTACCACGTACTGAAATAGTTGTTGAAACGTGCATCGCCATTACTTAGTAGGCCTACTTACTCACTGATGAAATCTCATGAACTCGGCACCTCCACCAAAAATAATTAAATATGGCTACGTCTCAACTGGTACGACTCTCATCTCGCAACATCCATTTGAAAGCATATAGAGCCTAAAATGATGCGAGTTGAGATTCGTACCAGTGGAGAATCGTGTGAGATGAGAATCACAGATGAGTACCAGTTGAGACGACGTTGAAATAGCGTGAGCCTATAATGTTGCGAGATGAGAATCGTGCGAGATGAGAATCGTGCGAGTTAAGAATCGTACCAGTTGAGACGACGTTGAAATGGCATGAGCCTACAATGTTGCGAGATGAGAATGATGTGAGTTGAGAATCGTACCAGTTGAGACGACGTTGAAATACATGAGCCTGAAATGTTGCGAGATTAGAATCGTGCGAGTTAAGAATCGTACCAGTTGAGACGACGTTGAAATACAAGAATCGTACCAGTTGAGACGACGTTGAAATGGCATGAGCCTACAATGTTGCGAGATGAGAATCGTGTGAGTTGAGAATCGTACCACTTGAGAAAGTTGCGAGCTGAGAATCGTCCCAGTTGAGAATCGTATCAGTTGAGACGAATACGTATTGAGAATCGTGCGACTTGAGAATCGTACCACTTGAGAATCGTACTAGTTGAGATACTACCATTAAGGCTCATTTGAAACTGTAAGTGAGAAAGTTGAACGTTATGTTAAGTGTAGAGATTTTTTTTGTTTAATACTTACTTGAAAGTATTACTGATGAAATCTCATGAGCTTGGCACCTTCACCAAAAAAAATAAAATAGCATCTGAAACTGTAAGTGAAAAGGCTGTACATTACGATTAAGTGTATAGAATATTTTTTTGTATAATACATACTTAAAAGTATAACTGATGAAATCTCGTGAATTCGGCACCTCCACCAAAAATAATTAAATATTATCTGAAACTGTACGTGAAAAGTAGTACATTATGATCAAGTGTATGTATAGCATATTTGTAAGGCTAATATTTACGGAAGAGCCTTACTGATGTCATCTTATGAACTCGGCACCTCCACCAAAAAATTATAAAATATTATCTGAAAGTGAAAAGTTGTATATTTTGATTAGGTATAGTCTACAGAATAATTTCATGTATGAACTATCGTAATCTCGTTACTTTTCAGGATCATAGAAGCATATATTTTATATGCCTCCTTTTACTTTTTTTACTTATTGTGAACATAATTAGCCTACTTATAATTTTTTTCTGACGTCGATACCACACATGTTGTAATTTCACTGCTTGTTTCATACTCTTCATAAGTATTCTAAAAAGTACCCTGACTATTTATTCACTCATATTTTTCATATTTATGAAATTACTGACCAATTTTTAAAAAATAACGTAATTGTCTCAGTATTTTGGCATTTTACTACAACCTAGTTGGGTTATATTTCTAGGCTCTATGTACTTATTGTTTGTATTTACACCCCATTCTCAAATTTTGTGAATATTATTTAAAATCGGTAAAAATACTCAATTTAGTGAATAAACATTGACTTGCTACAATAATCTCTATAGTTCCCGAGCCGACTACAAATAATTGATTCCGTGATTTCGCACTCATAGACCTACAAAAATATCTCAAATAATGTTTATCATCCAAATGCAGCAAAATGATCATCTTGAAAATGTCTTTCAAAATCCTTCCATCTGAGCTGAAGGGGATCTCGAAAATCGATTGGTATAGTTGACGGCGAATGACCAATGCTTATAATGCAATGCAATGATTCCACCAAATCATAACACGAGTAGGCCTATATAAGGATTTCGAATTTCAATCTCTCAGAATTGTAACAAAACTGCAACCATAATTACTATCGTGGATTTGAAATACAAATAACATACAAAGTAAAGTTATAACTTTCAACCATATATGTCAATTTATTTATTCATATTGTGTTTAAAGATCGATGTGAATACGATCTAATGAAGAATGGGAAGATGGACAGTTGAAATGAAAACTTGTATTTTATTAGATGTTCTGGACGGTCAGGGATCATCCGTGATCTGCTCTCAATTAACCATATCAACACTCACTTTCACGACTGAAGAAAATTCTGAAAAACCTCTATCATCATAGTTTACCATGAGAGAATCGAACCTAACACTCCTGAAAAGGGTCCAATGCGCTATAGCGACTGATACTCCTGCATCAGTTTCTGTCGATATCTTCACTCGTAAAATAAAAACATATGTCCATAGCTGTTTACCTATATACATGAGTTTTGAATAAGTATTTTAAGTTAAAACGTAGGACATTTTTACTATCGGTATTAGTATAACATACTAATTATACTATAAATTCGACTCTGTCAATAGTGAGTGTTAATGAACAAGTGAGTTGGTCCATTGGATCTTTTCATCGTATTGTAATGAAATCGTTTTGTATGATCGTATTGTAAATGGTGCTATACAGTACTAGTAACCCAATCTAGCGTCTGTTCTCTAAACTACTGGGTAAGCTGTCGAGGAGGTTTCCCACGACACTGCAGTAAAATTGAGTTTATTTTTAATTATATAAGAAACTGTTTATATCTCATGTACTACTTTATTACTAACAGTCGGGGATCATTAAATATTAATTTCACTTTGTTATATACCTAGTTAATTGGATGAACGATAACGAAGACTTCCTTCCCACTCTCACGGACCGTTATCATGTGTTTTTTTTTGTATGCATTGGACAGGTCGCACGGCTTAACTGACCAACATGCAATTTTTCTGTACACTTGGACTTTTCCAACTGAGAACTGAATGGTTTTTGAATAAGACGGTTGGACCGTGTTTGAGAAACATCATCACAAAGTTTCGGAAAACCTCATATAAGATTAGACTGGGCGGAAAATTTTGAAAAATGGAATCTCTGAATTCAAATTTTCACTGATTACATTATTACAGTTTTTCATTCGAATCGGACAAGCCGTTTTGAAGAAAATAATCTAACAAGTTTTTTTTATTCATCAACTAGATAAATAAATAGCAGAACCATGTTGCTGAGATTCCCGGGGAGCATCGTTGCCGAGTGAAGTAAATTTTATAGGAGTATTTCATAAATGTCTCGGTCATCCCACAACGAATATGCCGCTTTTGGCTACTTATTATCTATTCTATATTGTTTTCTATTATTTCACCTGTCCTAACGCGTATACGTAGGCCTACAGTATACGTGCGCACATGTCTATAGCCAGTAGCCACTCAGCTGTGTTTTTTCTTCACCCGTTTTAATCTTTATACATTATATATATACTGTTTTTCTATTCTAAAAGTTTTTCTTATTTTTCTCAAAGTGCTAATTTCACGCTGTGTCGGACGTTGCGCATTGTCGTTGCCATGTACGTCGACAAGCGTCCCAACGGGACAGTGTAGAAAACACGGTGAAAACAACATTTTCATGAACTTTTAGATAATGTTTGCAGTTTTTATTAGGTTTTTGTCTTTTCATTGCTTTGCGTTTCTTTCTACTCGACGTGATCACTTCATGTTACCTGTTAAATGTACAATAAGACAGCTATATGCGCCGTCCCAAGAGACGTTGCTTTAGGCGACTCTCGCTGTCTTCTGCGTATAGTCATTGGCCAACTTTTAGAAGTATAAAAGTAATCACAGTGTATCGCAATTCTTGAAACATTAATTCAGTCATATTTTAAATTGAAATTTTTTGTTTCAAAACATTAGATGTGAAACTTAATTTTCAAAGTCACACAAATAAGATGTTTTAAGAACACTCCGTGGACGTCTGCGATCATGCATCGAAATAGATCCCCTAATATAGCTGTCCATAAGGTAAATAATAATGGGAGTGTACTTTAGGGTAAGAATGATCACCTCTTTGTAATTGAGACTGTGCCCAAGGTAAAAGTTAGCCGAGGTTCCATTTACTAAACATTTTCGGTTCGAACTTGGAAATCATTACTAATCATAATTTACTCCATTTTTCCATTTTTAATGATTTAACCGATTTCAGCCGAACTCCTCAACTTAGTCATGTTCTGATATTGAAAAGAAAATCTTAATGAAGTTATTCTTCTGGTTTTTAAGTGCAAAACTTTGAGCTTACCGTACTTCTTTTCCGTTGTGTAACTGAGTTACTCAGTTTGAAAAAGGGAAGCATTATTGAATATATAAGTGGAAAAAACCACACAACCTGGATTTTTTCAGTGTCTGGAATTTAATATTTGGCTAATTGTATGTAGGCCCATATATATATATATATATATATATATATATATATATATATATATATATATATATATATATATATATATATATATATATATATACACCTCTTTTGAATTTGCCTCAGTTTTTTGTTTTTCACAAATTTTGAATTCAGATTGCGGAGGTCAGGTCGCTGTTCTGATCAAGATTACAATTTCCTCAAGTGTAGGCCTATACACAAAATTCGTCTGACACATCACTGATTATTGAGTATGTCCTGTGAATGGTTGATGGTTTGATTGCTAACATTATTGGCATCATCAAACTGAATTTGTTCCAATTACGAATTACAATATATATATTTCAAATATGTGATTTCTTAGCTTACTGTTATTGTTATGCCCCTTTTCAATTGCACGTGAGAAATTATAGTCGTGCGTAACTAAACTGGTCGTTCATTGCCACGTGTAGCTTCAATGTATGTAAGATACTTGTGATGCAGATGGCAGTTCTCTCCTGATTCGAGATAAACTGTATGTGAAAGTGAGCGGTCATGGGGGCTTAGGTGCTTGTAAACCTGCCTATTTACATGTCAGAGAATGTCAGTGTTGACTATGTTATTGCCAAAAAAAGTAACTGTATGGCCACTATCTTTCTTGGTTTTCCAGTGATTTTCTTTGTCATGAAATACATTAGATCCCTTCTATTCCTTTGGTGTATGTTAATTCAGACTGGTTCCAGTTTAAACAAATGTATTGAGCCGTCTCTATCGAACAAAACCCGATGCTCACTCAACAACGTGTTACATAGAGCGTTTTCCTAGTAACCGAAAAATGTTTTTATAAAATACAGATTTGAGGACGATTTGAGATTGAGGGAGATTTTAGGATTTTAATAACTGAAATAAGGTACAAAATTAAATAGAAATGTTCATCTTTCTTCTTTCTCAGTCAAATATTCGCTTACCACACCCAACTAGTAGACCATAGTTATTAGTCGCAGTTACGACATTTTCTGAAGAGAAAGTATGGTTTTCACATCATAAACACTCACAAACTCCGCTTCTTTGTACTTACACCACCCTTTTTCATATCCATACACCACCCCAACAAACTGACGTAGATCTATTTTCCACTTAGAATTCTGTTAGCGTTGCGTCTAGAATAAACTATACGTCATTCGACGCGTTTTGGTAGCTCGACACTGCTTACCGTCTTTATTAACGCATGGGAGAGACAGCCGTTCGGAACCACAGTCAGTTCTGGAGGCACAAAGTAGATTCACGTCGTCGAAGAACAAACTTCAAAGCTAATTAACTTAACCTCAAGAGATTAAATAATATTACTCACCGTATTACATCGTCGAGCTTTTCGGTACGGTTGTACTATTTCACAGTTCATGCATGTATGAAGCTTTTTAAGCACATTTTCTACAACTTTTATTATTATATATAGCATGTGTATACAAAGTGAAATGCACAAAAGTTCAAATTTGCCTGCTAGCTATTCAACTGATGGAAAAGTATATATACACATGCGTAGGCTTTCTTTGTATTATTTTACCGAAATAACTAATTAATCAGAGTTCACCAGAATGTGTGCAGTAAGTCATTACCAGTTTTTAATTATATTACTCAGTAGAATATGTCGGAGTGTATATTTGAAAAGTATAATAAAAGGATCTAATTAATATTGTATGTTGTGTTTGCATTTTAGTTTAAAGCTTAACAAGAGTAATACTAAACATGTCTCTACATAACTTTGTTTCAATTTTTAACATTTTTCATAATTTTACTCATTTTGAAGTTCACTCATAGACTAAAGAATAGGTAGAATAAATATTATTTCGTCCATGGCTCATTGTTACCATTTTCTTCACAAAATCCAGTGAATATATAAGTCTACAGTCTATACAATGAAGGGTCGAGCTTACGATATACAGAACTAGTGTAACTTGTGATTAGTGACATTATTGATTTCAATGTGACATTAGTGATATTTTGAAACAGTGTCTTCCTTCAACTATACCAAAACATTAGGCATCATACAGGGTCTACATCATATAGGGTATCAATAAAATAAGTGAAATCATTCATAATAAAATAAAATCCTCTTAAAACCATCATATAGGGTCTCAATAAAATAAGTTAAATCATTTATAATAAGATAAAATCATCTTGAAACAGGAGAAAAAGTCATACATCATTATATTATACGGTACAGCATCATATATTATTCTTCGGATATCAATTTTTGCTGTACCTCATATATAGAATGAAGAATAGAATGAGGAATATTTTTTGATACTTCAATTATTCAAAGTAAATAAAATGGCGATTATTTTTCATATTATAGACCCAAGAAGTTTTGAGGTTTCGCTCTGTTTTTTACAAGTTCATTTTCCCCTTCAAAATATTATATTATTTTTATTGGACATATAATGATTACATTTCAAGATCTGTGAACTTGACTGTATTTAAATAGTAGATATAATAATAGGCAAAAGATAGGTACTATAACTCATTATATCTTGATATGAATTATTATATGTATACGTGAGTATACATGCCCAAGTATACAAAAATATACCTTGAGTATGGGATAACTAAACTAACCTAGTGGTCCGTACATACCTAACTAACTGAGTAGGCCTATAGTATAGTCAGGCGCGGACTGGAAGGAAGGGGCTTTTTGACCGTTCCGGGCCCCTATCAAACATATGATATATTATAACATATTAACACATATTATATAGAAAATATCTACATAAATATTTATTTGTTAATTGTGCAAAATAATTGCCAAACAAAATACATTACTATAAATATAAGACAATATTAATAATAAATTATTATGGTTCATACGTTGGCGGATCTTTAGAAGAGAACGATTGTTCAGTGTTCTCACGTTTCAGTAGCAAGTATAGCTTTGCATTCCTCGCCGCCACGCTATGAGTCTAATAGGAGAGGCGAGGAAGAGGTATGAAATTTGATGCAATTCCAAAGTATTTTGTTTTGGTTTATATACCAAAATATTTTGGTAACAGTTATACACAATACAAATATTAATTTGTGTCAAGATATGTATAAAAAGCTACTTGAAAAACATAAAAAATCAAAAAAATTCGATCAGCGAGGATACTCCCGGCGGCCGCTGCGCGGGCGTTGCATGCGCCTGGCACTAAATTTAACGAGCCTATTTACAAGCAGCACCCCGGGCTTTTTGGAACCAGTCCGCGCCTGAGAATAGCACATATAGTAGACTATAGTATACCAAAAGTATAAGTATAACAAAATGACCTAGCTGTAGACGCGCCTCTAAACCCTAAAATAAGTATATCTAATAGGATGTTAGGTTCGAAAGGAACCGTGACACCTATTTAAAGAATTTTGTAAGAAAATATCATTTGTCAACTAAATTGATCGATTCCATTGTTTTATACATTAATAACAGATACACACATATTTTAAAGAACAATTCTTATTTCATGAATTGATTCCATTGCTCATTTAATTAGGAAAACGCAGTTTAAAAAAATAGCTTAGACCTATGAAAATGTAGAATGAAAAATATTCTGTCACCTCACTCGACATCTACAGACCTTGGATTACGTCAAACGTTTAAAAACCCTATCCACCAACTGTTGATATTTTATATAGTGCATGCAATCTGTTACATACTTCTAATGCGACAACTTGTATGTAACACCTTTTCATCCTAATATTCAATTAAATGTAAACTTTTAATGTGTGTTCTTCATTTTTTCTTATCCCATTATCGTAATAATCAATGAAAATGAAAATGATAGTTTGTTTTATACTCAAAAGAAATGTTAGACCTTTTGAAGAATTTTGTTTTTTCAAGAATCCCCCCCCCCCCCCCCTTTCTGATTTTTTTCAGTAAACTGCCAAACCAAATTTTCTGAGAAATAATCCCAACCAATTGTGATATGTTAACAATGTGTAGAAAAAGTGTTATGTTGATCGTTTTTTCCTGACCTGTATGCCACGTGTAAAATTTTAAAACATATGCGTGTAAAATGGGAGTGTTCGCTACACTCAAATAATAATATTATGAATATTTATATTTTACTTCATGTATACTGTATTCATATAACACATGCTCATCATAGAACCATTGGGAATTGCCATTCAAACAGGATGGATGAATCTCGGATAAATAGACCGAGAGTCTCGCACTTCGAAATACCCGTCGGATAAAATTTTCAACCTATTCATACCGACGGCTTCTTTGTTCGATGCAGTGATGATGCAGTGTTTTGGTGTCAAATCCATTGCATTCGAGGATTATTTGTCTACCTTTTTCGGACAACATTCTGGATTGTTATCAGGGAAAAAGCACATATCGGACAGAAAGCGTGACACGCTTAGTTTGGCTCAACATAATACAACTGCATCCTGTAATAATCTTATTGGTCAACAAAAGGTTGTATTCTAAGCCAAATTATAAACTCATTTATTGGAAAAATGTCCATAATAATATTAATTCCAAGAATAAAATATATGTGTTCATTACTTATTTTATCATTATCTAGTATATTTATTATTTATCCATCATTATGGACATTAGATATCTAATGGAATAAGATAACTATGGTAATTACTAATCTGTGAAAACAGAAAGGTTTGTGACCAACTAAATAAACGATTACAACAGTACTATAATAGTGAGTGTAATGAAGTATATTTTCAATAATAGAAAATAGTTGCCTGAACATTCTTGCAATGACAGAATCTATTTTTCTCCCTTATGTTATGTATGTTGAATGTAAATAGTTGACAAAAAAAATTGTTTCCATCGAAAAAGTAGATAATTTATTATTGAGTGTAATTAATTTAGATAGTTATGTAGAATGCCTACATCACTACTCAGAAAAAGTGTCAAGTCTTGGGTGACAATTTGATGGACAAATGAATTATTTATAATTACTGAAATTGGAATGATGACCTCAAGTTTTCTCTAAAATTGGGGGGAGGGGGAAAGAGTTGTTATTCATTTGAATTAATTCCCATACTTGTATTGTTTTTCAGTGATATCATATTAACGTTTAGGTAGACCAAATTCACACTTCGACCAAAGAAATTTGACTTTTTCATTCATTTGTTAGGCCTAAATATAATTTAATGCAAGTTGCCTGTAGTATACACGTATAACTTCAAAGGATAGAACAATATTCAATCAAGAGACAGAATTTTTTTAAATTTATTTATTTGTGTCCTTTGAAAACTAGCATGATGTTTATTTATTGTGAGATTTTTTCATGATATCAAATAGACATAGAGTGACCTCAGTTATTAACTTATGCCATGTTATGATTTAGGACAGTTATGATCTACGACAGATTAATAATTGATTGTTGACTGGTGGTTGTGCGTAAGATCAGTGACTCCTCAGTCTGATTGCTCATCTGAAAGTAGAAAGGCAACATTTAGACAATATAGCGTTTTTCATGGCCAATGCAGTTTCAGATAGTCATGCAATTAACATTCCTGCAACAGAACAAATGGACACATTCATATCTTGATTCATGATCTACAGTAAAATAATGTAGGCCTACGGGTACATAATAATGATAATATGTAATATGTTTCATCAAGCCCAAAGTACTATCTCAGAAGTATACAGTGGATAATTGTTAAATTAACAATCCTTTGTAGATTGTAGCGCTGTGTTGAATGAAAAAGATATTTACAGAAATAAATGCATGATGCAAGACTTAATACCACACGAACTGAATAAATTACCAAACAAAATACTGGGTAGATCCCTAAGGTTGTCTTAAGTTTGGATGATTGAGGGAGAGGCAATAATAAATTAAGCTTTCCAATTAAATAATTCTGCGGAGATATTGATTTGTAGAGTAAAAATTAGACTTATAAATACTTATTATAGCACAATGAACACTAAAAAAAGTAGCTGTAGACGCTGCATTGTTTAAATTTTGAAGAATTTCAATTCACTTCCGCATTCTATTAATCTAATGCTTACAGCTACAGCTGTTAGCACAGCTAACAGAATGTAAAAATCTTGACGAGGTAAGCTGTTGGTTTTTCACTAATTCACTTTTTATTTTCCTTTCTTCTTGCAATATTATTGCTATTATTAGGCCTATGATTTATGATTGAGTTTATGTTTCTGAAAGTACCATTATACATATACAACATGGACATATACAATTCACCAGACCGGCGGGTTATTAAGACCAACGTTCCAATATTTTCCATAGGGGGCCTATAAGCTTTGTACCAGTACATTAAAAATTAAAATGGGAATGCCTTGAAAGAACATTGAAATGTTCCATCTCACAATCAAGTTATGATATTTTATTTGTATGTGATGACTATTGAGTAATTTAGTATTTACTATATATTCACGGGGTAAGCTTGGGCCTACAATATTATTATATATGTATACTGTATATATTACAATAGTATACTACAAATACTACAAATACAAAGGCACACAAATTGCGTGCATAGTTAACAACGAAGTTGCTTCAGTGAGGTATATAGAATATCAATATTTATACGTTTATGTTCTTTATGATTATGTTTTCGTTCGTCTTCTTCCAAGAGTTAATTGAACAAAAATTAGATGGAGTAACGGCGATAGGCCCAACTCTTAATGCCAGGGATGTTGTTGGGTGCAGCTCTGCTTGCTTTTTGTGGTTCTCCTGGATTTTCCTTTCCATAAACAGTCACCCTCTAGCTAAAACCCTACTAAATTTAATAAATCGACGCACCATCTAAAATATCTCCGAAAAAAATAGTTAGACTAAAATGGTGTACTTGCGAGAGAGAGAGAGAGAGAGAGAGAGAGAGAGAGAGAGAGAGAGAGAGAGAGAGAGAGACATATTCATTTCCATTCTATACCATGATTCTCTTTAACATACATTAGATTAATCAAAAAATGTGGTGTTCGTTGTCACTTATTTAGTGATTACTGACGGGTAAAATGTTTTACAAATTAGGGGCCTAATTGTGGGTTATTAAAAAAAAATATAATAAAATAGTCGTGATTGTGTTTGTAAGGTTTACATTAGTTATATACCCCTATATAAAATATTTTTGGAGTAAAAAATATTAAATATAGTACCGGTAGCTTTGAAAACTCTCTTTTCTTTTGTGGTGGAATAGTATATGCACCTAAATCACTTTAACTTGGAGCAATAGGTCTACTGCCTATTACAATGCATGCCTATATCTAGAACAATGCGTCAATGCCTCTGTGAGAACAGATCACACATTATCACACTCCTGCTATAGGCACATGTATGAGAGAAAATTAGGCTGCTGATGAGCATATCAATAAAAAAAATTGAACATGCAAATATGTGCATAAATCTATGGCGGTATCATACTACCACTACTACTATACAATAAGCGAGAGCTTATAAATACAGATAGCTATTTTTCCTTGTAATTCTAATTGACCAACATCAGATCCACAGGACTGCTGTGTTTGTTATTCAACTTATTTGACTTTGGTTAAAAAAACATAGAATCTCTATCATATAAACGCCCATCCTCACTCAAAAATACATTATTGCGATTTCGTGATGAAACAAAGCGTTTTCGTAGTTAGTGTACGATACAAACAGCTCAACAAAAATTAAGTTATCAGTGGCACTAGTTAGTTCAAGCTCCATTACTATTTTACACAATCCAAACCAGGGACGCCGACTCCGTGGGTGCTCAGGGTCCATAGCACCCGTCGGATCTTTTCAAGGGGTGCAGAGCAACCCTCAAAAATTTGCCTCAACCAATATATATAATTACGAATTTGTATGTTTCATCAAATTTCCGGCAAATTTAACGTTTTATTTTTACTTCCATAATATCAATAATATGTCAATGATGTTGTTTTGAAGAAGCATTTCTTTAGCAAGAAATGAGAAGAATATTTAGAGCCTTTTCTGATCTTACTCGATTGCCGGGAGGGAGGGGGCCGGGGAGAGTCATAAATGTACGCGTATACATTTTTCAAGAGAATCGATAGACTAGTCATTGTTATAATGAACATATGTTAACCATCCTTTTTGGTGGAACATTTTATAGCATAATTTTATAGCATAACCCATATGCTAAATTTTAAATTTGGGAATGCTCAACCAAATTCAACAAAATATTTTCATTACAAAAAAAAGCAATAAGAATAATACTTGGACTGAAACAAACAGTCAACACCTTCTCGAAACCACATTGTAAGCCTCACTTTATCAAACATAGTATATTAACCTTGTATAGCCTTTTTATTTATCATTCAATAGTACAAATTAAAAAAAATATTCAAAATGAATCACTAAATTCGGAAATTCATTCCCATAACACTAGACAAAAAAATGATGTTCATCCATGTTTTCAAAGAATAAATCTCACTCAATTAAACTCATCTTTTTTAAATTCTAAATTATATAATAAAATTCCTTCAGTACTAAAACTAGAAAAAAATATAAAAACATTTCAGTATAAACTTAAAAAAGTTCTCGTGATGAAAGCCTACTATTCACTAGACGAGTTCTTTGTCGACTCGTTTTAATCAATATTCACTCTTGTAAGGTCTGAGCATAGATTGTATTAGAGTTTGAGCATTGTTAAAATTAAGAACTTCATGTATTAAATAGCCATTATATTTATATTGAGCATATGACATTTTATAGTAAGCATTAATCAAGCATTATTTGACAATTAATAATATTTCATGAAACACTATCATTCTTCATTACAAATTCATTATATAGTTATTTTTAGTCAATATGCTTATAGTTTCTCTAGTTTTGACAAGTATCTTGTATGCTTCTTTTATATGTCCTGGTTTTCTACTTTTAATGTGGATATGCTTCGTGTCACAATGATTAGTGAGTAAAAACATGAATTATTGTGACACGAAGCCTATCTCTCTTTTTTTCTACTACACCCTTATTCTAATTGTGAAATTAAAAGGGTCTTTAACATTGAGACATGAACATGTTCTGTTTTATGTTAGTGGAAATAAAACTTATTATTATTATTATTACTGTCTATGTTATTCTTTTTATTGTCCTGAAATAATTTTCAATTCCTACCACAAGTAGAGTCCGCGCTATTTTTCCGTTACCATAAACAATACGACTGCTAGTTCTATTGACTTTTTTTCGAAACGAGCTACAACTAATTAAGTACATCGAACTGACGTGTCTTGTACTCGCTCTATAGGTCCGACAAATTGACAGATCTGCGTAAAGTTGGTGTCAATAATCCGGCAGACTTGCAAATAACTGTATAAGCCCTTAGTTTTTAAACTGTTACAATGGGTTTCAAATAATTCTCCAAATAATGTGTGTCAAATAAATATCTAAAATTCCATACGAATAACATGACGGGGAAAGATTCTTATATGCATATTGTTTCAAGTAGGCCTACCAATACCTGATTATGGGAGGTACATTATCGATCTCCATTTTCAATATTTTTCTATTGATCGAGAGACACAATTTTTGTTATGTTTCTCTTGAAATTAATCGATTACAGGTCAGGAATAAATAAGAGGTGCACTTTTAACAGCAAGACAATAAGAGCCTTAGCCTTAGCACCACGGATATTGATGACACTTTGAACAGAGAGCTACCACTGTTGGCTAGGAACGATCAAGGTGATGCATTCTTCTTACAGGCGTCTGTCGAGTAACGTAACTCACTGTTGATGGAGGAGGACAACTATCACCACCAGCTCATAGTTGGAATAAAAGGAATGTTTACTGGAAAACTTCCCATTTCCAAGGATATTCATGAATGTACTTTTGATTTAATAACATTTGAATACCTGTACCTTAGATGCCGTTTGAGAGCAGACTGCTAGGCCTACAAATTTTGAAACCAATCGGTATTTCAACTTATGATCTTGAAATATCATTTTCTCTGAATACCAGTAGGCCTAATTCATCTTCCCTAATCCTTACCTAGGTCCAATTCAAAGACAGAAGAATACCGACCTCCTTTCTGGCCTTTCCTTACTAGGGTATTGTCAAGTCTTGAGAGCCAATAATTGGATTACAAGGAGTAACTCGGAGAAATGACATCATCAACAGCCAATATCTTAAGGGTTTATGAGTAATAACTTACAGTATGGGTCAGTAGAATGCAGACACATGAATCAGCCCGAACGAAAAACAATATTCTCGTTAATTCTACAACAATCAGCGAGTAGGTGGGGAGTACTGATTCTTGATTATTTCATATTTCATAGCAGATGATTCTAAAATAATATTTTACCACGGGAAAATTAAAAATCATATTTATATTTTACCTCGATGAGCAACTGCATCCTTTTTATCAAACAAAATTTTCATGTAACTTTTAGAGCTGACAGAACTTTTCAGTTCCTTTTTGATATGATCTTTTGAAAGTGCATCTATAAACATGTAGGCCCAACGTGACTTTTCAACCAACTTGACAGTGCTATTCTATTCCAAAACTAGAGGAGAACATAAAAACATTTCCTTGGCAAGCTGACTATTTCTTGATTGTGCAGCAATTTCACTATAGACATGTCGCGTACTGTTTTGTAGGGTAAGAAGCCTATTAATACCACTGTGTTTTTGCCCTGAATTGAAACCTCAATGCCTTTTGCTAAATTAAATTACATACATGTACACAATTTTGCTCAAAAGCCATTGGAATCTATTCTTCTTTGAATTTAATGTTGAGCAAAAATTTCAAGTAAATCAAGTAAGGTACGTACTATAGTTTGGCACATCGAGAGCTAAAAAAGTATGCTTGTGGAGAAGAGCTCTTTACTTGGGCCTGTGTGTATTGTATTAAATAGTCATGCTCACACTCATCCAACAACGTAATTGAGTTTGTGAAATTGAGTGCTAACTACGTAATTGAGTTTGCAAAATTGAGTGGTAATGCCAAACATATATATATTATATGGAGTTTCGTGTATGCTGCCATCGAGTAAAAATGTCCTGCTAGCTTTCATGTCAGTAGCATGGAGCTTAAAAACTAGTAGAGGGAGCATAGATGAAGCCACCATGCTTGGTGGCGCGGAGTCTGCGAGGGGAGGTGGGAGTAAGTCACGTGCTTTGGTGATACAAGACTGACTGGGAATATTTCGTTACAATGGAGCTCCGAATGCGATCAAACAAATGACTCAATTCATTGATTTTTATGACTGATGTGGAAATTCTACTGAGAAATATACTTTATGATAATCACTAATCAGCACAATATATTATATTCAGCATATAGCCTAGTCTAGATATTAAAATGTCTATGGTCAGTAGGGATTGTTTGGTGAAAGGCTGTTCTGTGTAATATGCCCTATGTTATCAAAAGATAGTTTCTACACACAATGAAGCATATAACTAATCAATCCATTGGCTGCTTTCCAGCATTATTTTTGGAGCAAATTACCATAAATTTCATGCAAATCAAGGTCGATTCTAGGGACATAATCTTAAACTGTGCGTAGTATTCTGTTTATACAGGTCCACTGGTCCAGTAATGTAGGAGTAAACACGGTACATATAGCTAGTTCATTCTGTACACATAAAGAATGCAAATTTTTAGCTCAAGTTTACGCATACTGCGTTTTAGCACTCCAAATAATGAACATTGATAAGAATGACACAACTAGAAGATTACACTTGTTGCATTGTTTACTTCTCTTGAGGCGGCCATATTTCAATGTGCTCTACGAGGAAGGCAGTGCTGAGATTCACAGCCCTCTCTTCGTTGCCGTCAAGCACCACTACACTTGCTCCCGTCTTATTGGTTAATATTTGAATGTGGAATGTCAAGTGTGTTGCAGTATTTTGCAGTTGACAAGTAATATATCCACGATACTGGTTGTTCTTGTACATTTTTCGCCTGTAGGCCTATGTCGCACGGAAAAAATGCAAGTTTCTAGGTAAGAAAATGAATGATACGGTATCAAGTTATTGATTGCAAATTGTACCCGATGAATAACAATTTTTTTTTGCACGTGGGCGGAGCCTTCATTCAACCGTCATTCAAAATTCAAAATCAAACGTGTTGGTGTTGGTGGCTTGGTATCCCTGTATCGTGTGTAGTGACAGTAGTCAGCCTCCTTGGCTAGGTGCACTCTTGCGTCTTTGCATTTCTTTCTTCTTCTGCATAATTCTTTTTTCTTTTTTAATCATAGAATAATAATCGTAGATAGTCTATTGTTAGTTCAGTAGTTGAAATATAATGAAGCTTTATATCCATTGCATATATAGGTATTTATTTATAATCCTAGAAGATAACCTGCCGGTAAGCTGAGGACCTGTACAGGCCTAGTAAGTTATTTCATTGATTCTTTTAATAATACGAAGGCCTCTAAACCTTCAAAATATTGTGAATAATATTTTTGCATTGACGTCCATAAAATACGTCCTCAAGATACCACTAAGAGCGTATGTATCCACGAGGCAGCAGTGGTAGGAGGCCTAGGCCTAATGATAAAGTGACTCCAAGGTCAGTGCATAAGAAAAGCTTGGCCCTAGGCCTAGGCTTAGACCTAGAGAGTAGGCCATGTTTAGGATATTGCACTGACTTTATCAAGCTAGGTCCGAGGCATATTACAAACTATTTCAGTAAATATATCTTATTGGTAGCCTAGCCAATCTTTTATGGTTATTGTTTTGAAGATGTTTGAGTTTTTAGTGATTGATTAGACCTAGGGTTATGGTAAGATTTCTGTCAAGTGGATAACAAGACTAATCTCTATTCTTACGGTTCAAATCTTTCCTAGGTCCTAGGCCTACCTAAACCTTACCATATTACTCATTATCACCTTAGAATTTAACCCTTGAAAAGATTGGTTACTGATAAAACATAGTTAGACCTATTTTATTATAACATGAACCATGTTTAGGCCTGGGCATTGAGTTTCTGGGCCTCTACTGAATAATACCGTACTGATATTTCGGGCCTTGGATCATGAGCACGACTTTGGGGATTTAAGCAGTCTTTATGGTGAATGGGGTGTAAATATAGCCACACATGCTAGACCTACCATCCTACCCAGGATGATAGTTTCCAACTTGAGTCAAAGAACCTATGGTCTCCAGTTGTAATTTGCAAGGGTCTACATTTGTTCAAGTCCCTATCATTAGAGTGACCAGGGACAGTGTCATTATTCTTATATTCCTTGTAAAGTTATCATCTCACAAGTCTTGTCACTTGCAGGTCATGTAGGATGCTGCCTCACAGTCACAAATTAACAACGTGTCCAAGTCTGACAAGTGGGTGCTGACCATACTTGAAGCTAAACGTCGTCATAATTCAAAAAAGTAGCCTACAGAAATGCTATATAAAAAAAATGAGAATAATGATGCATCATATTGTTTTTAAATGTACTGGTACAAACCCTTAAATAGTATAATAATAATGTATGCCTCTGTTATGGCATAACCATGCTGGTCAGTTGAACCATTGGGCCACTGGACATAATGAATTGGGCCTAGCTGAGATAAAGTGAACGCCTGTAATAATCTGTGTGAGCCTCATCCCTCATTTGATTTTTATGTTAGGTGTGACTAACGTAGCAGTAGTCTTATTCTTGTAACTGTATTCTGTACAGCCAATTACTGTAGGAACTACAAAGCATTGAAACTAATTTGTGTTTAATCTGTCTTTAGATATTGGTCATCAGTAAAGAAGAACCGACTTTATAATTCATACAAATTTAACTGAATAAAAACCATCGACTAATATCATCAATGAAGAAAGTTGACAATAAGATTCGCTTCATCTTGAGTGATGTCGAGTCGCCTTCGATCACCAATTTACAGCTCCAAGCGAGTAGACAGGCAAATCTTGCCTCTCTCTCACCAATGACAGATCTTGCGTTTAATCTAAGTGATGCAACACTAGCTAATTCACCGTCAATAAACTTGATGTCCAAACGTCGGTTATCACTCAGCGATGTAACTCCGAAACAATCCTCGTTTGTGCATCCTGGTGAGTACAATTCAAACTTAATTTTCAGTTGAAGTTCACAGCGATGCCGAGCATGAGTTTGAGTCCTGGCAAGGACTAATGGTCACCCCCACATTTGTACCCTCGAATAACCTACCTTAGCTATAGATTGAACTGCACAGGCTGTGAGAGATTTCATCGGTGTTCAAAGACAACAATGTAGCAATGAAAAATGGGGAATGAAATGGCTCGCTTACAGCAGCAGCTAAACCAAGTGACTGACAATTTTTACATTGTTGGTATTTTGTTATCTAATTGACCAGCAATTTTTAATTAAAATAAGGAGTGAGGTTGGAGTTTGCAAACATTGCTCTTTGAAGTGGCTGACTAATTCCCTACTGCTAATAGTCCAGGCTGGTGTAAGGCACTGGAACATGACATATCATCAAGTACGTCATTATTGGGTCTAAGGTGTGGCGCCAATAATTAATCCTTCTTTTTTAAAAATGTATGCGTGTTGACCTAATAAACACACAATAAAATATTTTCTTGGGAGAGATGACAAAAATAACTAGGTGTACCAAAAATGTCCATAATTATTGAAATATTAAAATAACTTTGGAAATGTCCATATTGGTTCGATGTCTAGACTCCTCTACTCCTTGTGTATTGCTAAAATCACTTGGAAAATATTTCATCATATTCAAAAAATCCCTGCGGAGCTTGCGAGGGAAAGTTTCAAAAATAACTTTGAAAATGTTTAATAAATTCTGTGCAGGGCTTTGGGTAGGAGGGGGGGCATTGCAAAATGAACTTGAAAATGTCCATAATGATTCAAATATTGAAAATAACTTCGAAAATATCCACAATGATGTAATTGTTATTTGTTAGACTCTAAAACTGCTTCCAAAAAATGACCATATTACCTAAAATTCACTGCGGGGCTCCAGACTGGTATCCAGCTTGGCAGTCATTTCATTTGTGTAACATAAAATTTATGTAAAACTGGATTTCTGAAATCTTGTTTAATAATAATAATAATGTTGGCAACTGACAAGTAACAAGTAAAGACTTTACGGTGATTTCTTGATAAAAATTGTAAAATGTGTAATAGTGGTACAACCTCATATACAGTAGCCTACCTACTACAGTAAATATTCAATTCCTGCATTATTTACTTGAAAATACTAAACCAGACTTGAAATTTTACTAAAATCTATAGGGATGGGAAACACAGATAAGTGGGATAATTTTCATGGTCAGAAATAAGTGAGACCCAATGTATTTATTTTTACTTTTGATCACTCACTGGCCTACTGGTACCATTGCTGGTTCTAGATGAAGTTACTTTGGCTATAAAAAGTTGCATTGAAGGAAAATTGTTCTCTGAGTTCATACATTATTGTGAAGAATGAAGAACACAGTATGCATCATTATAAAATTCCTAAACCAACTTGTCCCAATTTTATAATTTTTTGTATCTATTTTGACTGACTTCTCCCCTTCCCACCCTCTGTCATGAGAGCTCTCAATCGCTGAAAACAACTCACTTGTATCCCCGCCATCTTCGGTTCCATACGGTGCAACCTTCTGTTTTCAGTTTAGACCCAAATTATCTTGACATTTTTTATTAAATAGGCCTACCTACCTACTCTTTGTACTAAAATGTGGTTTCGAAAACGATGAACGAAAACCTCTCGATGTTCTACGATCCATCATCATTCTTATCCCGGAATCGAGACTTGTGACATATTTCACGTGTGCCTAGAACTGTCTCATATTGACAGTTATCACCTGCTCACCACTTTCATTCATTCATCCACCAGAGACTCAGCAAGGTATTTAGACGAAAAAACAACTTTCTGTATACCTATTCGAAAACGGGTTGAACTAAAATGTTTACGGTATTTCTTTACAGTGTCTTCGTTATTCAGAAGGGATTTAGAAATATGAGTATTGTTTCCGTAAGAACGTATTTTACTGTAAGCGGAAGTTTAGGAAAACTGGTATATTATTCATATTATTCAGCTGTTGGTGTTCGTAAATGCCCTTCCTCGACCCAATGGGGCACACTACATGTTGTCCCATACTAGTTTACCAACCACCCTGGCTTGGAGATTGTAACGGCCTCTGATTCTAATGGGGGGATGGCGCCATCTTAATCTTATCAGGCGCGTATAGGAACTTTGATTTGAGTGGCGGAGCAATTATCAGTTTATTGTTCTTTGACAATCTTAGAAACATATTTCACATAAGTTGGCCTGTATTCTGAGGAAAGTAAGTACATTATGAGAATGTCAATGCATACAAAGTGTGCAGGTCATCCCCCCCCCTCCCCCCTTCCTTTACTTCTCGCCTGCAGTTTACACCTCAAGAACACTCACTAACAAAGGCTGATATTTCAAGATGCAATTAGCTTGATTCAATCTCGAAAATTATTTTGATGGTTTTCAGTCATCATATTAAAAGAAAAAGAAGTCTACTAACAACGATACTGTATGCTTTCATGTTTTAAAATATGTTTCAAAATATATTCATCAATTTAAATTTATTAAAATTTGGGAAAGTCGAAAGAATATTTCTAATTGAAGTTTATTTCGGAGGGCCAGACTTTTGAAAAACTGAATGCTAGATACGAACTGTTACAAAGTTCCTTCACATACTTGATTTGCTTGTGTCTGACTTCTACGTCAGATCTGTTTTAACATTCGACAAAAAGATGAATAACTACTAACTGCTAACTATATACCTACATGTTTAATTTGTATCTTGAATTGACACTTAATTCCACCGGCACCCGCGGGGTTCGTTGTCCTCCAGGGGCCTAGGGTCTAGACCCTACGTACAGCCACCGATTTTTAACGATTCTTCGATAATAAAAAAACGAAAAATACTCGCAAGACGTCCCCGAATAATGGGGAGGGTTCTAAAACGTCGTAACACGTGCCACTGTCCTGTTGTCGGTTACAAAGTTTTCTGTTCGTAGCACATGCGAGAGGGCCCCTCCTAAGAATATCTTTCTTTCTTGTCTCCCCCCTTCCCTACCCCCTTCCGAACGACGAGAATAATAGGCCTACTTTTCTCCCTTCTTTCTTATTTCACTCTTATTTTTATGATTCCGATTACCATAAGATGTATATGTATACACATACTGACGGTTTATATGCCGATCTCTAATGAAACCGTTTCAAGTCGATGCACCTTGGGAGACGGTCTCGCTATTCATCTACCTGGAATTAAAAACTTGCCGTGATATGATAAATAATGTAAACGCCTGGATATACGTTGAACGAAATGGTATTCAATTAGTAGGGGCTGAGGACCATTTGATCGAAATCTGTGTAAGGGTTGTTTGTACTTTGTTGTGAAGGTGTTTTTGGGTGAAGATCTGCTGGAACTTCGATATTCAGAGTTCTGTATCATGTCCGTTATATATATATATATATATATATATATATATATATATATATATATATATATATATATATATATATATATATATATATATATATATATATATATATATATATATATATATATATATATAGTGATGTGAGCTGAGAATATTCTCCAAAAGATTGTGCTCAAATATGCTCGAGCATATGGTTTCTCCAAAATAATTTAAAAAAAAACATTATTCTTAACTATATGTTCTTTAATGTTCTTTAATTATTAGATAAACGCAGGCATAATTAAAAATATATGTGTCAAATTACGAGATACCTTCTATTTTTCTGCCAAATATAAGTTTATTAATTATTAGATAAATGCAGGGTTAATTTAAAATAGTTGACGGCTGTCAAATTACGAGTTGCCGTCCATGTTCCTGCCAAATATTTTAAGGCAAGTAGCCTAGGTTAAAAAGGCAAAGTTATCGATGAACCATTTAAAACTCATTTTATTAAATATGCTCGAAATATGCTCCATGATGAGAATATTCTCGGGAATATTCTCGAGAATATTCTCAAAAAGAAAATGCTCGAGCATTTTACATCACTATATATATATATATATATATATATATATATATTCATATATATTTATTAATAGCCTACTTGGCCAAAGAAGTGACGGGTCAGGGCGCGAACCACCATCGCGCTACTGTTGTACTGGATAGGGGGACTGTCCTTCCGAACCTTCATCTCTCGTGGTTCATAACGGTCGGGTATAGAAGGATTTGTGACCTACTCTCAGAATGTCGGTATCATAATATTCAGTTTATATTTACCAACAAGATAGGGCGGGTTTTATTTGGCAATCTATTTCCTCTGACTGATAAAATTAGATTAATCGTAACGGTCGTAGGTTGCGATAACAGTCCATGGCTAGTGATATGAATGGAAGAAATACAGAAACATGGAAATTAGGAAATGCTGTTTTACGTTCTGCATGATCCTCTTTTGATCATGTGCTTGAAGAACATTCGCAGTTACATCGTACACACATTTTGATTGTTATCGATCAAATTTGAAAGATAGCTTTTAATATGTAGGTTTATATAGCAGCACGACAGCTTGAGAAAAATGGCAAAATTGACAAGGTTATTGTATTTTTATTGGACAAATTTCATTCCCATTCAAAATGAAAATATGCGAACGTCGTGATATAGTTTTCTCGTTCGTCAAGAAATCTAAAACCCACACATTCATAGGTTGTTGAGTTTTAACGCTTTCACGACGTATAACCATAGAGTTCTATGGTATAACTATAGACAATCATTCACTATTGCATCTTATCATCCCATTATTCATCCAATGCCAATAGATCTTAGCTGTAATTACAGTGAGTCATTCAACCCTAAATGATTAATAATAAATAAATCCAAAAAAAATGTATTCATTTATTTTATTTACGAGTACTAATTTGTGTACTACCCCCACCAAAGCTAGATTATTTGGGGGTACGAAAGACCGGGTGTTACTTGAATGATGAATGCAAAAACCCGTTCCTTACATGCGGTACTCAAACCAACAGCCTACATAGTTGGCTGTAAAGTAAAAAGCGGACTTTTAGCCGGAAGACTTGCTCTCTTTTTGAATGAAGTTTTGAAATGTTGTTTTCTCAAAAGACGTTTATTGGTGGAACCGCATAGGCTAATCGGAACCACTTGAGAAAAAATAGACAACATTGACAGATCCATTCGTAATCTAATATATTCTTTTAGATTTTCTCAAATGTTTTTTTGAAAAGCTAACTTATGTTGCTTCAATGTGAGGCTATAGGCCTCCTTATATAGAAGCGACATGATGTGAGTTCCGCTCAGATTTGTAAGGTGATAACAATTTTATCAGATTAACATAGAAACTAGAAAAGTCAGAGGCAAATTGAAATTACGATTGAAGAACACAATTTATGGAGACATTGTTGACCTCCGAGTACAATAATGTGTGGCATCAATTGATGGATGTATGTGTCTGGACCCTAAAGTCCGTATGACAGCTATGACCTGACTTCAATAGTAAATAAACGGTTAAAAATATGTGACGTGTGAACAAACCAGCTGTTCAATTAACACGATATTTGTTAAGTGACGGTCAACTGTAGACTTGCAGTATAGTAGTTCATTTGCATTAATGTTCAGAAAATTGAGCTGGTAACCCGGCGGAATACGTGTATATCGTAGTATTTTTTTGAACCTCCAACGTGATGTGGTGCATGGCCTAATTAACTATAGGCAAACGCAGCATATGCGTAGAAATATGAGCGAGATATGTATAGGGCCTATGTCAAATTGTACAAGAAATAAAAGTATAGGCCCATTCACAATGCGACGCTAACTTAAACTTCTAACGTAAGCGTTAACTTATGAAATGTGTTTTTTTTTTTTTTTATTGACTTGCCTATCCACAATGCATGTCGCTAACTTATTATCGTAAGCCGTTAACTTGTAAGCTACCAAGGTCCAAGCTTTTGCGTTACAAGTTAACGTTCAACGTAAGAAGCAACCAATCAGAAAGCCGAGTCGATCGACATTGAAGAAGGGCGCGGGAACTGGAGACACCGACAACAGAAAAAAAAATGTGTTTGGTTGAAATTCTAAATTATGATTGGTTGGTTTTTCGCGTATGCGGTTACTTGCTGGTCTATTGTGAATAGAGACTTCAGATATAACGATAGCTACTTGAGTTAACGACTACGTATACGTATAAGTTTAAGTTAGCTTCGCATTGTGAATGGGCCTTTACTCCTAAGTAACGTGAATTCATTGCTTTCGTTATGCAGCTCCAATCGTACGTGTTGATCATTTTAAATTTCTTGTGATGTTTGATCTAGAAAAAATATATTTTGATTATTTTTTCAAAATGGCTTATCCGATGTAGGGCGTATGTAAAATGTAGTAGCCCAATGATGTGTGTCCCTTGACATAAATTCAGTAGAAAAAAATTTTTGGTTCATTTTCTTTCTGGGCTCAACTTTTGGAGAATTTAAACAAAAAAAAAATTGAAGGCTTTTCTCAGAAGGCTCAACCAATTTTGCACAAAACCTATATGGTAGGGTACGGTAACATGTTATCAGTAGTCGGAACATGTAGGCTACCCAATACAGTACAGTCAAGTTTTATCACAATTTGGTTTTTCGTTTGACCATGTGGTTTGACGCTTTGACCTGTGGTGAGCGTACGACAAAAGAAAAAAATCATTTCTCTTTCAAGTAGGCCCGACGATATAACTGGAGTCTTATTTTACGCTCATCCCAACAACCGTCGACGTTGTTTAATTACTAAAGAATAAAACCGTTTTTTATTCGACAAGAATCCAAACTGCATTTTACGCAAGTAACCCAATATAACGTAAAAATAAACACCTGAAATTAATATGATGGAATAAAAAATACCTATTCACAAATATCTCAATTGTAATTTTTTATATCATTTAAAAAATTACTGTTGTACTGGATTAGCAAGCAGACATAATGCTTCAATAGGAGATGGAGCTTTAGATTGGGAGGGGGGGGGTGGGGTTGGTACCTAACTCACACTTTGAAAAAGAAATGGTTTGCCGCAGAAGATATTTTGTCTGAGAGGGTTTTTTTATATTGTCTGTCGACTGTTGTAACAAATATTTGGTCATATATTTCAGGTTATTTTCTTTTTAAATATTGGCCTATATGTAGGCCTATAACGGTTATGCCTTGTAGGGCACATTCCGCCACTTGGTACTTGTACCAAAAGAAAATATTGCGAATTGAATCTTATCTAGATGTCAAGATCAAAACAGCCGTATTGATACATGTAGGCATACAGTGCTATCTCAGGATTTCTGAACAGAGAATATATCTAGGGTAAACTGCAGTCTTTCTTGTGTTACATTAGACTAGGACCTACTATTTTTTTTGATTTCCATGCAGGTGCTGTGATGAAAATATGTTCAATATAGGTTTCTAGTTTATTGTAAATTACCATACTGTTGAAATATGTCTTTCTAAAATGTTAACTTGATGACCCCACCGAAACCGAGGATATTTAAGGATATACGATTAAGTGGGTGTTTACAAAAACTCATGCGAGACTCGAACCTACGTGCAACTTGACTTCAGTTGCCAATGCGAAGTATTGGCTGAACAAAAAATGACTAATTTTTCAACTAAATGATTGTAATCACTTCGGCAGGTGTAGAGAATACCAATGAATGTTTTTGAAAGATGTAGTTGTTTCTAACCCTTTAAAAAACCATTGACCCTCGAATATGACACAGCTGTGCAAATGTAACAGCCATGTAACTTAATGTTATACCGCCAGCACTTATCAGATGAGGCGTCTCCTGCACAGAATGTGCCTGAGACGACGAGTGGCCGATTGAACCCCGAGTGGACGACTGAACCGACCGGGGTTCGATTCCCGCCATTTCGACCATCCAGACAGGGGTTTTTCGTGGTTTCCCTCTGTCGTTCAGATTAATACTGGGATTGTTATGGAACAACAGGTCACTACCGACTCCTTCCTACTATCCGAAAACACGTAAAGAAAAACTTTCATCTCATCATCCCATCATCTCGTATATCATTCACCGACGTCGATAGATCGTAGTCATCAGTACAGTACGTCGTTAAACCCAATATAAATAAATCCACTGGATGTGCAAGAGGTGAGCAATTGTTGGCTTTGTGGCAGATTTGTTGGGGGATGCTGCATGTATATCGAATGTCAAATTCAGCAACAGCCGTCTATCTGGTTGGCACACATCACAACAGTTTATATTTACATAATACACATTGCGTGGAGAGAGAGCGAGAGAGAGAGAGATGTGGATCGACGTTGACGCGTGTTTCACGACGCCGAGCGGGAAAACTGCTTCTGGTTTCAGCTGCTTGCTCTGATCAAATCGTAAATCATCAAAACGCACACAGCACACACACATACATACCACTTTTGTCATCCGTTTCATTCCTTCTTTATTCGCTGCTAGTTTCATTGTAATTTCCCTTTTTTTTAATCGAACAAAAATTGTTAAAACGAATTCGTCCTATAACTCTCACCCGCGCATTCATCTCGTCGTATGTGTGTGTATACCTTTACTAACTACTTGCTTATACTCGAGTGCGTAACCAGAAAACATTGTTTTGTACGTTACCATTGTCTTTACGTTAGCAGGTGATAACCTATCAGAAATGTCGGCAATTTCACAATGATTATGAAATAAATCATAACCATAACATTGACCTTTCATGGATGTATTTCGGTGACGCCCCCCGTGGCTCATTCAGTCAAGGCACTGCACCAGAATATGAAATCGAGTCGGGGGTGGGTTCGAGTCTCGCGTACGGTACGTCATAGATTTTTGTGAACGTCATTCATCTATGTATCCGCCGCTCATTCTTACTCCCAAATATAACTTAGCTGTTTGTAGGGTCGTTATGCAAACAACAATAATCAATTCGTCAGTTTTGGGTAGGATGAAGGCATGTTGGGTTCAATTTAGATTGCCTACAATAAGGAACAATAACCCCGGCATGGGCTATTAGCCTATTACATATATTCAGATATATTCCATCTAAAACTTGGCCGTGTAATTGTATTTCGACCGCGTTTTGTGATTTGAGGAAGTTCTTCACCAAATGATAAACATATGATATGATTGCTCATTGTCAGTGACTTTTTATCGATTCCGTTAATCAAATAGGCGATCGTTTTGTAGGCGTCTGTATGTGTTCATTGTTGCATGGTCGCTATTAATCCGATGAGGGTGCGTGCCTGTACGTAAGGGCCTGGTGCGTGGATGACCAGGTGGCTGTATGTACTCGATGTACCCCCTCAACGAGCCGTCGCTATCAGTGGCTGGAGGAGGGTGGATTCAGCATATGGCAGTCGGGTGTGCATGTGCCGCCGAGCTGGGCTATCAGACGATGATAGCAAATTCAGAAATATGTATCGGTTTTTGTGTAGGTTTTTGTGTAATTAATGTTTTTGTTGGTATACGACTGTTTCGTGCAACTCATTGGCGGCTGGTGATCAACCAACTAGGAGGGGTTGTTGCATTCGGCATGCAGTTTATGAATAGAAATTGATTTTTTTTTCATTTTTCCCGCGTCTTTTCAATGACTCGTCAAATGTTATTACCATACCATCTCGGAAATTTTTATTGAAGAACAATGAATTTGTTGTTTATCTAATTTAAATGTTTTAAACATTCGAATGAGTATTTGCTTAGCTCGTGTCATCCTCAGGCCTAACCTGAATCGAGACGTCATCAAAGACAGCGTGTTACCATAGCTTTTTGTCCTCTTGCGTGAAGATATTCGTCTGTCATTTCAACAAGTTGTAACTATATAGCGTTTTCCCAGAAAGATATTCCAAAGAACTGAGTACAATGCACAGCCAGATAGTCCAAAATCCGAACATAAACATATCTTCTTCGCTCTCAAGTCCTAGTATAAGATGAACCTGAAAATTCTTGAGGCAAGACTTGGAGAGACATGACAAGCGAATTCTTAAAACTTATTCGTGTAGAGTGAATAGACTGTAATAATTTAATAGATCTAAGCAGTCGCCGTTGATGTATAAGATTTCGTGGTTTCCCTCTGTTGTGTAGATTCATACCGGGATGGTTCCTTAACAACCGGCCACGATCGACTCCTTCTCACTGGGTGATCTAAAAACACCCTATAGAATAACCTTTTATCTTATCTTGTCATGCCATCATCCGTTGCTCCGTCAGCCAATTGGCACCGCTTTAGAAACTGAAGTCGAACATTATGAGTGCAGGGTTCGAGTCCCACATGAGGCATGTGTTTTTGTGAATGTCCTTCCACTTATCATCACTTCATAGTTTCATTCTCACCTGTTCATTCGTACCCCCTGTTGGTGGGGTCACTAATCAAACAATAATCATCAACCATAATCATCTTGTCACCGTCTCATTCATTCACCAATCACCGTCGTCAGTATATCTTAGTCATCTCTACAGTGCCAGAACCCAATATAAGTACTACATACAACTAGATAATGATTACCCAGATGCCAGAGCTGGAAGCCAGACTTTCAGTTGGTGTCGCTCAACTCGCACAATCTTATTAATAGAACTTTTTGTCACGCGTTAATAAAACTTGAATAAAATTAAGGTCGTCGCCGCATCTGCTCCGATATTTGTAATTTAAACAGTTATTTTAAATATTCTAGAAATACACTCTACCAACATCTTCTTTATTACTATACTGTCTTAGCAGAACTAGATACCTTTTTTTTGGTATTTGGTTATTCTTGTATGTTGAATCTTATGGCCATAACCTACGGTCGGACAATGAATCCTGATCATGCGATTAAAGCCTTGTAGTACTATTACTATCACATCAACAGGTTTTGATGCATAATTTTGGTCTTAAGTGTCTTTTTATAGTTTCTTTGACTTGTATATTATCAAAATTTGGGTAAAATACACATGTTCGAATTATACGAACTCAAATCAAAACTAAAATACATGTCACCCATTGTGACACCCAATACATGTCAACAGTGACAATCAATGTGTAAAGCTAAATTTGGCTTCGCTAGAAACTGGTACAATTCTGAAAACTTCTATGACACACCCTTCTTGTACTTGAAATACGGCCGCCCTCCGTAGCTCGACAATCAACCAAGGCACGTATACCGCTTTAGAAACTGAAGTCAGCATTGAGTGTGGATTCGAGACCTGCATCAGGAATGGGTTCTTGTAAACGCCCTCTTTCACTTGACACCTTATAGTTTCATTATACCGTGCTTGTTCGTACCCCCATATAACCTAGTTGTTGGTGGGGTCGCGTTGAACAAACAATCATCAATGCATCACTTGAGTGCGCTCAACATCATTCTTTATAACCCCCCAAGTGTGTCTCTGATCCATAACCTCTTGCATTTATCATCTATCTTTGTAAACGCAAGATGGAGTATTAAATATATTTAATGAATATTTAAGACAAAATTATTACAACGTCGGAAATGCAGTTCGTCACCCGTGACTAATTACCATACTATCAGGTATAGGGGCACGTGCGGGTATTAGCTAACCACTCGACCGCCCGTCTCTCGGTATCTGTTACTATTAACGGTCGACAGTCTCGAACCGTCACTGTATTACAGTAGCAAACGCACCCGCCAAATTGTTTCTCGTTTCTAACGTTAAAATAGTGTCGTTTCCGGAATACGAAGTGTGTAGCTATCGCGATGTGTTACCATTGGCAGCAGGTTGAAATGTCGTTAATATGCATGGTATTGTTGTATTATGCTGGACGTCGTTGAACTATACGAACTCCTGTTTATGAATCCACTTAGCATATCGGTTGTGTGTGTACCAACAGAGCGATTAAAACCTGATTCATAATTATCGTTTATTAGTTTATATTAAAAGTATGCACACGTTTATTTCTACCATCGTAATTAATGACAATTTAAGTTTAAATATAAACTATTGAACAATCAAAAAACGAATCATTCAAGCTGTATGAAGATGTAATCTGCTGACAAATTATTACCGCATCTATTTGGCTTGATGGTCATAGGTATGGGCACAAGGTACGCAGTGATTACCCAGGTCGTACCTAATGCAAATCATCTTGACAATTATCACAGAATAACATTTCTTGCACCAACGTAATTCTCATGAAGCTATGGAATCGCTTTTAATCTTTAAAAAGTGGGAGACTGCCCCATTATCGGTTCGCGATTGTGTACGTTATTGGCTAATCTCCGTTAATGGGTGCGTGCAGTCGTTAATATTATGCTGAGCAATTATTTTCATCCACCCTTTTAGTATTTTAGTATTATGAAGTAAATGTACACATAACTAAGTTGTCTGGTCACAATTTTTGTTCATGTTTCACTGATAAAGTGAGTTACTAAAGATAACAGTGTACACATCTAATTGATTTTTCGCGTAGACCTATTCTCCTGACTCATTTTTTTCACTCGCCTTTTTTCCCTATTACTATAGTTAGCAGCTTTTAGTCTTCCGTTATTCAATGATATTATCATTTTTAGTATCTTCAAAAGCTATTAGTACAGTCTGTAGTACAACAATCCCTCGACTCGTGTCTGTTGACAACCGCCAACAATCCTGAAATAAAATTTAGGCCTCCAAGTAATGGTTGGACTTTTGGCCTGACTTGCAGTGGTTTCCTTTCCTAATCCTAGACGACCGGATGACGTGACAAGAACTTGAGTGCCGACATGACAATCCTCGAGTCCGAGTGTATACAAGGACGACCTTTGGTCATATTGTTTGCAATAGATTTACCACGCAAAAATAGCGTTATGAACGTACCTGTCTTTATTGGATGACATTTTCCTTGAACATACTGTACATGCATAGACCGTCTCACACACCTAAGTATTCTTTCAATTTGAGAAACGTATTCTGTTTATGGATGAGCGTATGCGTAGACTCAATTTTACCCAACTTGAGAAAACATTTTTTTCTGGTTCGCGCCCCACAGGTCAAACGAAAATATAAATTGTGATGGAACTTGTTATGAATTACTGTCGTTATATAACTTGACACTGCATAGTTTTGTGGCACAATGGGTGGACCACTTTTCAGAAAAATCATTCGACATTCTGGAAAATCTCATGAAGAAAACCATGAGGGGAAATTTTGAAAAAAAGTATTTCAATTTTACAATTTTTGGAACATTATTCCAAAGTTTCACATAAACCGGATCGGCCTTGCGAAGAAAATGGTAAAAGTGTAATTTTTCTTGATCAATTAAATATTAAAATCATCAACAGGTAAAAATCGAAACGATTGCATTACGATTTAAATAATCAGCAAGTACAATCAATTTTAACTGGATTTATAGTAGACTTGATGGTTTCAAAATCAAGGTGCATAGCTTTTCAAGTATATTTCGTGCAACTATGTCGCTCATTGTACAACTCCTATGATGCGTTTTTCTCCTAATCTATAAACCATTCCATTGTTATTTTTCAACAGTAAAATTGCAACAGGTGCACAGCTAGAGCATGAAATAAACGTCAGTTAAATTGTATTTCTTCTCATTTGATCAATACTGGACCCGTCACACTGGTTCATCATATCATGTGGTCCTTATACTCCCATCTTCAAACACAAGACGTCATCCCCCATCAGCTGCTGACAAGTGTCACGTGTTCACTCACCCCTGTCGTCACGTGGCCCGCGGGTTCACCTACCCATGTAGGGGGTCGTCATTCCTCTTACGCAGTACGTAACGGTCACGGGTAGCCGTCGTCTTCTGGTACCAAGACCATTTCACGCGATTCCAGATGTGCGAATATATCGAATATCACCAGACTGCAGCGTAGCATGACAGCGCTGTTATTGTGTTTACGCGTGATCGATACAATGTGTGCAACACATGCATTAATGCAGTTTATGCGGCGTGCAAGGTGCATGGCGAGTCGGAACATTCGAGCGGTACTGAATGGGGGGAAACGGTCGTTCGGTTCCGACGTACTTGGTGTAGGCCTAAATATGCAAAAAGAGTTCGCTGGAGAGCATATACCGGAATAAAGTATACTCGGCCTTCTAACATAGGCATGGAGGTATAATTCAATAGATGGTTGTAAAAAGTGGTTAGGTGTCCAGGTATATGTTTTGGCACCAAAGTTCGTATCACACCATATTATACTCTATTCCGTTGTACGCTCTTCAGTCTTCAGGCGCCCCGACAAAAAAGACGAGAGTATATTATAAACGAAAAATTGGGTAGGCAGTGTGGGTGAGGGGAAAATGAGGCGAAAGATACGCAAGTGACTTGGAGGACGTTGGCGATTTGAAAGGGGAGTGTACAATGTCAATATGAATATTCTATGTTAGGTAAGGTTTATAGATGTTTATTATATTTCACCTTTTTTCTTTCGCCTTCCTACTCCGTTTTCTCTTAATTGTTCCCTCGCCTTTTACCATTATCAATTCCAAAAGTGTTGATGGGCCGCCACTCGACACATCCTTATCGTCCTTGATTAGGACGGCCGAGCGTTTTTGAAAAGACGTTCGCTCACCCGATTACAAAGCTAGGGGTGATAGTGGGATATACCAGTAGTATGGGCCGCCCAGGTGGCTAAGTCAACTATCGCTAGCGGTAGAAACTGAAGCCACCGTTTGGCGTGGGTTCGAATCCCGCATAAGGCATGAGTTTTGTAACCGTCCTTTCACCTATCATCACTTCATCGTTACGTTATCATCCGCTCATTCGTACCCCCATTTAACCTAGCTGTTGGTAGGGTCGTTAAGCAACATTAAGAACCAGTAGTATGAAATATCAGGCATTTTCCATACATGTCCGCAACGCATTTACAGGCAGTGTCACATAGCCTGCCTGATCAGTTTCAGTCTATATAGACCTATATGGTTCATGCTAGACAGTTAACGGATAGACTACAGATGTGGTGTTTACACCATAAGAGTGTATATATAAACGGACGAACGGCAAAAAGTTGAAATGTAACCGATAGACGACAGAGATGTTTTCACCGAAGTTTTTGTTCTTGCTGTATGACTAATTAACCCCTTTTCTCCCAGTGCCCCCCCCCCCCCCCCTACCCCCACTCCTGGGGTGCTGCATGGAGATTAGTCTACAATAAGTCATGCACGTTTATGTGAAGATGTATTTTTTTAATATATATATATTTGGATATATTTATATACATATTTATAAGATATCTATAGGGATATTTTTGCCTATTTTTGTATGCGAAAAATTGAGGTTATGGATGAAAGATGAGATCGTTTAAACGGGGCACCATAAGGGCGATCTTACCCTCCCAAATAATGATTCAATAATGATAACTTATTTAAGAAGCATATCATAAATAAGTTAGGAATTTCAGGTTTATAGGCCCCTAAAACAATTTGAACGTTCACAGTGGGGAGAAAAAATCTATAATCTAATTATCTTGATCTTTTTCTTCGTCTTTCATCTCTAGTTTTCTCTGTTCTTGTGTTTTTTAAAATTTGATTATTTTGTTTCGAGTTTTCTTCTCTTTTTCTTGTTATTGTAGGCCTATATGTTTAAATTTATTCTTTCTTTTCAATATTATTTGGTGAAGATATAACCCCATAAGTGACATAAGGCTCCCTCCGTTGCTCAACGTCCGCGTCCGCTTTAGAAACTGAAGTCACTGTTTGGCGTGGGTTCGAATCCCGTAGGTCTATATGAGTTTTTGTAAATGTCCTTTCATTATCATCGTGAAAGTGACATGAAAGTGATACGATCCGATTTACCATAGTTTTTCTTTATAAGTATATAGTCCTACTTCTGCTGCTAATTATTGGCGCTCTTTCTTGTCGTCCTGTGAATGACCTGACGATACATTTGGCGCGCTTCTATGATTTACATCAATCACCTTGCAATTTTCCTCGTTTTTAATAGCGCATTTCCTTCAAATCCTTATTAGGCTTTCCTCTTTCGCCTTCTTGAACCTGCTATTATCTCTTATCGACGTTTAAAAACCTTGTGGGTCTTCAACCCCTTGCCAGTGTACGCACATGTTGCGTTGTCTATAGCGTGACCGCTCGTGCTGGAGTTGCCAATGTCAAGGTTCACCGTGTCGACTGTCACACATGTCTTCGGGCAACCTGCAGGCGCTGCCCACCACAGGCCAAGGACCGCAGTTCCGTTGCTCATAGCGCGGTTTCCGCCGGATACCGAGACGGCAATCGTCGAGCTGAGAAAGTACATTCAGCTGAAGACGATGGTTGGACAGTTCGCCACGTCGATGGGTTTACTATTGACGAGACGAGGTGTAGAACAGTCATCTTTTATGATTAGTCTTCTTGATGAGTAGAGAGTAGAGAAACTTGGAAAAGCTTTTGTGAATGAAGCTAAAGGAAATAATTGAACGCATGGATTAGTATTCTTGTTAAATGAAATATCTTCCTTACTTCCTTTGTGTACTTCGCCCAAGTCTATGCATACATGTCAGGAATTGAAATTATATTCTAGGTGGGCGTGTATATGTATTTAGTCTGCTCGATCATTTAGCCGCGGTCAGAACTATCAAGAGAAAAGTATTTAGTGATGTTCTACCCGTTTTCTGTTTTCCTGTCACACGGTCACAAAGTATGTGTATTTTTCTAGTACCGTGTTGAAAACGCCGGGTGCCTGAAGAGCGTATACCGGAATAAAATCGACTCGGTTGTGTGACATGGGTTTGGGTGTCCAACCTTACAAATGCAATAGGCCTACCCGAATCCTAACAACATTTTACAATCATCCTTTCATAAGTATACCCCGAAGCCCATATCTCACGACCGAGTCGACTTTATTCTGGTATACGCCCTTCAGCTGCTTGCTGAAGGGAACCATCCAGGAAAATTCAACATAACTAAATGTGAACAGGGACTAATGAATGCTGGATTCACTGAAACTGTGCGGAAACTTGAAGAGAACGCGCTCGAATCATTACGTGATGTGCAAGTAATCGTTATCACCACAATCGTTGATTATTTTTACGCGCACTTATTCATATCACCCGAGAACTAAATTTCAAAATACTCTGTATATTTTTTATAGGAGGCTTGCTCGCGCTGCCGCGGACTAAACCAAAACCTTGGCTTGACTTGAAACCTTGGATTCATATTTGTGTGTATGCATGTATTCATATTTTCTGTGGTTTCAGCGAAGTGACATTTATTTTACGCTTTGGTCCCGTAATATATAATTTTATATTATGTCATTCACATTTTCGTACTCTAATATTCTAAATAAATCAAATGTAAAATCTAACCCCCTCATAACCTAGCTGTTGGTGGGGTCGTTCAGCAAACAATAATTAAAAGTCTAAAATAAATAATAAAATGCATTCGTACGTGCACGAATGACTTCATCTTTACGCTGTAGTAGGGCATTGACCCACTATAGCCATTGAATGCACTGAAAGTCATCTCACTGCACTGAAGTCGCTTTCAATATATTTCGACTATTTACGGACCAATTATCTTTCTAGTATTATTCAACCCTTTATCCGCGTTTCAATTCGATGGTAAGCTATAATTTCACTCTCGATTCTCAAAAACTTAACCGCCCCATAGCCCCTATGTAAGTGTCGCCCCTGTACAGCTTGTCGACCCCTGCTGTGCATGCGACTCGTTTGCCCCGTCCACATAATGCATGCTGTTTGTTATTTCATATGCAGTCTACACTTTACCTGTCCCTCGACCTCCGAAACGAGATGATAATATTATATAGGCCTATATGTACTGGATAGTTTATGTATTCTTAGCTTCCAATGTTTAGATCTGATCTGAATAATCTATCCCTATTATTTATAGTCGGAACAAAGTTTTTGTTCGACTTCGTTAGGTTGCATTCATAGTTTTTTTAATGTTGGTAATAATGTTTAATTTATGAAATAGATCAGCCCCTCGATCGTCTATAAGTCCAGTCACATACAATCCATCTTCTCTTGATAATGTACTTTCTGCTTATGGAAGAACTGCGTATAAAAAATGTAATTATTGAAAAAAAAATATGAAATTGTCATCTGATTCACATAAAGAAAACGCTATTTACGAATTCGTAATTATTATCGGTGATATTATATGGATTACAGGGATATTGATAATCATAGAGGAACAAGTGTGTAGGAAATATTGAAATGCATATCGTTCAATTTTTTGGAAAAAAGTGGAATATATCCCATTGCGCACTGATTTCGCACCTACGATTCTTCCACTTCTCCCCACTTTTTATTCACCTCCACTGTATTCACACTCCTCTTTCTTTACTCCCGGCAACCGTCTATAACTTGGCCTGCCCATTCTTCGATCATTCGACTCCCTTCTCTTGGTATTTTCTTTTCTTCCATTGTTCTCATTTGTCCATATCACCAACGTTCTATTTTCATTTTTGAGGATAGTCTCTCCGCTCAACGTACTAAATATCTCTAAATTAGTTGGAAATACCAAATACCGTTTGTGTCCAACGACGCTGACGTAATCGGTGCAAACCATACTCCATTCATTACTCAAGGGTTTTTAATATGGCACAGTAGATTCACTCCCCCTTTGCAGTACAAGCACACAGGTCAAGTGTTATCGAAATTAGCGTATTTAACTTATGTAGGTCACTATACACATCCATGCATTCATTCACTCATTGCTTGATAGTGATAACTTATTTGTTGATGTTCTCATTCGCAATCACTATAAACATTATGATTTTAGCGGAAATTAGGGTGGGAGTGGGGTCCAGATAGCATTTGCTTTCCGATAATAGTATATATACATAGACATAGATGTTCAAAGTCCATCTGGTAAGATATCAATATAATTTATCATAAGCATAGTGAAGACCTTACAACGCTCTCAGGCACTCACTGTTGTTGTTTGTTTTTTTTTTCAATTTTTCTACCTAGTGCCAGATCGAACGGTTTAGTTTTACACCACCACTTTTTGTGGGCACGAGGACTTACCCCTCTTTAAAAATGTATAGCTTGGGGGCAAAATCGACCATTCTTGAGGAAAACAATTGAGCCACTAAATTTTAGACGATCCCATAAGGATTATCCAGAGGGAGAAAATTGGAAACAATTTTTCGGTATGTAAAAACGCAAATTCGAACGAGGAGTTAACAACTCCTGAAATCAGGTGTACACTTGCCATGAAATCACCTGAAATCATCTGAAATCCCTGAAATCAGGTGAAATCCCTGAAATCACTTGAAATCCCTGAAATCACTTGAAATCACTTGAAATTCCTGAAATTAGGTGTACACCAAATTTTCGAGTTGTAAACCCCTCGAATTCGAACTAATTTTCTCCCAAGATGAGATCCGAGCGGCTCGGCGACCGTCCCCCCTATCCCACACCACTAACGCACTGGTGGTTCGCGCCTCCTTTTTCTAAGGAGTAAGAGCAAATATAAAAACAGAAATAAAATATTCTATCTGAAACCTCTTTTTCAAGTATGATACATTTAATCTCTGCCTGTCGTTCATCTGAATTTTGTTTTACAAACCAAATAACACTCTGTCAATCTGAATCATCACCGCGTTGGCCGACTGTCAACTTGAGTCGAAGCTTCCAAGCGTTTGAGGTAGTAGATGACGACATTTTATAGAAGACCCTTACAACTCGGTTTTCGATCATTTTTATTTTCTTCATTTTTTTCATCTCATTATTCTTATTTCTATCATGTTTTTGCTTCATGATCAGATACAATCATTTATCACGTACTTGTATGCAAAACGACTGTACAAAACACGATGTTTCACTACTGATAGTACGCATACAGGGAGGGAGCAGATCACTACGGATTCCTTCGCACTCTCCAAAACATCAAATGGGATAAACTTCCATAAACTTAAAATCACCGAGGCCAGTTGATCTTAGTCACCATTAAAGTGCGTCATTAAACCCAATATGTGACACAAATACATACCGGTACATATCCGAGGGGTTAACAACTCCTGAAATCAGGTGTACACTTGCCATGAAATCCCGTGAAATCACCTGAAATCACCTGAAATCACCTGAAATCATCTGAAATCACCTGAAATCCTTGAAATCACCCGAAATCCCTGAAATCACCTGAAATCACTTGAAATCCCTGAAATCAGGTGAAATCCCTGAAATCACCTGAAATCCCTGAAATCACCTGAAATCCCTAAAATCACTTGAAATCAACTGAAATCACTTGAAATCCCTGAAATCACCTGAAATCCCTGAAATCATCTGAAATCCCTGAAATCATCTGAAATCCCTGAAATCACCTGAAATCACCTGAAATCTCTGAAATCACCTGAAATCACTTGAAATCCCTGAAATCATCTGAAATCATCTGAAATCCCTGAAATCATCTGAAATCACCTGAAATCACCTGAAATCACTTGAAATCCCTGAAATCATCTGAAATCCCTGAAATTACCTGAAATCACTTGAAATCACCTGAAATCCCTGAAATCATCTGAAATCCCTGAAATTACCTGAAATCCCTGAAATCACTTGAAATCACCTGAAATCACTTGAAATCCCTGAAATCACTTGAAATCCCTGAAATCACCTGAAATCACCTGAAATCTGAAATCAGGTGTACACCAAATTTTCGAGTTGTAAACCCCTCGTACATATCTTGTGTTCGGTTCTATCCCCGCCGCCGTCCATCTTAACATGGGTTGTTCATGGTTTCCCTCTGCAGTCTGGCTAATGCCGGGAGCATGGTTCCCACAATATAGGCAACGACCGCTTCCTTCCCACTATCCTTCTCATTACCCAGGAAACCTTCATCTCATCATCCCATCATCTCATTACCCATCCATCCGACGCCTATAGATCTTAGTTATCATTTACAGTGCGTCGTTAAAACCCAAATCTTCTTCGTTGCGTACGTGCCGTTGCACCCGTCACTGTTGTTCAGTGCGTAGACGAGTGACTGACTATTGGAGGCGGCACCGCGCGCACTATTCACGCAGACACGCGTATAATTAACTCGCCTTTGTATAGATGCACCAGTAATTAATCTGGCAACAGATGCGCGAGTGTTGCGTTTGCTTGCAAGCCGTGTAGGCAGACACACCCACCCCACACAGAGGACGGAAATATGACGCGAATCGTCACACATTTAATTTTGTAGTATTGGTACTATAACTATAAGGAGTCAGGACCCTTATCCATCTGGACTTATTAATTGTGGAATGAGTAAAATTCGACTGAGATTCCAATGATTCCACTGAAAATCAGAGAGAAAGTTATCTCATGTCATTCCACATATTACTGTAGGCCTACTCACATTTCATCAATATCGAGAATTAGGGTTTCAGGATAACTTTGTGAGAGGGTGCCACTCACCTATTTGAGGACTCTTTTCCTTGTGATCTGATCGTTTCTGTTGTTTTTGAGTTAAATGAAACTTATCGTACAGAACGGGGAACGGGGTCGTAGCCTGATAGTGGAACCATTCCAATTCCAGTATTTACTTCAACGACTAAAAGAGACGGGTACTTTGAGATTGTGGAAAGAAGTCGGTCGTGGCCTGTTGTTGAGGAACCATTGACAATATTGACCTGAACGACAGAGGGAAACCATAAAAAAAATATTTTAAGATAGTCGACCATAGTGGGAATCGAACCCCGATCTTCTGAATGACGGTTCAGTGTGCTAGCCACTCGACCATTCTTCTCAATATGACAATCATCACATTACTGAAAATCACACAATATAGGTTTATCAGTTTCATCAGGTTCATCAGAAAATCACACAATATAGGTTCATTAGTTTAACCCAGCTAAACGTTCTCTGTCTCTGTTCTACTCTAGTTTCTTCTTCTTTCGTGGATTCAAGGTATAAGCTTATACCGGCATATCATTGTTTTTGGTCCCATTATAATTTCTCGTGTGGCGTTTTGAAGTGGCGTTTTGAACGAAGTATGTGACTGGTTTTGAGGCTTGTGTATGGACATATTTACTACATAGAAAGAGCGATACTGCCCTAATTCTTTTCGCTACGAAATAAAATGTGTCCATTCTGTCTGTGAGAAGTGAGAACCTTCCCCAGAGTCTCTGTGTTGTGTATTCTAAAGAACTGTAACAGCTAGTCCGGTCGTGTGTCCAAAGATCTCAGGCATCGCTGCTTTCGAGCTGAACAGTATTCGATTCTTTAGATTTGTTCTTCCAGTGGAATGTGCAGTCTACGAACACTACTGGGCTAATCCAGATTATCCCAAAACTGAGGGTTTATTTGCGATTTTTTTCTTTTAATTACAGATTTCATGGACACGATGTCAATGGATGGAATGGGAGAAAACAGGTAAGACGTTATTTATATTATCTGCTTGATTTCATGATATTCCGTAAGTTGGTATACAAATATTCGCAATATTCGCAAATATTTCTCATATGAATTTGATACGTATATTTATGTATATATATATATATATATATATACGGTATATATATATATATATATATATATATATATATATATATATATATATATATATATATATATATAAATTACATTTTATGACTAATAGCCAAAATGTTACGAAATTTCTATATCGTCACTTCAAAGTAACAGTTACATTACCGTTCGTTAGTTTTAATATCATGAAGCTATATCCGAAATATTGATAGCCATCTATCATGCTCATACGTCGACTACTACTGAACATTCTAACTCATCATCATAATGGTCAACATTCCGTTCGCATTCCGCGGCAAATTCATTTGGAAACGGTGATATTTATGAAGGTAAAATTTCAGAAACGTGTTTTTTGGGAGAAATCGAACATTTCTTTGATCGTACACTATTACTTATCAGCTGACCAATTTGTCTTCCTCTTCCAAGGTGTAGCCCATGTCTACATTGGTACATTTCCTGGCATGTTAGTCATTATAGAGACTTCTGAATTTTTGGAAATCGTATATCTTATTCCGGCATAAAAATGTTACAAATAAGTATTGTAAAAAGTTGAAATGAAAAAATAATTCGTTTTATTTTCATTACGGACTAGTTCGCTGACTTGTAAACGTGTCAACTTGATAGAAATTGACAAGTGAAAGATATTTATGGGTGCACTTTGATCCAATAAACACAGTAAACACTATAAACGAAGGGTTTCCATTTTTACCTCGAACACAGATAAAGGAAGGCCTGTTTGGTCAGTATAAGCTTATATTATAAATCTTTATTATCGTCCGTGCACTCTTAAAAGGACATTCTTTAGCAGAAAACGGTATTTCTCACACATTAGATATCTAACCATCATTCTGCATCAAATAACTATATTTGGCAATCATACCTATAAAGTTGGCATACCGTTTGACATTGAATCTGCTGTCAACATGTATAATATGATGATATTGTAGCCTTTGTAGGTAATGTTCTAACATTGGAAAATTATCGTCCTGTAACAGAATGCTGTTGAATCGTTTTTTTTGGGGGGGGGGGAGGGGGATATTTGTTTGATACAACATTGATACAAAGTGTGTGCTCTAATGTCATCTTCAGGACCTAGTTGACAATTTTTTGGTTGGCAAAAAGTGTCATCGAAAGTCATTGTTCTAAATTAGGAAAGTTACACGTTAGAACAATGCGTATATTTCCTTCCAACAATGTGGACACTTACTATCGTGGTCAGTTGTAGATTGTCTCGGTCTATGCGGCGATGTGAATTTGAAAAATCGTTTTTTTTTTTTTACATGATCCATAGTTTGTCACCGTCCATGAATACCTCAACTTTTAGTTGGATGAGCGAAGGGAAGACTCAATTTTACCGTACCGTACTTGAAGAAAACGAACATTTTTTTTTTCGCACTCCCCAAGGTCAATTGAAAGTGCAAATTCAGTTAAAACTTGGATATTATTATAGCGCCTCGTTGAACCCAAATGAATGAATGAATAAATAAATGAACAACAGTTATGCAGTAATATAACAGTTTACAACGGGTGTTGTAAATATAGCAACTTCGGTTAAATCGAATGAAAATCGTTGTTTCACGATATGTTCGTATTCGTCCGTCAATCAGGTGCATTTCTGCACCAGTCTGCGTCTGTGATCTATCATCGCGAGTGAAGAAATATGGTACACTGATATTGTTACAGGTTCACGGTCGTCCGTTATCAGTATTTACCCTGCGTACATCATTTGTCAGATTAGACGAATGTTCAATCGCACGTCCCTTGCTACTAATTATGATTGGCGCTCGGCAGTGTCGTACCATCGGCGTGTACCGGAATGTAATAGAAGTATTTCATGTTCAGAACGTGCGTGAGTGGAAAAGGGAAATTAGGACACGTCCAAGGATAAATACTGGAAACGGAAACTGGATCGGAAGTTTTTTCTTCCGATTTATATAATAGATATAAAAGATAGAAGATATACAAGATGTGTTGCTCGTTTGCTGATCTGGTTTTAACCTTATCGGGCTATGAAAAGTCGTTGGGTGCTGAAATTCAAAATATCTATTGTGTGCAACTTGTTGGATGAACGAAGTGACAACTCCGTCTGCATGAGCTACGGAATTTGCCTATGTGTATTTATTATTTTTCAACGGGATGTTTGTATCAGTTAAACCACCTATACCCAATCGTAGTAAGTTTTTGAAAACATTCGGGTTGGGTATTATTTCCTAATCAAATTTTAAATTTGAAGAATTAAAAAATTTTAAAGAATTAAAGTGAACCCCCAAATGATAACCCGGCAGAAAAGTCAAGTGATTTGATAAGCGTTAGCAGGCAGGTGTATTTTCAGTTTTGTGTGTTAGATGAAATGCAAAATATGAAAATAGTGGGAAGCTCTGGGATCTAAACATATTCTGGCATAATCAACTTCATTTTAATAATTTTTTCTATGTCACGGGCGCAGGTCCTTTTTGTGCTTGAAATGTACGTACTATTTCTGCAGACTAGGTAAATATGGTTCTTCAACATGTAATTTTAGTGTTTTTCTGGGAAATACTTGAGTTTGCGAGTAGAGCCTTTTAGCTGTTGTCTATGTTGGCCTATACTTACGAATTGGAATTTATAAAGATTTCAAATCATCTTCCAATGATCCGATTTTTTATTTAATTTATTTTAAGAATTCCTAAATCGTAACTCGTTCTGTGAATAGAGATATTTAAACATGCGAACTTACAATATTTCAATTTGAACTATATTACCGAATAATTAAAACGGTCGTGTTTGATTGGTGTCGTTTTGACACTACACCTTATTTTATGATGGATAAAAACTTGCCTATATACGAATTATATAAGAAAGGAGATTCGGGTTCCTAATCTTCCCACCCTTTCAGACCGTTTCAGACTTCATTACAAAGTATAATTCTCGAATAATATGAGGCTATATTATACAGAGATTCCTGCCCGTAGCTCGCATTTGTTTCTCGTGTAGGCAATTATTGTATGACAAGAGAGATTCATCCCCTCCATGAAATTCAGGTATACGGTGTGCTTTACGATACACAGTAAAGTAGAGTTTCTTCTCCGAAGAAGTACATGTTAAACTCTTCGAAAATCTCAAATCTTAATCCAATCAAGATCAATCTGGTATCAGTCGGATTTTTCAATGCCTTTTTTATTTTATTTTCTGTTGACTATTTCATTTTATTGATTCATAAGTAAGGGTGTGCGAGTCTACCTAATTTCGAGTCCGAGTCTCCGCCAGAATCGGACTCAGACTCGTAAAAGTAATGTTAGATTCGATTTCCGAGTCCATTCGAGTGTTTGAATCTGCCGCCGATTTCTAAATTTGAATTCTCGATTTTAGAAACATCATCTCAAAGTTTCTAAAAACCCCATAAAATTAGGCTGAGCGGAAAAAATTGGAAAATGAATCTCACCAATATAAAATTTCAAATTTTCCTCAATTGAAAAAACGGAATTGATACACATAATTAAAAATGTGTAAGCAATTCGAACCAGCTTTCGAAGAAAATAATGTAATACATGTTCTTTATTCATGCAATAGATAGAAAGAATAGCAGAAAAATGTTGCAGTGATAGATTCACGGCTCCCTAGACTCGTTGGTATCAGATGCAATATATTATATATGTTCAAGGTGTGTATATAGTTTTAGATTTTACTTTATATAGATATCACGCTCATCTTACAACACATATTCTGCGTTTGCCTAGTAATTAAAATAACGTCATCAAAATTTGATTTGTCGCTTGGCCCAAGATTTGTCTGTTCTCGTCGAGTGATGTAGTTTTTGTGACACGTTTGTGTGACTTAACTTTATAGACTTGTTTGTCAAAGTCACGTTATAATATATCTCTCGGAGCGTGAACATTCCTCTTTTTATATAGAAGTGTTCACCAGCTTCAGATGGGAGGAACGAATAGTTTCGTTGTCATTGACGTATCAACGGCCAGGTATTCAAGGTCAAATAACACTCCTTGGAACGTATAATTACCGTGTTATCATTTATCATGTTTCGAAGCTAGAAATTACATGGGCCTACGCACTGTATAGTGTATTAATAAATCACGTTTGGGTTGTTTGACTGCTACATTTCGACTTTGTTGTTTCAACAGTGAATTGCAGGGAATCTGGTAATTTTCACCTCTGGTCATCCTACCCCAGTGAATAACTATATTCATTTATTTTACTATGGGGAGTGGGATATTTTTTTTGGATTGAACATAAATTAATATTAGGGGTTTGTAATCGAACCACGACCTCAATCTAACGAGCCGTTTGACCATTGTTTTGCCTCTATAAATCCATACATTTTAAACAAATCGCGACTAAATCTAGCGTCTTCTAAGTACCAATCTTTAACTTCCATCTCAGTTCACGCAATTAGTTACAGTCTTCATAGTCGTGACTCCGAGATTCTGGCGCGAAAATACATCTTTGTGTCTATCAACTAGCTGATTCAACCGCCCGTCTTCTCGTATATATTACCATTGACAAGCCAACGTGTCGAGACGGTTTTGTGAGGTTCATTGTAATACCACTCGGATTGGTGATTCGGGACGGCTGTCATAGATGAACGAGCGGCTGTCTTTCGAGTGCACGAAGTGTTGAGTGAATTCTTTAAGGTGATCTCTTCGTTATTGTACACGAAGACTTTCAGTTTTTCTTCCCTACGGATAGGTTATCGAAATTAGTGAGGTAACTGTAACAATGACAACTGACACAATACTCGCCCATTATAGGAATAAAGTGCATTTGACAAAACAGTATCAGGTCTTCTATTCAACTCCCTTTCATTATGTTGGTGGGACAACAAATTCCGTATAGAAACCTTTAGTAATATATAATAACACTGAATAATAGTGATGAAAGTGGAGAGAAATGACGGCCGTTTACCAAAACAATTCCGTAATAACGGCTTCCTGATATAAAACAATACAATACCCACCAAGAATGACGTGTATAGGTAATCTCAAAGAACTGATACAAAAATCCGAAATCAAACTAGTACCATGAGAGTTGACTGTCTCGATCGACCGTCCACCCGTTCCATCAGCAGTAACGGTGACGAGTGTCGATTAGCCATCACCTGCTCATTCGTTTCTGTACGCACCAGCCACCGTGGGATGAAGATGGTAGCCCTCAAGCGGAAGAAAGAGAGAGACTAATGAGCGGGAGTGGTTGACTGCTCGAGATGCTTTGAACTACGTGATCTCACCGTCGTAGTGTGGACCAGCTCGTTGTTATGATGATGCTGGGAGAACCTTAGCCTCTCTAGAAGAGCCGACGTAGATGCAGAAGAGTATTCATGTAGGCCACCCTCGTTAGCTAAGTCAGCTGAGGCATGCTTCAGAGACTGAAGTGATCGTTGGGCGTGGGTTCGAGTCCCGCATAAGGCATGTGTTTTTGTAAACGTCCTTTCACCTATCATCACTTCATCGTTGCATTATCACCCGCTCATTCGGACCCCCGTATAACCTAGCTGTTGGTGGGGTCGTTAAGCACCATTGAAAAAAATGTATTCGTATATGCAATGCATCTGTTTATATATACAAAGTCATATGTAACTCAGTACTGAAGCGCTTGCTCCATGTGAACCGGGAGGTAAGTCTCAGCTCGATCCCCGCCACCATCCAACTTTACAGCGGTTTATCGTTGGTCTCCCTTATAACCTCTAGGCTGATGCCGGGATGGTTCCTACAACATGGGCTACGACCGCTCTTTCCCACTAATATTATATATATTATAATATATTTCACAATATATACATTAATAAAAAGCGTTGGTTCATCATGAGCGGTGTGATGAACCTGACAGTGACAACTAATCTGACAGTGTTGGGAATGGAATTGAATTGATAACACACAGGCCCGTATATGTTTCTCACTTGGGTTTGCAGGAAACAGAATATCGATTATAGTCCCCAAATAGAAAAATAAGAAGAACATTATTTTCTGTAATTCATCCTTTTAAATTCTCTCTCTAGTCAACATTTACAATTTGATTGAAAATCCCTTGTGTCGTACTCGTAAGCATTTGATAAACGCCATTCATTATTCAGAAACTAATTCTCTTTATAAGGTAGTGGTACTATTAGAGTTTGTATGACATATAGGCTGAAGGGTTATTTCTGTAACTTGTTACAATTGTTTTTGAGAAAATATAACTGCGGGAGGGAGAATAGGCATAAAGCAAACACGATCTCCCGTACATCTTGAGAAATACTTCTCAATCTATATATTGCACGTCTGTATATATACCTATCTCTCTCTCACACATACACACTACTAGCACACAACAGGCGGGGGATGATGCAGGCGGGCTACCCTTACAACATAGTATAACAACACCACCCAGCAACCTGTATGCACTTCTGAAGCATTCCACCCATCTTTCGTCGTTTACATTCCGACCAACAAAGAGATGGCTCCGAGAGCTAAACTCATTGACCACGCAAAGAATGAGGGAAACCCTTACCTTTACCTGAATAACGAGCACACACACACACAGTGATTCTTTTTTACCTGTTTCTGGATGTTTTCATCCTCGCCACTCTCCCACATAATTCACCTTTCACAGATCAAGTGTGCCATTCAACAGCTGATCAATGCTTTAATACAGGTGGTATAATGTGCCAGGAACTCCGTCCCACAACTAGAAAAACCGTTGCCCTTTCTCGGTGTTTTTCGAGGAATATATATATATACCCGTAAAGAAATGTGTACGAGTTTTGGAGAAAAAAAAACGTTTTGAACATTTCGGGAACGTCGTTAACTGTCCGTCATGTATGTTGGTCGCATGAAAGGGAACCGATTTATTTTCATCCAAGTTGCTGCCCTGAATGTAATGGGCATTTCTATATAATGACCAACAACCACCCTGGGAGCAGAAGCCGTTGAGAAGTTTGTGGCTTTCTCAAACCAGATCAATTTGTGACTTGGCTTTCGGACTATAGATTGGTTTGTAGCTTTGATAATTAGTCTTTGTGTGATTGGTTAATTATGTAATCATCCTCGTCTCACCGGTTCTAAGGAAGCGTATATCGAGTTCCTGTGTAACTAGAGGGAAGCCTACTGGGATAGTTTGACCCATTTTAACCCTTTCTGGGGGGAGACTGGTTCGTATAAATTGAAAAGCAGACATTTTGAGATATAGCTGTTCTACATTTCCCACTACTCGTCTAAAAGGTGTTAATAACTTTCGACTATTCTCAAAATAGTTTTGCATAGCAATGTGAAATGGGGGTAGAATTATATGTTATTGCAGTTTATTTACCAGTGTAAGGCGGTGTACGGCTATGGAATAGTCACTTGAGTCTGTGGAATGATGGGAAATAGACGGTCAGACCGTATATGTAGGAACTATCCCACTGTTCACCTAAACAACGGGGGGAAACCACCAAAAAACCTATCAGGAAGGTCGACTATGGCGGGAATCTAACCCCACTCTTCCGAATGTCGGTTCAGCGTGACATAGCCACTGATCCACACGTCTCAGTATACTTCTAAATAAGTACGTAAATATTGGTTCAAAAGTAACTGACGAGCGTAGGCTGAAGTCCTTATTGGACATTTTATTTTACATTTCCATGGCTAATTGACTTGTAGCTAATTCTCCTGCAAAGACTGCGATAAATCCACTGGAACAATTTTCGGGTTTTCATCTTTATTACCGCCAACCTTATAGCTATAATCTAAGCTTCAACTAACCGAGGGTGTGTCTGTGTTTTGGATTTCATTTTGTTATAATGTTACATTTTTTTCTATATAATAATATTATTATCCGTTGTTTCGTTGGCTTGGCCATTGGCGGATCGCACTGGTAGATATAGCAAACCGCCTACACATCTAAAATACAGACTTACAGAGTATATGCACCGGAGAGACTGAGAGCAATCTCTGGTTATATGTAGTTTTCTTGTTGTAAGATATGCGAGGCGAGCCATGGTATGGTGTATAAGCTCCTTGATCTGTGCCGTGATGCTGTGAGGCGTGACTCGTAAATTGTTGTCTGATGGATGGTGGTGGTCCATCTGCTCTCTAACCACGCAATCCCGATCAGCAGTGGCGGGCGTATTGTTGTGTTTATAGCTCATCCTGCTGGATTGTTCAGTGTTACCCAGTTCGCGAATGCGGGGAACTGTGAAGTCAATTAGGGTGTGGATTCGTGTCCATGGTATATAAGTCATGATTTTTGGGGATTATTCAACATCTGTTCATCATCCTTGCTTGTTTATAGTTTGTGCCGCCAAAATAGAAGTTGGTGCATCAGTCAATAAACGAACAATAATAATGCTCCGCTTTTGCTTTCGTACAGGCCCTACAAACAATCAATTTTTACACACTTTGACGGGGAAATTTTGAAAAATATTTCTCAAAAATATTATCTTGATGTTCATTATCATCATATATTACTACTCCATCTTATATTATTACTCCGTCTTATATTATTACTCCGTCTTATATTATTACTGTTGTCATCACCATTATTAACTTATTATTATTATTATTATTATGCGTGAAAGTCTATTGTGTTCCAATCTTATTCTCATTCGAAACATTACCTTCAAAGTATCTGACCCGTTGACTTCTCTCCAGTAAGATCGAATATTCTGTTGGGGATGGTTTGGTTTGGGTGGGAGGTTGCGCTCTCAAACACGCCACTATAGTTACCGGGTGATACGCTGTGGCCCTTAGGGGCTAGGGCGTCAACGACCACCACCACCAACACCACACACGTACGCAATCAGCATGGAAGACGCTGACCCTCGTTCATGCTTTGCCTCCTGAATATACAACTTTTCTCTCCGTCCTTGAAACTGTCTTCTCATTTTAGTATGATCAAGAAGGTCTCATTGTTGAACATTTATATTGACCCACAACTTTTTATAGCTTCTTATCCACAGAGCGTCGGAAGCTCAAAGTTGCCATTACAAGACCATGCAGGCCAGTCTGGCAACTAATTAAATGAGCGTGTAAACAGCTCTAATCTCCACTCACCAATTAAATTATTATGCCTATCCTCTTTTACTGTTTCGCAGACTCTCCCACTTTTCTGATTATATTGTTTTTAAACAATGTAGTCTACCTATATTTCCTTTATTTCCTATATTTCTTCAACATGTAGGGTCTATAGGCCTACATACGAAAGAACCATCTCGTTTTCCTAGTTTCAATTTCTACATATAATTTCCAGGCTGCCCTTGTGGACTGTTGTGGCTTCGTCAACTTCTGCTCTGCGCTAGAACTGAAGTCAACTCGGGCGTGGGTTCGAGTCCCGCAAAAGGTATCGGTTTTTGTAAACGTTCGTGTATCAGCAGCTCATTCGTAACCATTCGTGGTGGGGTAGTTGAGCAAACAATAATCATCATAATTTCATTATTTGGTCCTCTTCTGATTTCGTCGACTCTTCCCTATGTCGACTCCCGGTATTGGTATGCCTACATCGCTATAGAAACCAGTTCACCCATGCATCATATGTACGCACCATTTGTGCCGATCACATTTTATTTTTTCTTCGCACATTCTCACCCAATGTTCGACCTGTGGTTCGACCATAATAAGGTGTTTTTAGTAGGTTATGTAATTTGAGTGGCGTTCCTCCACATTCTGTTCAGTTTCGCCCGCATTTCTATGGCCACACCACCACCATGTACGAGAATGAAGGCGCGAACCACCCGTGCCCTGCTGATGTATGATAGTGGACACGGTCGATCGGAGCCTTCATCTCTCCGTGTGTTCAAGTATATACCACTCGATGTCTTTCGGAAGCTCTCCACTTACATATCATTCTTTGTCCCCGGGGATAGCAGACAGGATGTGTGCTCGGCCCTTTTGGAACACCTTACCACCGTTCCTGGGGGTTAACGGCACGGCACAACGACCCGCATATGCGCGAAAAAAATGCGCGCGCATGCACAAGTACGCCAAAAGGCGATGTCAGTGTCGTGATGCTGGTGTGTGAATTATCTAGGTACACATGGACACAAACACGTTTGTGCGACAATGTAAGCTAATGTGGGTGTTGTTTTAGTTGTTATACCACAACTTAGTTGCAGATAAGACATAAGTGTTAATACTGATGCGATTGCATCAGGCGCTAGCGCACTGAGCCGTCATTCAAGAAGCCGGGATTTGTTTCCCGCCATAATCGACCATCCTGTCTGTATTTTTTCGTGGTTTTCCTCAGTCATTGGAGTAAATATTTTAATGAATGATACGGCTGTCTATCCTCCCCATTCTTCCGACAGGCTTAACAGATTAAGACTCCATTGGACTATATAAACGACAATGTAATCAAAGCATATAGGGGCCTACGTGTTGTATTTTTTTATGCTCCCAGTTTTCACTTTTTGTATTGTAGGATCTATTTATGATGAAACATATGGAAATTTGGGAAAATCGTCAAAATAAAAATTATCAGTATTCATTTTTATAGGACCTATGTATATGCATAATATTGAATATAAATGAATTATTGTCCTCTCGAATCAATGAAACATTTCAAGCTCATTATAGTAATAAAATAGATTTCTCAACATCTATCTTCTTTTCTTTTGATAGCCATTACACTTCCTCGATTTCTGTTTTCTTTTTTACATCGATTAGTAGAAGTATTTTTTCAAATTTGCATCAGATATTTTATTCTCTAGTTCCATTATTATTAGGTTGTATTTCAGATTCAATCGGGTCAATACGCGACGACGTCAATTACCGTACTCATGTTTATGGTAGAACTGATTCGATAATCGAGATTTTGCTCTTGAATTGATAGCAGGCAGAATTATAAATGGGTATTGAGAAAAACGACATTCAATCAAGTATCTTCTAAACATGAGGTGAATGTTGTTCGCGAGCCTCCAGGCTCCAGAGGTGAACGTTTGCAGTTGCCAAAAGTGGTTATATATTATGCACATGCCACTTGATGCATCTATAAACTTATATACTTTTTTATGTCAGCAACTTTTCGTAGCATTGGCCGCGTACTCGGGACATGGGAGATGTAGAGTGCGTGCCGAAAATTACTGGCCCTACTTGTAGTACAGTACTTCACAATAAAATTATTTGTACAGACGGACGACAAAATTGTTTTTAAGTGAAATCTTGGGTTATGAAACCACATCTACTAAAATGTATACGCAAATCAACCTTGAATTATTTTAAATCAACTAATCTCTCCAGATTGCCTGTGAAAAAACTAATGTCATCTCGCACCATTTGGAGGTCTTCATACGTTTACTGGGTTTACTGTGTAAAATAGTTTCAGTGTTTCCAGTATGCAGAATTTACTGGCGCAGTGGGTTTCGGAACGCTCAGTAAATTACTCAGGAGTAGGTTTCGGAATGCATCCTGAAGGTAATTTATGCTTATCTGTATGATACAAGAAGATTGATGAATGAAGAACTGCATGCCAGAGCAGGAGCGGAATAAGAAGGAATATCTGAATTCCTTCTTCATTTTCCTGTCATTCGTAGATTTTCTTACATAGCGTTCGACAGATCATACTATCATCATACATCATTATCGTAGGGCTGTGTCGATATGTTTTCAAAACTGAAAGTGGCCTTTGCCGTATTTCAATTCTTAGTACACTGAAAAACGTATTTTACTCACTTTTGTCCATTTTTGTATAATCTAGACCCTCAATAAAATGTTCAATGTCAATCTATAAATCTGCATAATTTTATGCCGCTCTAACCGTTTAAGTATATATTATATTCTTTTTGCCGATTTTATTACGAGACTTCTTTACGAGAACTCGACGATGTTTGTGTTGGGTCGAAACACCCGAGCGCTTTAGTTGGCTGATACGTGAAACCATCGCTCGTATCTGCCAACACGCGTGAATCTAAGGTGTATCATAATTATAGCATCCCGTTTAAATACAAACCCTAAAGGAAATACTTACTGCTGGATTCGAGCTAAAATCGTTCCCCAAAGTGAAATACAATTCACTCACGCAAGCTTTTGTTGAACATGTGACGTGAAAATAGCGCCAAGACAAATTGATGTTTTACAGCTTTATACATGATGAACTAGCCCGTAAAGTGATTATGTACAAACTACCGATAGTTCTGTATGTTATACACACACGCTATGCCATTTTCACGAAGATCAGAATCTGGGATCTGATTATTTTGCATGGTCTAGGTTTGGGTAGCATGTTGTGGTGTGTCGTGTCGGTCGAGGGCCGAGACGTGCGAGCGGTAATGCTGAATGACGCGTGTAGACGGACGGTTGCACCTTCACATCTTGTTTGCGGCATGCGGGCCTGTTATGCGGTCACGTTCAATGTCCGTCCGATAGCATTGGACGGCCATGACTCGAGATACTGATGCCCGTTTCATTCCCTTGAAGGCTGGCGTACATAGCCGTAGGTGAGCATTGTTTAGGACCAATAGTTGGCTAAAAAAAAAGGACGGTGAACTATGAAAACTCTTTTCGCCGTGAATTGTATAATTTCGGAATAATAAATGTGAAGTTCGACTATTATATCATTTTTACGGACAAATGATAGTTTTTCATTTTTCGCACCATTTTTTCCGTATTATTGGGACCGCGGTACTTTGCTGCTTGAATTATTTATGTTACCAGTTATAAGTAAATTGTGCCATCAATAAGACAAACGACGGGCGAGACTTATGTCCTCTTACTGACATTTTCCCTGTAGTTTTGAATGACTTTTGATTTGTTACCATCCTTTCCGCTTCCAGTATCAATTTTTGATTTTTCACTAGATGAACTAACTTGCGTTCTATCTTGCGGCCTTTTCGAAGATTTTGAAAATAATTCCAAGGGAACTCCGCGAAAGCCAATATTTTCTATTTTTCAAAATAATTTCTGATACCCTATACCGGTATTAAAAAGCCTGAGGAAAGTCTTGAGTAAACAGTTAGGCCTAAGCTAGTAATTTAATGCCAAATATTTGTACATTTCGGTAATTGATCACAAAATGGCGTCATAATAAATTGATAATACTATATTTAGGTTTAAAACCGAATTGATTTGCTGGAAGAAAATGTTGATAGATTTTTCAATGGCAAATTGGCCAACTTCGATAATTTAATTTAGATAAGTAGCCTATATATTTTGCAGGATTCGTTTTGTCATTTTATTTATATTTTAGGGTAGTAATTACACTTTTAATCTATTCATAAAATCCTAGTTGGAATCTGAGAAATTGAATCCTAATTGGAATTGTGAGCGAACTTCATTTCACGCATTTCAAGATGTTTCCATAGACGAAAGATATACTACCAAGGCATGTCACATAATGTTAGAATAAAACTGACCCCCACTTTTACCCCCACTATATTCGACCACCTCACGTGTGGCACTCGTAGCATACCTATGCAGACCGCCAGAAAGCGCTACAGGCATGCTGGATTATGCTCCTACCGAGCAGTCACCAGCACAGTTCCTTCAATGGCGAGCATAGGCACTAATTACAGGCGTATGCGAGGGGAAAAAAGAGTGAGTGAGTTAAGAAAGAGTGAACTGTCTTGGTAGTAGCCCCTATATCTTTCGTCTATAGTGTTTATCAATCCTTCTATAAAATTATTGAACAGTGTAGTTGGCTATACCTCAAGACAAAGCAAGTGTATGACACCATGGGTCCTCTACCCCCTGAAATAGTTGACCATCATAACATTTTTTAAATCTTAAAAGTGTAACCTTTTTGTGATTTCACCTCGCGATCTTCGGTCAAACGAGCGAACCTCTCATATGCACTCGACGAGTAGACTACTTGTGGTCCCGATCGCCTGTTCCCCCTATTTCGTACCACTGATGGTTAGAAGTTTCGTACCGTCATTCATCGTAGCTGGACCAGGTTCAGAGCCCGAGGTGCAGCAGATTGTCGGGTCCATCAAATGGCGTGTGCTCAAAGCTTATAGATCTGGTGAAGTGAGTAGTGGACTGCACGGGGTGAATGGCCCGTAACAATGCAGAATGTGCATATATGTATATATGAGTTGACGTGATTTGAATTCTCAATCAGTCGCATCTCATTGCACGTACATATAGCGTGCATCCGGGTCTTGGAGACATGCTGCATGAAGTAATTTACTTGATGATTTGGCATGTAAATCAGCGGAACAGTCGAGAGATGTGAAAGAGGATTTGATTGCAGTGAGAAACGGACCAGTTATGAGCAAGTTATTTCACAGTTTTTCCTGGAATGATAACCGAATTCATTTTTCTGCGGTCTTCCGAGTACAGTTTGCGCACAATATATGATTATTTGTCTATATAGGTACCAGAGGAAGCTATTCGATCAAATCTTCTGGAGTTTTGGATCAGCTCTGAGGGATCAACATGTTGACATGTAAATAAGAAAAAGCAATCACAGTAGGCCCTATGTATGTGTATGTATTTGAAGTTTTTCAGTTTAATCACTTCACAGGCATAAGATTTTTCCATTTTCTCTTCCCCTGTCACAACTCTTGACGTGTTATACCATAGTGATCGTATATCTATAGACTGTCTTCCTATGCTCATTAGTCGTTGGATCAACACACACTTCTGTTGTCGTAATGAACGTTATTATTCCCCCTCGGTGCCTTCCACCATATAACGACGTCGTCTCTAGCATGTGGTGGTGTACGCCAGCAGCACCCCCCTTGCAGACGGCCGAGGCTTGCTTCAGCTGCGGCGTCGTTATCGACCGGTCGATGCATTCGTGCACGGCGATGCATCAGATGGCACGTGCTCACACGTGGGTCAACCGTGCAGCTTGTTTCGACTAATCACAATGAAAAGAAAGGAATGTGCCTACCGGCACATGTAGAGCAGTGGTTAAAGCGCTCATTTCATGTGATCCGGGAAGCGAGGGGAATTTCGAACCCAGTTCGATCCCCGCCGCCGACCATCTTTACAGGGGTTTTTCATGGTTTCCCTCTAGACTAATGCCGGGATGGTGCCTACAATAAGTCGGCTGTGTCCGCTTCCTTCCTTCACTACCCAAGAACCTTCATCCCATCCCATCATCTCATTAATCATCCATCCGATGCCATTAGATCTGCGCTGTCATAACAGTGCGTCGTTAAACCTGATGAAAAAATTTAAAAAATGAATGCGCCGCCCGTCTTGCTCACGTCAGCCATTGCAAACTGAAATCATGACGGACGTGAGCTCGAGTCCCGCATAAGGCATGGGAATTTGTGAACATCATTCTTGAATCAGCCGCTTGTGTTTATCCCCAAATAACCCAGCTGTTAGTGGGGTCGTTAAAGAAACAATAATATATATATGTTTTTTTAAATGTTGCTCAACGACCCCATCAACAGCGAGGTTATAGGCCTACGGGTATATGAATGAGCGGGTGATGATGAAACAATGGAGTGATAATATGTGCAAGGACGTGTGAATCCATTTCTTGGTCGAGACTCGAACCCATGTCCTACCTGATTTCAGTTCCTAATCTTATGAGGAATTGTGGATCATCTTGCACTTTGTCTCAAATCATTCATTGTAGTCCATTGCTTGTTACAAACATAATTCCCCTAATGATCGTTTTTCAAAAATTGATTAATAATTACCTATAATTTATTTTACATATTTTATTCTCTCGTCTCCACTCAGTCTGCTATATACTACACAACATCAACTTGGCATTTTCCCAGCTATTCTAAGCTCAACACAGTCTCGTGAATGAATATTGAAAGACATACAAGGTGTAAAATCCTGTGTGGCCGAGCATTGTTGTCAGTTGTTACTCATTGTGGGCCGCCAATTTGCCATTTTAATATATTCAAAATGTGTGTGCATATGTTATTACTCTTGTACAACTAACCCCGCCTACGTTGTGAGTGACGGAATATTAATTTCACCCATGTAAATGTGTTGAGTACACTCCTGGTCAGTAAGCAGTAGTAAAATAAAATATATTAAGAAACACCATTATGGCTCAAGTAATCTTAAAACTTGGTGAACACTTTGCTCAAATTTTGTTTCCTTCCGGATATATTGTTATATGTTTGAACAGAAGTGTTTCTTGCGCAATAATATTGAAATATGCCTATTGTATTACCCCCAAACTGGAATATGTTTAATGATATGAGAGCAAAAACCTACAAAATTGCAGTCAAAACCTGTTGAATGAATGTTTTAAGTCGTGGTTTTAATTAATCAAATTATAGCCATTTCTCTCAATGGGCTATGATATTATCATTTTTATTTGAAAAATATAAAAAGATTTTGATCGTTGTGGTTAACTCAAATATTATTTAATTGATCGCAACCTTGCGTGTCTATAGATTGTGGTTGGCTATTTGGCCAGGAACAAGAATACTGAGTTGGAAGACTTGGGAGTTAGTGGAAAAAGTAACTCACGCATGTGTTTGCTTGGGCTCGAGTGTGTGTGTGTGTGGAATAGGTTGCCATACGTACCGATTTTGGCGGGACACCCATGTCCCGATTCATCGCGTAATTTATGAAATATTCATATTCGCGCTTATGACAAATTCGAAAAGGCATACGCTGTTGAAAGTAGATCATTACATTCCAAATGATTTATAAATGATTTTAAATTTATAAGTTTTGTGTGTTTCAACACGCACAAAAATATTGTGATATCTGTTCATATGACCCTTCTTAAATTATATATCGTTTCCGCCAACTTGGCTGGCGGCAAGTATATTTACAACGTTTTTACTCGATAACTTTTTGGGAACTTTTTTTTATTATTATGACAAAGAGAAAGTTTGGCACAAGTCATCATCCATGGTAATCGTCCCCCAATACTATAGTATTTATACTTTATACTTTGTCTTCCCACTTTGTGATCGTTATAACGATTACAAAGTGGGATCGTTCGCATAGGGTACCATAATAGCTATTTTACCACCCCGTTCAATAAAATATACAATATAAAATACAAGTGCTCATCTTTTGGAAGATGAACATCTTGATATATTTTTGTTGAAAACATTTCAAATTCAAATCATTGCTATTTTTCTCTATAAAAACGTAAAGAATTTCTTGATTTCTGTTCCTACCGATCGACCCGCTCCTCGATCACACAGTAGTTTATAAACGTGATTGATGTTTACTTCTTGTCTCAGTTTTTGCGGTCGAATGCATCGTATTTTCAAACCTTTCTTCCCTTGATGCTGACCGGTTCGGCGAGCTGCATCTGTATAGCCTTTCGCTCAACGGCAATCTCTCCGCACTAATTTGTTGACCATTTGGCATGCTCCTTGAAAACGTTGAACGCCTCACACAACCCTGATGGCAGCTGCTGTTGTTATCACTGATGGGTGCAGCCCAGCATTCTCATCTCATCTGTGATGGTGGTCCTCATAACAGGATACTGATCTTCGTTACATTTTAACCACCTCGTTTCATCTCTGGTCCACGATCTCCACCAGTTATATGCCATGACAAATGACACGTTCACGTCATTGGCACCGACCCCCGACATGTGGCTATGCGATACTTGCAATGAAATTCTCACTGTATGAATATTCATCTATCAAACGACAATTGTCCATGGATACATCTTTGAATAAAATATTGTCAGATGATTCGGAATGTATTGAGAAACTTTTAAAATTCCTGAATTGAACTGATTTATTAAATGAAATATGATAGACTAATATTATTAGACCTACCTACACAATAACAATTAATCTTCAAGCCAATTGTACCAACTCGCAATCAAATATTAAGCAATTATTAGTCAAGGTACAAAAATAACACGAGTAACCAAGGGTGACTGCTAACACGTTACAATTAGCTAATTATTGTTTAACTCGGTCATTTTGAATTGAGTTAGTTTGTGAAGCCTTCTCAACTTTGGATGTGCCTAATCGGTACTAATAGTAGGCCCTACAGCCAAATAGTTGAATGGTTCAACTTCTGCGGCCAACGATGATTTTCTACATTAAATTAAAAAAAAAGAGATTAGTAATGTGAAGCTTAGTTATACCGGTAGGTAGGCCTACAACATTTCCTTCATCTGTGTTCAAGCCTAATGTTACATATTATAAGCCCCGACAGGCTCGTCATAGGACTCATTAAAATCTTCGATAAATTAATAATACAACATAATCAGTTGTTACTTTCTGTCATTATTTTCGACAATTATGTCATTCAATATTTTCTGCGTGCTGTAAATAAACGACCTGCAGACAGAAGTCATGAAATATAATGGGTATAGTAATGTATTATACATGTGCATGAAGTATGTAATTCTAACTAGGGCACACGAAGTCGTAAAAGAAATAGGGAATCAGCTGTTCTTGATGTTATTTGATGCTTCTGTTTCTATTTTACAGCAAGCTTTTAAAAGTTTGTCCGTTGAGATTTTCAAATTCGCCTTCTCTCTTCAATCTACCACCCACTCTCGCATCTTCCACTCTGGACCAAGATTGGTCTCCACTCGTTGTCTTCTCGCCTCTGATTGGTCGATGACAGCAAGCAAGAGATGTTTTTTTTGCCTGCACTGCCTGAAGTCTTGTTGGCCGGTCACGTGAACCACAGCCTCCCAAAGCGGGGGGGGGGGGGGGGGGGGGGCTAATTATATCCGCTCTTTCTGTGCACTTGCTTGACTGCGATGTCAACAATGCGGTTAGAATGACACTCGAACGGCAATGGCTGGTAGATTTTGCACCTTGTAAGATCAGCGAAGTGAAAGCTTTCCACTGAACGCAAATGGTCTCACACTTGACGAGCTAGAACAACTGAACAGAGTTCTGTAAAATTTGAGGAAAGGCTAGAGCCATCAAGTTTCTCTATACTTACAACTGACTAATATTCAGTAAATATACATATCGATACAATATACGATAAGGATAGTTGACTTGAAGCAGCTTTCAATTCGATCTATTGTTATTTTTGCATTTCGGATCATGGGGGGTGCTGCACTTGTATTTGCCCTCTTTAAGCGAGCCTTACATGACGCGGATTGTGTGCGGATCCGCAACCGCGAGCGGACGCGGATCGGCCATATTGTAATATTAGCCAATCTGAATGGCTGATATTCCAATATGGCCGATCCGCGTCCGCTCCCGGTTGCGGATCCGCACACAATCCGCGTCATGTAAGGCCCGCTTTAGCCAGATAGCAGTGTGCGAGTAAATGTAGAAAACACCCCTGTTCTCGCGCCTACGCTCACAGCGTCTTATACAACCCGCCTTGCTTGAATGCACACATAGTTGCATACCGGGCACGGCAATAGCGTAGTGCAATTCTATAACCGCGAATCCAATGCGTTTCAACCGACTGTTACTCCTACTCGTTTTTACTGTAAGTACAGGGGGCCCACCAACACTCGTAGAATTGAGTATTTTCAATTTAGAAATAATATCGAAATGATACATTTAAAAAAAATCCATTCGCCTTATATATATTTTTAATAATTATAGGGTTGCCGTTCGATATGAAAATTAGAAACGATTTTGACACTATAATATCGAATACCGGTATCGATCGAAGTGTACAGAAATTTTAAAATGCATGACTTCAATAATGATTGAATCAATTGATATCGAATCAAATGAAAATATCGAATATTGAAAAATGGGAGATTTTAAGTCATGATTCTGGATTTAATCAAATGTAATACTGTTTCACTTTCACTTTATCTTACCCTCATTTACATTTTTTTCCATTTCCAGAAACTTTTTCCAATATTGTTAATTAGGTAAGTAGAGCAAAACTAGTGCAAAACATGTTGACTTGGGTTTGCCAGACCCAAGTCCTCTTCGTTCTACTACTCGGCCTGCTCCTCCTCATTCTCTTCCTTCTCACATCCCTCCATTTCTCTCTGTCCTCCCACCATTTACCGCTCTCTACTTCAATCCATATCTCCCCTCACTCTTCCACAGCTCTTCCCTTCCTATCTTGAACAATAACCATTTTACATTTTACTATTGAACTATGTTTTATCAATATCAATTTCTCTTTCAAAGGACGAAGTCACTTCACTGACAACCGCGTTCGATATCAAATCGAAGTCCTAAGATATCGAATCTATCAAAAATATCGCAATCGAACGGCAACCCTGATAATTATGCGTACATTCTTGCTGTTGAAAAACGTCCCCTCTTTGTTATTCGTATGAAGCTTTCCAAAATTTCTGTACGGTTTTTCTCAAAAATGGTCGGAACGATGTAGCTCCAAAAATGGTACAGTACCCAAGCCCCAGTTAAAAATTAATAGTTATCGGATTAACTTGTTCTTACCAGTGGTTACACATGTCATTTCCGTAACTTGACAACTAGTTACGGATTAGTACTTGACTATAAGATTCGTGAAACTGGCTACTACTACTCAAGACATGACAGTATCATCACACAAATCGCTTTTTCATTTGACCTGTGGAAGTACAAAATTAATTGAAAAAAATTATAAAAATAATACTGCAAAATAGCTTCGATTATTCCCGTCTAAAAATCAACGATTGTATCTATAAAGCATATTCGTACGATTTATGTAATCATGTGAAGCATTTCTTTCTATAATCATTCCATTTCCAATATAACTTTTCCCACGGATGATTAGTAATTCCCACCGTAAACGATCGTGATTGAAATGCCTCCTCATAACTTGGAACAAGTTCGTACAACGCGTTGCCCTTGCAGTCTGCCCGTATTGAAAACATTGTCATGGTCGTGAGTGGTTAGTTCTTACAGGATGGAAGAGCCCGTTCACATTCACCCGACATGTCTGGTGCAATTAAAAGTTATCAAATCTACCGTCATAATCTGTAGAGTGTATTTTCAGATATTTGTTACTATAATATGTCGTGTCGAAGATCAGTGCTGCAGCGGCTTCTTTTCTTTTCTCGATGCATGATCGATTTGAACTAAAATGATTTTTTTTAATTTCTTTTATTATCGACATTCGATTAGGAAATGTCCAAATTTTGGCGGTAGCTATAGCTTCTGAATACAAATTCGAAATTATAATTTGGTGGAAAGTATGAAAGTATATATATATATATATATATATATATATATATATATATATATATATATATATATATATATATATATATATATATATATATATATATATATATATATATATATATATATATATACTAATACTTCACTTCATTTGCACTATTTTCATCAGTTTGGTGCTCACTGTTTCCTTGACATCACATTACTGTATACGTAGTCTGTCATCAGATGGCATTATTAGTAGTATTGCTATTTTCTCATAATATTATATCATACCCTTTTATTCATTTCCTTAAATGTCAGTGAACTGAAATTCACTTCCATGAGCCGTATTTTGGACATTATCCGGTATCCGATCCTGATCTTTTTTCATAGCGCGGTCTTGGCCCTGTTTTGGGCGGATGCTATCAATTGCTGTTGATTGGAAATAATAGGCCTACATTTATTTTGTACTCATTTGCTCATTTTGTACTCATTTAGGATTAGATACATTATTGACCTATGCATTTATGTCAGTGCTTTGAAAAAACACTTTCACTATGTCTTTCTTTTGGTTGTGTATCCATATTCGACAATCCACTATTTCCGTTGCCCAGTTACATCACATTAACCTAGACCCTTGGATGCAACCTGCTGTTGGTGATATAACTTTTCTTTTTTATCCACTTGTTTGGAATTCAGATGCATTTACGTGGTGGACAAACCGAGTCACTCACACTTTCACTTTCAATGTTTTGGTGATGAACCAAAAATCCATAATGGTAAATCCAGTTTTTACTCCATCCTAATTACATCGCATTAGGGTTGACCCTGAGAAGATGAATGTAATTGTTTACTTGGTGTAATATTATTCCTATTCGTGTATAATAATAATTGGAATACATGTTTGTAGTTTTGGTTATTGAACCACAATTCATTTGACCACTTGTTTGCACTTTTTTTGTGCTGTAAGCCAAGCCTGTTTTCACGCCAAACACGCACTTTCTTGCGTTTTTTTGTGATAACTTCTTAACAGTATGAGATTACAACATTTTAATTCAAGGGTAACACAGATCTCTTCAATACCTTCAAAATGACGTGAAAAAAGATAACGCTGGATTCTATCATTTTCGCAGGTATACAGCTAAAAAAAAAACGTTTTTTGCTGTATGGCTCTGAAAATTAGGCGATTGAATTGAATTATGTATACTCATACTATCTTGGAGGTATTAAACAATCTGTGTTTCTTCTGTATTACAATGTTGATTTCACATACCGATAAAAAGTTCGCACCAAAAGACTAATTTTTTGGATGAATCGACTCGTAAGTTATGCAAGCTCATCGTTGCATAATATATAAATGATGTCTTATAGTGGGTAATTGCTTTCTACACAGTGAGAAAGAGAAAAACTATTGTAATTTGACTACTCTCCAAAAGGGTTAACTGAACTTCGTAAGTTGAACGTAAGTTTCGGCTAGTTGAACTTCGTAACATGTATTGTATAATCGTTTAGTTCGGTTTGTGCTGTCATTAACCCTACACTGTTCTCATTTTGAATTGCGATCATCAGGCTTTTCTGTCACTCAATTTTCTCAATCAGCTTGAATAAGTATTCATTCTTCCTCTCGCGTTTAATCCTTGGCTGAAAGTTTCGTTTATTTCAACATTCATATTATTTGCTTATGCGCCTCATGAATGCAATTGTTGCAGCGTTCTAGAAACATCTTGAATAATAAAACATTGTCATACATTTTCATAGATCATTTGATTAGTTCGGTTCAAATATAGGAACGGGAGTAATGCCTATAGTTGTCCACTGGATACTTGAATGATAAAACCAAGTTCATCGCCCGTGGAAACAACTAAAATCAACGGCTTTTCAACGCAAATCGCAACGTCTATTCTTTCAATGTTTCATTGTGAATTTTGTCAGTCGACATCGATTGAGTGATGCTACTCACAAAAATCGGTTGGTCACTGCTTGGAAATATTATCTTGTATTTTAGTAGAATCGTTGTGATGGGTTTTTTCGTTGTATCTCCTGTACAGGTGGTGTACATAAATTGTAATGATTTAATACTTTTTGGATGTCAGTGCCTAAACTAATTTGAAGCATGAAATATATAATTGGATGAGCGTAGTGAACACTGCCATTTCACTTGGGTCTACAGAAAAAAATAGGCCTTCGTGTTTATATAATTTTTTTGTACGCGGCATAGAGGTCACACAAAGTAACCAATCGACTTGAAACATTCACAGGACATTGGTTTCATACCAGAATATGTTGGGATTGCTTTTGAGCAGAATCGGTTCTACAGTTAGGCCTATTCGGTAAAAAAATCTGGAAAATCCCCATAAATAGCAATGGTTAGAATTTAAAATTTTATCCGTTCAACATTGAATTTTCAGGGATTGTTGGTGTTGTTTTAAAATTTAAATGTATATTGTTTCTGCCAAATTTCAATAGATGTGGATTGGTCGTATGGTATTTAACAGTATAAATTATTCTATTACGAAAATGAGAGATATATTACAGGTTACAGTTTTGTGAATGACAATCGATCAACGGGTTGTATGGAATTACGAAGGCTATGAGTTTTAAGAATGAAGTGATAGGGATGAATGAATAAGGAAGTCTTGATATTTTCAAATTAAAGGTGTCTATAGGGCCCTATCACTTCCCAGTTCATTCCATATAATTATCTCATCTTACAACGCGTATATGTGCGTTTTCGTAGTATAAGCTATTATTTTATTTATTTTTTAAATCAGACTCTGTTTTCTTAAGAAATTTGGTCACACAAAATTATAGTACGCGAGACAAAATATCGACAGTGCAGATAAAACAGGCCGCCCCGTTGGCTAAGTCAATTATCGCTAGCGGTAGTAACTGAAGTCACCGTTGGGCGTGGGTTCGAGTCCCGCATAAGACATGGGTTTTTGTTAACGTCCTTTCACCTATCATCACTTCATCGTTCGTTATCATCCGCTCATTCGTACCCCCGTATAACCTAGCTGTTGGTGGGGTCGTTGAGCAACATAAAAAAAAGTGAGAGCAGCATTACTTCAAAACTGCTGCTGAAATTATAATATTTACGTGGGCCTATGTACGGTAACTGAAAACAGATAGTAAAATTATCGACAAGGAAAAAACTATAAATAAACTGTGCGATAAGAAAAAAAAACTATAAATAAACTGAACGATAATTTTAGGTCTTGCTTCTCATACGTGTGTCTATCTTCTGTAAATGGACTAATCATGATATGATTTCGTTCAGCTAGTGCCAAGTTGAGGCTTCCGGTTGAGTGTCGAAAGCATATTTCTAGAGACATTTTATTTCGCGTATAATCTTCTTCCTGGTGTTACGTGAGCTAGCGATGTTGCTATTCGCCGAACTGGATTTGAAATTAGTTCCAGCAATAAGTTTGGGTTGGATTATTTTAGGATGTTTTTTGGTTTGGGTCAGGTTATAGTTAGGTTAGTGTGGATGGCTTGGGTTCAATAAATTGGTTAGATTGGGGTGATCACATGTTAATTTAGGAAGCGCGCAACAACAACCTCCGCATTAACTTGCATTATAGTAGGATTGTTCCTTAAGAGTTCACAACCGCTTCCTTGCCACTGTCCCCAAAAAACTAATGAAATGATATCTTATCTCATCAATCATCATTCCATCATCTCGTGCATCATTTCCCGACATCACTACGTCGGGGTTATCATTAGGCTTATATTACATTACATAGGCCTACAATTAATGTGAATAAATAAACCAGACCAGCGAGTGATTATAACTTGAACCTTCATCTAGGTGAACATCTATGGTTGCTGTACACATGCGGTCACATAAAATGGTTCTTTCCGCAATTTAAATTCAATTTCGAGTAAAATGTACGCATATCTCAACGATAGTTTTGGTATAGACTCCACGTGAAGTGCAAACCGTACGTTCATTGTGTACTATTTTTAGTGCGTATACCATCTCGATGCATTTTTTTTTCATTCATCTCGATGCATCGATTGCATCTTCGATTCATCTCGATGCATCGCCGTGGATTAAAGACTTTCTATTATTATTATTATCTCGATGCGCTAGTGGTGTGAGAGGGGAGGGGACGGTGGATCGGAACCTTCTTTCGTGGATACAAGTCCATGTCTTCCTCTTGGACCTACACAATCATAACAAAAACTCACATTTCCATTGAAAGTGGCATATTGTTTAAATTGTCTGCTTCCTTTAAGCTATGGGAATCATATTCCAGTGTTCTATCTATATTGGGTTCAACGACGCACTGTTATGATAACTGAGATCTAATGGCGTCGGATGGATGATTAATGAGTTGATGGGATGATGAGATGATGAGATGAAGGTTTTTGGGTAAATGAGAAGGATAGTGGGAAGGAAGCGGTCATGGCCGACTTACTGTAGGGAACCATCCCGGCATTAGCCTAGACTACAGAGGGAAACCATGAAAAACCTCTGTAAAGATGGTCGGCGGCGGGGATCGAACTGGGTTCGGAATTCCCCTCGCCTACCTTATCACATGAAGCAAGCGCGGTAACCACTACGCTGCATGTGCCGGTTTTTATATTCCAGTGTTCACATACGACCAATATAATAATTGAATTGTTTTTAATTAATGAGTATGTTTGTCTTTTCAATTGGGCTGCCACGAAGTAGTTGATCGTTGAGTGTTTTGTTGATCGTTGAGTAGTTGAGTGTTTTGGACCAGAAAGATTTACCGAATATCGGTTTCTTGGTGATTACTTTTGAACGGCCTAATAAAGAGGAAACGCAGATATCGTCAATACCTTCATGATGATGAAATTAATAACATATCGCCTAATTATCACGCGTATATTGTAGAAAAAAAAGGAAATTAAAAAAAAACGTATACGCGCGTGACAATTATGCGATATGAGATAAATAGTTATTACAATAGTTATAAATAGTACTCACATCGCCATGGAGGTATTGAAAATATGTGTGTTTCATCGATTCAGAATTGTGATATCTTATGCCGCTCAAAATGTATCACCAAAAAACTCCCACGGACTCTTAAATATAATAATCTTGGTAATATTTCGTCACCTGCATGTGAATCGGATGCACAGTTTAGAGGTCGCTTAGTCTAGACCTGTCCCAACTGTCGTGCCAACCTCACATCCAATGAATATCTGATCCAGTGGACAAGTGTATAAGAAGAAAACACCGTGGATTCATCGGGGATTGTCATGTTTGTGGGGTTGAGTGCGTGCAACAATAAATGACGAATGAGGTGCCCATCGGGATTGAACATTTTATTTGTGATTACATCGTAACTTCTATACCTCCATGTGCGTACCAGTAATTATTTGTAATTACGTTTTTTTTTTTTAAGTTCTGATGGGTCTGATGTTTCTGTAGTATGTCAGTGTCACACGAAGTACATAAAGTAGATACATTTTCGGTTGATGAACGAATTGACAAAGAAATACAAGAATAGTCTCGTTTTTATATACATTCATTGTATTTTCCGTGGAAAATCCTGTTTCTTTTGAGAAACTTGATAGATTCGATTTACACCTCAAGAATCACTGTAGTGTTTTATAGATAAGAAGATATCGAAACCGTCACTGGCAGCTCAGTGGTAACGCGCTTGCTTCGTGTGACTTGGTAGATGAGGGTAGATGGGGCCTCGGTTCGATCCCCGTCAAACATCATTTTTCGTAGTTTTCCTCTGTATCCTAGGCAAATACCGGAATGGCTTCTACAATATAGGCCACGACCGCTTCCTTCCCACTAGCCTTCCCATTTCCTTAGAAACCTTCATCTCTTCATCCCTATCATCTCGTTAATTATTCAACCGACTCCAATAGATGTGGTTACCATTTCAGTACGTCGTTGAAACCCAATAAAAAATGAAAGATATTGAAACTTTGTATACCCGTAGACGTTAACTATGATGAACTCGATAATCAATGGTACCGTAATCATGTGCATATTGAGACGGTACCAACTGTACTAAAAATCGACTGTACTAAAAATCGACTGACCTAAAAACCATCTGTACTAAAAACCAACTGTACTAAAATCCAACTGACCTAAACTCTGACTTCTTGATCAGACTGTACTGAAGTAAGAGTGGGGGGTGGGGCTCCTCCCCTTCACAAATTGTTACCTCCCAGCCTCGAAAATTCGGTTTAGGTCAGTTGGTTTTTAGTACAGTTAGTTTTTGGGACAGTTGATTTCTGGTACAGATGATTTTTAGGTCAGTTGTTTTTTAGTACAGTTGGTTTGGAAGTTTTCACTGCACTCAGAACCAACTGACCTAAACTTCTATACTACTTGATCGACATGTACAAAAGTCGAGATATAGGATTTGGCTCCACCCCTCCACAGATTATTACCTCCCATCAATAAAAATTATGTTTAGGTCAGTTCGTTTTTAGTGCAGTTGATTTTTAGTACACTTGGTTTTTAGTACACTTGGTTGTTGGTACGGTCAATCGGTTTTTAGGTCAGTTGGTTTTTAGTACAGTTAGTTTTTAGTACAGAGTGTCATTTTTTAGGTCACTTGGTTTTTAGGTCACTTGGTTTTTAGTACAGTTGGTTTTTAGTACAGAATGTCGTCTTTTAGGTCAGTTGGTTTTTAGTACAGTTAGTTTTTGGGACAGTTGATTTCTGGTACAGATGATTTTTAGGTCAGCTGATTTTTAGTACAGTTGGTTTGGAAGTTTTCACTGCACTCAGAACCAACTGACCTAAACTTCCATACTACTTGATCGACATGTACAAAAGTCGAGATATAGGATTTGGCTCCACCCCTCCACAGATTATTACCTCCCATCAATAAAAATTATGTTTAGGTCAGTTCGTTTTTAGTGCAGTTGATTTTTAGTACACTTGGTTTTTAGTACACTTGGTTGTTGGTACGGTCAATCGGTTTTTAGGTCAGTTGGTTTTTAGTACAGTTAGTTTTTAGTACAGAGTGTCATTTTTTAGGTCACTTGGTTTTTAGGTCACTTGGTTTTTAGTACAGTTGGTTTTTAGTACAGAATGTCGTCTTTTAGGTCAGTTGGTTTTTAGTACAGTTGGTTTTTAGTACAGAGTGTCGTTTTTTAGGTCACTTGGTTTTTAGTACACTTGGTTTTTAGTACAAGAGTGTCGTCTTTTAGGTCACTTTGTTTTTAGTACAGTTGGTTTTTAGTACAGATTGTCGTTTTTTAGGTCACTTGGTTTTTAGTAAAGAGTGTCGTTTTTTAGGTCACTTGGTTTTTAGTACAGAGTGTCGTTTTTTAGGTCATTCGGTTTTTAGTACACTTGGTTTTTAGTACAGAGTGTCGTCTTTTAGGTCAGTTGGTTTTTAGTACAGTTTGTTTTTAGTACAGAGTGTCGTTTTTTAGGTCACTTGGTTTTTAGTACATATTGTCGTTTTTTAGGTCACTTGGTTTTTAGTACACTTGGTTTTTAGTACAGAATGTCGTCTTTTAGGTCAGTTGGTTTTTAGTACAGTTGGTTTTTAGTACAGAGTGTCGTTTTTTAGGTCACTTGGTTTTTAGTACACTTGGTTTTTAGTACAGAATTTCGTCTTTTAGGTCACTTGGTTTTTAGTACAGAGTGTCGTTTTTTAGGTCACTTGGTTTTTAGTACACTCGGTTTTCAGTACAGCGTGGCGTTTTTTAGGTCAGTTCGTTTTAGTACAGTCGGTCTGGTTTTGGAAAATCGTCAATTATCATGTTCTACCGGCTAGTAGCGCTGTCTAGCGGAAGTCTGTCGAAGTCTCGGAGTTAGGCTGGGAATATTTTGAATACTGTAACCGGTTGATAGCATTTTGTGCTACGAAGTGTCAGTTGGACTTTTCTGATAGATAATGTTTTGGACTATTCGCTAAATAACACTGCCTGGCAACCATTTGCGAATTGACCCTTTTTTGGTGTAATTCACTCAATTCTCGTACTTCTTTCAATTCTTGGAAAAACTCTTGTAACTCTTGGCGTAATCAACATACAAGAATACCGAACATATTTGTAGATTACGACACTGATAACACACTATTCTATAGATTTATACATTCATGTTTTCCTCAAAATGGGGACCATATATTGTGTCCCTTGATATACTGTCCCTCAATCTGGTTATACTGTACTTTGATTTAGTGTACCTCGATATGTGTTTTGTGTACTTCAAATGTTGTTTTCTGTCCCTTGGTAAACGGTACTTCAATTCGGGTTATACTGTACTTTGATAAACTGTACCTCGCCGTTTGTGGATAGTGACCTTTGATTTTCTGTCCCTCAAAAGTCACTTTTTCAACCATTTCGAGATGATTATTGTGTCCCTTGATACCCTTGATATAGAATTTACTTATTCCTGTAGAAACTCTCTCACACTTTAATAAGTTATAGTAACATTCATCTATTAGGTAGCTTTCAAGACTTAATTTAAATGAATCTGTTAAGAGCGGTAGTATATAATGGAAGTGAATGTATTTGTACAGGTATGTATGAGTCTGGTTTAAATAATAGATAGATTACACTTTATTACTTCTAGAATATTTGTTCTAGTGTCGAGGCTATGTTCAGCATCGATATCGTGAATCAGATATTTATTTTCCGAAACATAAAAATAAAATTCTGTATAAGGATATATATATATATATGCATGGAAAAGTAAGAATATTGAATAATCAGAAAAAATGACTTACATGAGTCCTTGTAGAATACTTCTGATACAGGATCAAAGCTGACATATTTTGCAAAACATTTTATCGCTATTTTTTCAAGTTGATAATTTATTCATATTGTTAGACGGGAGAGGGTAAGGCGAAGCCTGTAATTATTAAAGGGTAGAATTACGACTCCCGACGAAGTGTGGGATCTTGGCCCAGGGAATGGTAAGGGAAGAGTTGGTCCGGGACTCCTGTCAACTGTGGAATAAAACTTGTCTGGTTATGCAAGTGTGGTTTATTCTCACCCCGAATAAATGATTACAGCAAGTACAACACGTATGACAATAATACCAATAGTTATACAGCCTCTTAGCGTTTTCAGATTGGTGAAGTTAAATTAATCAAGTAATTTAAATCGAATGAAAATAAGTCCAGTTAAATTTTGATCAAGTCCAAGGGGAATCGCCTGTGCGATGAAGAGAAAGAATTTAAGATATCTTGTTAGGTTTGACCCGGTGATGCGGTCTCCGACCCCAGGCGTACTCCGCGACTTAGCCAAGAAACTCGTACGAAGAAAGTGTACGGGCGACCTGGACAAGTTGCTACGCCCGCACCGCACACGTTTGGTCAAAAAAACAGATGATCTTAAATTAATAGCGCAACCTAGGATTAGATAAAGGCCTGTTTGACATTGAGTTCAGTAATGGGTCTCCGACCCCAGACGCACTCCGCAACTTAAAACCAGGAGCTGGAAATAAGATGCTGCGTCCGCACCCTTTACTTTTCTCTCAAGACAACAGGATATCTTTATTCAATCGTAAGGTTTGCAAAATCAAAGGTTATTGCAAATTTACTATTCATAGACAAAAGAGATGTTAGAGGCGGGAGCCCGCATAACAAATCAACTGCCCGATAGCAAATCCCACAAAACCCCTGGAAATACCAACACTGGTTATTCACCACTATAAACACTATCGGCCCAATCTCGATAGATAATGGTCACTAACCGTATTGATAATTTCCGACTTGATTGTGAAATGACAGTAGAGTATAGATTTTCTCTAAATAACAGTTAGGGTACTCTGGACTAGTTAAAGCCAGCCACACTAAGTGCTATTTAGGTACTCGTCTTTACCTCTGGCCAGCTAAGACAGTGCTGAACTGTGCGAACTAGCTATGAGCTCTCTACTGTGTGCTTCGCACGTTATGCGTGCTGTTTTATAGAGTCAATCACGTGGTTTACCACGTGATCTACACATACAATCGTCTACGCTAGAGTAGGCTCGGTCGAACGGTGGTCTCATATATGAATCGAAGTGCGTTCAATGTATTGACCCTGAATCCAGATGCCCGGTGACCTCATCCATATTACGTAATGTGGCTCAATGCAGATCAAGTTAAATACACCGAATTCACTTCGTCCTATACTCCATACTAACTTGTGACTTTAACATTAGAAACACAGCACAATTATTACATCAGAATTACCAAAATAAAAGCTTTATTACATTCGACCACCGTTTGAGAAAGATGCATTGCCTCAACAGGCAAGCAGCCTTTAGAACTGATAAGACCACACTTGATAATTATTTCATAACTATAGCCATTACAGTAGGATATATGATTCAGAATAATATCTTATTCTTAAAAGTATAAAATCCACTAAATACATTTTGTACTACCATCAGGTATCATTATACTGTACTCATCTCTCATGCATATAAGAAGTACGATAATTATCAGGCACTAACCTACAATTCATATTCAATATTGAACTAGTCACTCAAATAATAGACATTATGAAGTACAGAGCAGAAGTATTAACTCTTACTTAAAACGTTCTACACATGATCAAGTGTAGACCACTTGATCAAACAGCTCTAATAGTGTATGAGTATAATAATAATATAATTTGTAATTATCAAGATGATCGATTCATTCACAGCGTATACATAGTAACTCTACTGGAAGTTCAAGTCAGCAAATCTCATGAAAATATATTTAATTTTAACTTACAGCTTATGCAACTTAAGTTCAACTTAAGTCTATGCAGAATACGCAAAGTTATACTGGACATTTCAGTTAGTTAATATTGAGTATATTTGGCACGAAATATGAAACGATCACAGCTATTGTCGGCGCACTAACTACTTTGTGTTGTTTCTTGAATATTGTGTTGGCCATGAGTATCAAGCCACTAAACACACGCTCACACGGTTTGTCTGCGTGGTTGCGTCGTCGGCCGGTGGTTTGGAGGGTAGAATGGCGTCGAATCAGTCGGAGAGGGTAACAGTGAATATGTCAGTCTTCTTGGGAAAGGGTATTCTCATTTGTGAGAGGAGAATACTGAAGTAGTACATCACAGATTCAGGCAAGAAGGAAGCTGCCCGTACTTGGCTATGTACTTTTGTCGGCAGTTTCTGTATCTTGACCTCAATTGGCTCTCCTGAACAGTTGGTGTCATCATGGAGTATCCAAATAATTGTTGTCTTCGTCCCATCAAGTACTTGATGGTTTGCATCTGCTTCTGCAGGTCCAGGAGCTTTGGTAGATGTTCAGGTATGTTTGAGGGAATTACTACGACCATTTGTTGTGTAGTGGTCGGTGGATTGGTAAGCGTTGTTGGTGCCATTGATATCGGCGTGGTTGGTGTGATTGGGGTGGGTGGAAAGGTTGGGACCGAAGTTGAGAGTACTTCTTCGGTAGGCTTCTCCAATGGTGTCGGAGGTGGTTGCCTTACAGGACATTCGGCTTTCCGGTGTCCCCTGTTCTTGCACAGGAAACAGCGAGCTCGAGTGTAGGTTTCCTTGCGTTGAACCATTTCCACGTACTTTAGGTGCTGAGCGTGAAACCCGTGTATATAGGTTAAAGCTCAGAGTGAGACTGATTTGCCATTTTCTTCTTGGGTCACTTGTTCTTCCCGACTTCCATGGAGTTCATTCATAAGTCTTCTCTCTTCAAGCACGGATCGAACTTGGTTGACGTTATTTATTAAACAAAATATTTCAATAGCTTTCTTTTTGTTGACTCCTCAATATGCCCAATGTTAACTACCATGTGCCATTACAATTTTAAAATGTTTCTTTAGGTGCTGGGAAATGAATCCATCGTCTTAATACTACGTTATACGTTAAGCAATTACCAACTGGTAACCTAAACATTTATTTAACTGTTTATCAATAACCACTCCCAAAATGATCTCATCAAACACTAGCAACTTGTTGCGTATGTCTTGAAATGACTTACTTCTTTCATTTAACGAATTTGCTCGGTTGTAGGCTATATACACCCACTAAATGGTGTTCATTATTTCCTCTAAATACAAGGCGCGGTATATAGTTACCAAAGCCAAAAATTGCTATATGTTAATGTTATAAGTAATATCTATGGAGTAAGATTGATATATTGTCATACAAGGTGATTTTATTTCCATTTACGTTTTTATTTATTTCTTTCCACTGAGTATATTGACAACCATTTGCTTAACAGGACAACTTATTTGATTTTAAGTATAGTTATTCCACCAAGTATATCTCACTTGTATTTTCTCAAGTTTCCTCTTTATCGATTTTAAAATGAAGGAGCAGAGGTTGAAGGCTGGCTATTAGGACTGGGTTCATGTGGAGTTAGTTCGGGTGCGGCGATGATCTCGGGATCGTGCTGAAACGATTCACTTCTAGTTGGCATCTGGACCAGCTGGTTTTTGTTTCTAAACACGTTCCTAATCGACGCGTATATTATTCCCCATTTGAAGTATACCACGAAGATTAAAAGTAAGGTCGTCATATATACGACTGGTATGATAATATGTTGAATCTTATACCATATAGCCTGTGACGGATATCGTATGTCCTCTAACCTTCTCAACCATTCGCGATATTCGATGGTCTGAGAGTATGAATCCGAAGCTTCTAAGGTAGCTAAGATTTCCCCAATTTCCTTTGAATTTCCCATGCTCACAATAGCCTCTGTCTTCTCGTTAAGAGATGCGATTTCAACAAGGCTTGAAATGGGTGGTATGTGATATTCAGTCTGTTCGAACTGGAATGCTAGAGTGTCCGTTGTGTGAGGTAATAATACATACTCGTTTGCAAATACGTAACAATAAGCCGGTATGACAATCTTTCCCGTTCCCTGTATTTCAAGTTTAGATATGTTTATAGGAGAATACGGTGATCGCTGTGGGCACTGCAGTGAGAGGATATCTTGTTTCACACTGTACATCCACGTGTCACTATTCAGACTTCTATATAATTTTGGTTGGTAATTGGTTACCACTAATTTCGTACACAAATCTTTTACGTCTCTATCATTGCCAGTGAACAAAGCATATGCACACGATTTATGCGAAGGTTTCAATACGGCGGTCACTGGTGGACAAACGGTTATGGCTCCTGTAGTGCATTGTAAATAGTCTCCTATGTCAAACTGCATGTACAATTGACGGTCGGGCGTTATTGCAAAGTAAGGTGTATCCGGTTTAATGTATATAGCGGCACTCTGATTTTCGAGCTTTACTGGTAATTCCAAAGCTCTATAAAGATCAAACCATCGGTTAGTTGCGGTTAACGGAATTTCGATAAACAGTCGAATCTTGCTTTCAATCGCTGCTGCATGCACTCGAGCAACGCTATAGTACTTGTGTACCTCGCCCAATTCCAAGCTGGTTAGTAAAGACAAATCGTGGCTCAAATGAGGTTGAATGTGTCCCAAGATTTGCAACAATTTCAATGGAGATATAAAATAAGGACTCAATTTCCCCAGCGCGGTTTGTCCGAACGCATTTTCTAATTGGTCAATGTCTTCTTTTATGTTCCTTATGGTGTATTCTAGCTCCCTTAACGAACTCGAAATTGCAAACAAAAGAGTAGTTCTTTTCCTGTCATCGGCCTGAAATTTCTCTATGTCCGTCATGTGCGCATCGAGTTTACGTAGAACAGGAATAATCATTTTGATGTCTTTCGTATTTTGAGCTCCCGTATGAATACTATCACGGATATATGTCACTTGTTCCTTCATAATATGGCCTATATGAGTTGTTATATTTTCGATATCAAATATTCGAGAATTTAAATACGCCATGTCTTGTCTGTCCATGCTTCCAAACAAGAACTTGAGGGTTGACCCCACAATGTTGAACAATCCCCTTTTCTCCCTTTTATTTTCGACAGGTGCCAAAGTTAAAACCAAGTTGTTCAGCTTTTGCCACACATTTTCCGCTTCATTTATTAACAAGTTTATTTCATTCGTAATGCCAAAGCCAATGTCCCTTATGTTGTCCTTCAGTGCTATATTCTTTATATTTGCAACAGCTTGTAAATAAGTATCAATGTTACTCCGATAATTACTGATATTAACGTCGAGTGAAATAACCCATCGGTCTCCACTCAAAAGAAACTCTGTCTCGTGTAAAAACACAAGCCCGGTGTTAAGATCGTCGGCTTGCACGGCGATCGCGACACTCCCAAAACACAGGAACAAAATACAGGCCTGAACCCACATGTTCCTGAAACAAAAATATGATTCTAAACACGACTGTCTCATCAACTTCCCTAATCTTATCCACCTCAATGGTCAATTAGGTAATGTTATCAATCGTAAAATAGTTAAAAACGTTAATGAGGCTACAGAACTATTCAAATTAGTATTCTACAATAGCCTTACAACAACTCGATAACCACCAATGTTATATTCCCTTGAGAACATCTATCCTTGGTATCGGTTCTAACGTACTCATCCCTTTCCATTCGTTTACATCTCAACACGACGATCGCATGCCAATCGGACATTGATGTGCTTCAAATAAAGCTCCGGCCTATACAACAGGTCTCGGCCTAACGTAAAACTCAACAAAGTGTGTGTGATTTAAACGAACCTTAGAGTAGTGACGTTGAACTACTATTTATAATTCTTTATACTATCGAGTTATCAAATTCTCACTCTTCACACCCTTCTTCTTCCGTTTCCCTTCCAGGAGCGAAACGTTTTCTACGTTTGCAACGGTAATATTTTCGAAGGTAGACGCGTAAGTACGGCCAATACTTAATTCATAGCACGCGGTGAAAAGCAAGGCGGTCCCGCTCATTAATTCGTTCCACTTTCTATTCTCCTCAAATCTTTAATCATTTAACCCCTTTAGCTAGCTAAAAAAAATATAACATCGCAATTTTCTTCTCTATCCATTTCCTTCCATCATCAGGCATAGGCCTATATGTAATATATCTTTCGTCGGTTAATTATTACTTCACTCCTGAACAAAATGGTATCTCATCTATTTTCTACTCCGTAGGAAATAATCATGTGTACTTCGCCCTGCTGGTTGTGTTGGTGGTAACGACGGAGAAGGTAGGGGACTCGGCGTAGGAACATCCTCTACATTAGCTTCTTCCCTCGTTTCTTCGTCCACCCCCTCGGTATCACTAAGATCCCGAGGTACATCTACAACCCATTCGTCAGGCTCATCTACGGTCAAAGGTTCATCTTTTACAGTACGTGGTGGTTCTATCAACTCTTCTACGTCGTCTGACGGCTCTTCCTCAATCTGATCCTCGCTCTCAATGCTGTACTTGTACAACTTGAGCCTATTACAATGAACTACCTGTTCCCTTCGTTTCCCATACAAATCTTTAATCTTAAAGTTTACCGGGGACTCCTGGGACACGATCCGATGCGGCCCAGTATAGGGTCGAACTAGCTTCTTAGCCAAACCCGGTTTCACATTTGGTACATGCAAGAATACAAGGTTTCCTACTTCCAATGTTACTGGAGCCGTTCTTTTGTTGTATTGCACTTCCTGTCTTTCCGCACTTTTCTTTAGATTTTCTCTAACTTGTGTGAATGCTATTTTTAATCGTTGTGTCAACTCTGCTGCATAATTAGTGTCGACTGCATAATTCGTGCGAAGTGGCGACACTGTAATTTCAAACGGCAATACCATATCTCTACCATGGACAAGATAGAAGGGAACTTCATTAGTAGACGCGTGTACGGTAGACCTATACGCCATTAACGCGTACGGTATCATATCGTCCCAATTCCTTTGGTCGTCTTGTACAATATGGCTTAAAAACCCTGCGATCGTTCGATGCGATCTTTCCAAAGCACCATTTGTCATAGCATGGAAGGCTGAAGTGTGTAACCTCTCGATTCCTAACAAAGAAGACACTTCTTTGAACAATTTAGACAAGAAATTGGTTCCTCGATCAGTCAATAACTGATCGGGTACACCATGTCGCGTCACGATTTCGGTAACGAATGCTTTCGCTACAGTCGTCGCTGTCTGGTCTGGTAATGGTATAGCTTCTGGATATTTAGAGAAATGACATTGAAAAGTCAATAAATATCTATTTCCCTTCTCGCTTCTCGGTAAGGGTCCTACAATGTCCAGTGCAACGCGAGACATTGGTCGGAGGACAGGTTGAAATCGTTGTAAAGGCGCCGGCCTATTATGAGGATTAGATTTTAATTTATGACAAGGAATACACCTTTCACAGAATCTTTTAATCTCCGAATACATGTATGGCCAGTAAAACCTTGACTTAATAAGATGTAGTGTTCTCTCGAATCCTACATGAGATGCATGTGGAAGTGAATGATATGAATTCATCACCCTCCATCGGAACGCAGTAGGTATTACTAGGCGGTCCTCTCTTTCGTCCGGGGATCGAACCCGGTACAGCAATCCTTCCTCATCCAAAGCGTATTGATCACTACTTCGGGGATCATTCTCTAACTGTTGAATTATTCCTTGCCATTCAATTTCCTGTCGTTGGGCTACTTTTATGAGTTGTCTATCGAAAACTGGTTCATATTGAGTCGTATGGTCAGTAACTGTTTGTATCCTAATTCGTGATAAAGCATCCGCATCCGTATGAACTTTACCCGATTTATGTACAATGTCAAAGTCGTACTCCGACAGTAGTAGCGACCAACGAGTTAACCGCGATGAGCAATCGGTCTTAAAAGATTTAATCCACAAAATCGGTTTATGATCCGTGACGATTAAGAACTTACGTCCATACAAGTAACAGCGGAAATGTTTGATTCCGAAAACTACCCCCAGAACTTCTTTTTCCGTAGTTGGGTACCTAGTCTCCGCATCATTCATTTGCCTACTCGCATAAGCTATTGGATGTTCAAGTCCTGTTTCCGGATCTTTCTGTACTAGTATACACCCTAAAGCGTAATCTGAGGCATCTGTTTTCAAAATGAATTGAAGGGTAAAATCTGGAAATTTTAATATAGGTGCTTCGCATAGGGCGATTTTCAAAGTCTCAAAGGCTTGTTGGCGGGTGATTTCCCACTCAAATGGTACCTCTTTCTTAATAAGAGAAGTCAACGGCTTTGCTATGTCTGCGAATTTCCTTATGAAGCGACGATAGTATCCTGCTAATCCCAGAAAACTACGTACCTCAGTAACGGACGTAGGTATTGGATAGTCACGTATGGCTGAGATTTTCTCGGGTTCCACTTTAACTCCCTCACATGAGATAATATGTCCCAGGTAGCGTACCTCCTCTTTCAGAAAATGACATTTCGCGGGTTTCAATTTAAGATTAGCTTGTCGTAACCGATCAAACACACTTCTGAGTCTACTCAAATGTTCGTCCACGGTAGCGGAATAATAATTATGTCATCCAGGTAAACCAGTGCTCCATTTCCTGTTAATCCGGTAAGAATTGAATTCATGAGTCTTTGAAAAGTTCCCGGGCTATTTTTCAAACCGAACGGTAGTCTATTGTACTCATAATGCCCATATGGTGTAGTAAAACCCGTTTTATGTTTATGATCAGGATGCATTTCCACTTGGTGGTACCCTGCAGCTAAGTCTAAAGTAGTGAAATATTTAGCTGAACCCAGTAAATCTAAGGTTTCAGATATAAGAGGCAGGGGAAATGGATCATCCCGGGTAATGCTATTCAACAATCGGTAATCAGTGCAGAATCGGTACTCCTGCTCACCATTTAAACTCTTTTTCTTCACGAGAACACACGGTGCTCCCCATGGTGATGCACTTGGGCGAATGATACCTTTGTCCAACATATCTTGTATATGTTCATTCATAATGTCCCTTAACGCATGAGGTACACGGTATGCTGCCTTTCGAATAGGTGCACTATCCCCTGTGTGAATTTCATGCTGAACTATAGACGTACAGCCTAGTTCATTTCCTCCCCAATAGAAAATATCTGAGTATTCGTCTAGAACTTTTCCTATTCTGGGTTTAATCTCCTTGTCCAGGTGATCTAGGTTATGGTGCTTTCCAGCCTCTGAATTGCCCACCTTAACCTGGCTTATAATACTCGTCATCGGTTCATTTCCCGTTTCCGCTCTCGCCACAAATAACACTCCAACAGGTATATTAGCTTTCAACGGTAAATCACGTTCGGTAACATTAACTAATTTCAGCTGTATTCGTTTGTCGTCCCTTTCTGACGTACATATACGAGATACTAGTATACCGTGCATAGATACCTCTTCGGGTTCTAATAAAACATCCCGGCTTCCGTCTGAATGAGCACACAATAACCGGTCCTGTTTACCTTCACATAAGTACTCACATCTAGCTGGTATAGTTATACTATTTGCCAACCTTACAATAGTAACTACGTCACTCGGCGGCACCTCCCTATTCGTAAAGCTAGTAACTAGGTTTTCATTTTTTTGTATTTTTGTATTAGTTCCTACATCACTAGGTTGAGTAAAGATAATTCTATCCTGGTCCACATTGCTACCAGGCTTAACCCTTTTACTAATATTTGCCTTATCTACACCTCCTGTCCACACTAATGCGACACAGTTTTCCCCATCTTCGAGCACATTTTCCTTCAACAATACATTTATATTGAAATGCTCCAGAAAGTCCAATCCAATTAATCCGCACGTCTCTATACTAAGTTCTGTACTACAAACGATAAACTTATGTGAATATATTTTATTCCCTAACATTAACCTTAACCTTACTTCTCCCAACACTGGTAAATCATGCCCTGTTACTCCTTTCAAGTTATGCACACTTTTGGAGTAGGGTATCCCTCCTTTTTCTAGTATTTTGTCTGTCACTACCGAGAGTGCTGCTCCGGTATCAATCAAAAATGAAGCTGTTTCCGGTTTTGAGCCATTCATTATATGCGCATTAACAAATTTCCCAAACCGACATTTTCCATCAACACCCGGATAGACTTCCCCACTAGAGCTTATGATCTCGCTCCCAAACGAGGGTAATTTAGGGAGCGCGACCCGTTTGGGCGGCTCGGTTCAGAACAGTTATTAGCATAGTGTCCCATCTTGTTACACTTGAAACACTGAACACCCCGATGGTCGGTACGTTCTTGATTTGACGGTCGCAAACCCTGTGGATAATTGTTGAACCGCGGGCTGAACTGTTGGGTACCCGGAGAATAATTATTCGGTCTGGCACTTGATTGCGGTCGGTTTCGCATATAGTTTCTAGGTCCTGCGTTGGACTCGCGGTTGGGTCGATATGCCTCTTTGTTCGTATTATTGAAATAAACGTGTCTTGTGGGAGGCTGACTTTTGAACGTCACCTGCCTATCAGAATTGTACTGCGAGGGTTTATTAATAGGTGTGTATGTGTCTTTTACTTTGTTTTGAAAGTCTGTTTTCCCTTGCACATTAGAGATTGTTACTGTGCCCACTTGATGTCTATGGGATCCCCTGAACAACAAATCATTTTGTTCTTCCTCTTTTGCAATTCTTAACGCATCGTCAAAAGTTGCAGGAGATTTGGACAAAACAAACCGCTTGATTTGCGGACTCAACCCCTTAAGAAATTGATTAAGCAAATTCTCCTCCATAGCCATCTTCCGCCACAGAGTCTCGGCAGGGTCAACAGAAGGTTTCAACGCTTTCCGTGCTGCTAAACGAAGCCTAGTCTCGTAATTACACACGGTTTCACCGGTTTTCTGAACGCACTGTAGAAAATGTTGGGCGTAAAACGCATGTGGTTCCGGTTCTTTGAATCGCTGTATAAGAGCTTGCCTTAACGCATCGAAAGAGGACGTGAGAAGGTCAGGTCGCGAATCTAGAAACGCCAACGCTTCCCCCCTTAGTCTAAGTCGGGCTACCGTCGCCTTCTGCGTGTCACCCCAATTCCCTAATTGAGACGCACCCTCTAAAGACGCCAGAAAATGATCAATAGTTTTAGTAGGATCATCCCCCGTAAAGTAATCAACCAATTGCAACACACCCCCCATCACATTCATAGGAGCCTCCATTGTCTTTCCTGTACCTGACGTTGTAGCCATAAGTAATACCCAATCAATCGGTTCCCTTTTCCCTGGCCACAAATATTGCTCGTTATCTCACGAAACACGTAACTGATCAGTAATTGTTCGCTCAGGTATTACATCGACGTGATTGATAAGATGAATGGAACTATTACGACAAAAATTACTCCGCCCACTCGCACACTCGCTTACGCATTATCAGTTCACTATCGACTTACTACCACCCGGAGAAATGAACTTTCGAACATTAACGAACCAAAATTGACGAAATTCACTGTGAAGGGTTCAACTTCGATAAAATAACTGGTGAATAGTCTCAAAGAGATTCCCAAATGAATAAATGGATCCCACCGCTGTCACCAATTGTTAGACGGGAGAGGGTAAGGCGAAGCCTGTAATTATTAAAGGGTAGAATTACGACTCCCGACGAAGTGTGGGATCTTGGCCCAGGGAATGGTAAGGGAAGAGTTGGTCCGGGACTCCTGTCAACTGTGGAATAAAACTTGTCTGGTTATGCAAGTGTGGTTTATTCTCACCCCGAATAAATGATTACAGCAAGTACAACACGTATGACAATAATACCAATAGTTATACAGCCTCTTAGCGTTTTCAGATTGGTGAAGTTAAATTAATCAAGTAATTTAAATCGAATGAAAATAAGTCCAATTAAATTTTGATCAAGTCCAAGGGGAATCGCCTGTGCGATGAAGAGAAAGAATTTAAGATATCTTGTTAGGTTTGACCCGGTGATGCGGTCTCCGACCCCAGGCGTACTCCGCGACTTAGCCAAGAAACTCGTACGAAGAAAGTGTACGGGCGACCTGGACAAGTTGCTACGCCCGCACCGCACACGTTTGGTCAAAAAAACAGATGATCTTAAATTAATAGCGCAACCTAGGATTAGATAAAGGCCCGTTTGACATTGAGTTCAGTAATGGGTCTCCGACCCCAGACGCACTCCGCAACTTAAAACCAGGAGCTGGAAATAAGATGCTGCGTCCGCACCCTTTACTTTTCTCTCAAGACAACAGGATATCTTTATTCAATCGCAAGGTTTGCAAAATCAAAGGTTATTGCAAATTTACTATTCATAGACAAAAGAGATGTTAGAGGCGGGAGCCCGCATAACAAATCAACTGCCCGATAGCAAATCCCACAAAACCCCTGGAAATACCAACACTGGTTATTCACCACTATAAACACTATCGGCCCAATCTCGATAGATAATGGTCACTAACCGTATTGATAATTTCCGACTTGATTGTGAAATGACAGTAGAGTATAGATTTTCTCTAAATAACAGTTAGGGTACTCTGGACTAGTTAAAGCCAGCCACACTAAGTGCTATTTAGGTACTCGTCTTACCTCTGGCCAGCTAAGACAGTGCTGAACTGTGCGAACTAGCTATGAGCTCTCTACTGTGTGCTTCGCACGTTATGCGTGCTGTTTTATAGAGTCAATCACGTGGTTTACCACGTGATCTACACATACAATCGTCTACGCTAGAGTAGGCTCGGTCGAACGGTGGTCTCATATATGAATCGAAGTGCGTTCAATGTATTGACCCTGAATCCAGATGCCCGGTGACCTCATCCATATTACGTAATGTGGCTCAATGCAGATCAAGTTAAATACACCGAATTCACTTCGTCCTATACTCCATACTAACTTGTGACTTTAACATTAGAAACACAGCACAATTATTACATCAGAATTACCAAAATAAAAGCTTTATTACACTATTCTAGATAATGGCCCTAAAAATGATACCATATTGAATATTTGAAATGATATGAAATATCATTTTAATATGTGTTCTTGAATAGTGGGAAGGCGTCGGTCGTGGCCTATTGTTAACGAACCATCCCATTATTTACCTGAACGACAGAGGGGACCACGAAAAAACCTTGTCAGGATGGTCAACCATGGCGGGAATCGAACCCCGGTCTCCTGAATGACAGTTCAGTATGATAATCAATCGACCAAGTGTCACTAAGACTTTTGAAATGAATGAGTACATTCCAATAACGTCACAAAAGATTCAAATCTTTTTAAAGGTCGGGGGCCAAGTTGACATACTTCAGAAATGGCAAATCAAAACGGTATAAATACATAAAATTGAAATGTTGTTCAATTGGCAAGAAGGCAGTTTCAACGTTACCCGTTGCAACTGTGCAAATGAGGTACTTTAAAATAAGAACGACAGATGTCCCCCCATACACTATTCTATCTATATAAACCATATATGAACTTATATTATTCCTATATGAACCAGAATCTAGATTCTCATTTCGCGAATACCGTATAGTGTACTATAATGTTTCCTTTTATCCTTTCAATTTGCCACAATCTACAACAGTGTACATCCTTATACATGAATCAATGAATATTATTATTAATATTGTTATTATTATTTTCTATTAATGATCTTTTGAGTAGACATTTATCGGCCTTGTTATAATTTACCAACACAACTGTACGATTCTCGACGTAATTTGAATTTGAATACCGTGTATGTTTTCAACCGTTTTGGTTGGTCGAAACTGATTCGGGACCACTGATCAGTGTTCGGGACTCTTGGTCGTCTACGCGCGGTAGTATATTCCCAGTAGTCAATCGTCGCTTGACATTTGCGTAGTTTCTTTTTAATTGTTCAAGACACAAGAAGTATTACGCGAAGTCTATTGACGGACTAAACATAGATAGTGATTAAATAGCTGAGAATGTGTCACTAAATTTTCAAATTTAGTTACGCTGTATTGAAGGCAATTTTCAAAGAAAGGAAATAATTTCCGATCATATTGAGGTATAGTGTGCATCTTTCTGTTGAATACATTCTCTTATACATAACGTATATCCACACTAATTTATAACTTATGCTAAAATTAAACTCTCCCTCGACTCTATGGACACTTTCGAAAATGTTCAACGTTTTATTTGTATTATACCAAATTAGCAGTATTCCTCTTTCAATATTATATTATTATACCCTTTGTAAGTTTTTATATTTCACATTCAACCAATATCTTTATTAGAATACCTTTTGTCATGAAATAAGTTCTTATTGGACAGGTTTAGAAAGTGTTTACCACTTTCATGTAATTTTATGTTGACCTTTATTTCTAATTCAACTTTTATGTAAACAATGATGTACTCTATATGTATTTAATGTATTTAGTTTCTGGTTTTCATATACTCTTGGTTCTAAGAAATTATGATGGTACAATAAATGTATTCAGTATTTAAGCGGTTTGGTGGAAGAAAAGCCACTGCGGCTCAACCCCGCCGCGCAAATAAATATCTTATTATTATCATTATGAATATAATTATATATATATATATATATATATATATATATATATATATATATATAATTATATATGTATATAATGGTTTTGAAACTCTCACGATGTAGACATTGAATATAATTATTATTCCGGGTATTAATTATTATCATCGTGTTGTATTGAATTATATATAAAATATATATTACTTTTCAAAGAATTATATGAAAACGAAATTATCCTCTCTAAAATCAAGAAGTAAAAAAAACAAAAAAAAACAAACAGAATATATTATTTCTCGATTCTAGAGAGGATAGTTTCGTTTTTATTCAATTCTTGAGAAAGGGCTAAATATTAGCTTGAAACGACGAATAAAATCATGTTTTGAATATTAAAATGTCTTATTCAATACAGCACGATGATAATAATAATCAATACCCGAAATAATAATCATTCTTCAATTTATGTTTATATATATATATATATATATATATATATATATATATATATATATATATATATATATATATATATAATATATATATATATATATATATATATATATATTTATATATATATATATATATATATATATATATATATATATATATATATATATATATACATACATATATTCTGATTTTTCAAAAATTGTTTCTCCATTCAATAAAATGTCTGTTCGATTAACTTCCTGCATGGCGTTAGAAGCCCCTTGAAACAAATGCAACTTTCATGGTAGTGATGTATTGAGAAGCATCTAAAAAGCAGGGGTTCAAATATTTCAACTCGAGTGTCGGCGCATGCGCACCGCATGCGCCGCACAAAACGCGGGACAGAAAAACAAGGGTCAATTTATCGAGGGACAGAAAAGCAAAGTACACAATATCAAGAGACACTTTCAGCATATGAGAGCTCGTTCTGCTTTTATACAGGGTACACAAAATCAAGGGACACTAAGTACACTTTATACAATTCGAGTGTCACAAAAACAAAGTACAGAAAAAGCTCGGATATTTTCAAGGTACAGTTTCTCAACTTGGACACAAATCTATTCAAGGCACACTTTATTGAAATACAGTTTCCACAATTTCAAGGGACAGAAAAGCAAAGTACAGTATATCAAGGGTCACAATACTAGTACCCCCAAAATGAACGAAAGATAAGGGCCAAACGCGATCAGTAAAATGTCTAGTCATTTATAAGTTGCCGTAACTCCGTAATTAAAAAAGATGGAATATTATCATTCACCAAAAACATAATATATGTGTTGAGAAGACATCAACGGTTTACGGATCTTAATACGAGCATTAGATTTGAAGACGAACATGTTCATATGAAATGATGTGTAAAAGAAAGAACCGCGCCGCTATTGCCTAGCACAAGTACGAACCCGCATATTAATTGTGAATCCTCGACGCTCATTGGCTCCCAGTCAAAACATTAGCTAAACGCGCGCCGAGCCTTTTTTTTTAAAAACGGGTGGGTTTTTCGTATATTAAATAATATCAAATAAGGTAAATACTAAATAGTGTATTATCATGAAATGTTGAAACTTACAGCAGAGAACATTTAAATTTGTATAGGCCTAGATTTTCTCGGATTCTAATTGAATACTGATATAGTTATGACTTTCGAAATAAACTCTCATTTCGAAATAGACTTGTGGAAAATGTGTAGTGTCACAATATAATTTTTTCTTTGGATTTTTTTGTTATTCACTCTGAATTATTTGTTCAGCATGATAACTTGTTTGCACATCCTGATGATCCTGAGTCGGATGTTGAGCAGTTGCAACCAAAGAAAAGCCTCTTCTGGTCGCTTTCTTGCCATTGCGTAATTGTACACCTTCTGATGCGACAAGATCCGCAACTTTTGCCAGGCGAATCCTTATTGTGATGTGGAAGGGATTTTCTTTTAAAATGTCTCCGCTCTATTCAAGGCGAAGCAATAGTATACAGACTTTCAAAGTAGGGAAAGATGCTCCAATAAAGAAGATGTTCAAATAGGCATATGTGCAATATTGTCGTGCCATTACCAACGAATATACACTGAATACTACTCTTTGTTTAATTTTCAATGTATCACAAAATCTTTCACCCAATTATTTGTGTGAAAATCAAGAATATGGTACAGAGTTTCAAAAACCTAATTTGAGAAATAAGAATAATATTTATATTGAATGAACAAATAACAAGAGACAAGATAACTCGATTGTAATGAGGTGCATGGGAGTATTCAATAGCTCACCAATAGTGACAATGATGTGTCAGAGTTTGGGCGAGAATGTTCTATGCTAATTAGAAAAGGAAACTTTCGACCTTATGCCACAGACAAGGAACTTCCCTTGTCTGTGCTTATGCTCCAAGAAGTTGAATAATTGGGATACATTGATTTAAAAAAAGATCCTTCACAGACCCATGAAATCGAGACATTTATATCATAGTTTAGTATAATCATCTTCCAGTATTGGCGATTGTTTATATCATGTACCAACAATGTAAAATAGCAGAACTTGCTGATGAACAACTAACAACTATAAGTATACTACTTCTACTGCTGTCTCGATGTTTCCTGGCAAAACATGCACAGTGATCAGCAAAATGTATCTTCGGGAGATTATCGAGTAATCCTTTCCGGTATCGTATTCAAATTGATATCACATACTCTTGTTGAATTTTTGGGCTTACCTTACCGGTAATTCAAGTTTTGAATTTCCTAATTAAGTGGCTAAGTAGTTTTTTGCTCGTGAAATACTCGTGACATTTTCTGTGCCACAAAATACGATTCAAATCTGTCATTAAAATGCCGCTTCAAATCGTTCGACACTCGCTCCAAAATCAATGTCGTGGTATTTTCTTCTCGTATTAACTGCATTAGTGAAGAAAATTAGGCCTTTTAATGTAACCATTACGCCATCGCCACCCTTAAACTCACATTTTTATTGAAGCATAGAATTTTCAAAAGTGACATGAAATTCTCTTTGTCTCTTCGACTTCAAGCCACTACTATTATGTGACATATTTATGCCATTGATCATATACACAGTGTTGTATACTAGACGTCCATATTAATGAATGTCTACTATTGGAATACCAACATAATTATTCACTCGTCGGAATCAGTACCGTACTGTACAGGATTACAGCAATAACATTGCACGATACTTATTAGATGAGCGTAGCGAAGATTTTCATTCCATATACCGAAAAATTTTGGGCTTGGTTTTCTTTTTTTTTTTTTTTTTTTTTTTTTTTTTGTAATTTAGTACGCGGCATACAGGTCAGGAAAAAAATCAATCAACTCGAAACTTTTTTAAAAAATTGGTGTTTCACCAGAATAGGTTGGGATTGTTTTTCAGAAAAATACGTCGAACGGTTTTTCCGTAAAAAAATTAGAATGTATAGAAAAACCCCATAAGAATAAGCCAGGGAAAAAATACTTGGAAAACAATTTTTTTTAATATACGTATACAAAGAAAAAATGCCATTTGAGAGAATAAGATGATAAAATAATGAGAAGCCCGCATAAGATGAACGAATTGTTGTGTGCGGGAGAGATTTGTCAGAAGTTGGCAATAAAATAAATTAATACAATTACGAGACACACCCAAAAATCTATTCCGTTACCGGGATAAGAAAACAATTTAAAAATTCTCAAAGAAATGTATTTACGAATAACGCTTGAGTGAATATTAATCAGTATTAAGAACCAGCTTGAACAGCATAGCATTTTGAAATCAACTCGCAATAATTATCAAAAAGTAACATGACATTAAAACAATACCGTTTTAATAATTTATTTTCAATTTAAAGGTGATCAAACTAATAATTTAATAATATCCAACTTCAATTTCTCTTTTACATGTGGTTAAATTCTTAGTAGAACGTTGGCCTATAAGTAAGTTCGTAGTACTTCGTATAATTACCAAACGTTTGCAGTTTATGCCTATAATATCTATCCACACATGTATTTTCCCTTGAAGATTTTACGTGTCCAAAACTCTTTATATCACTACTTTTATTATCAGAGTGATTTAAACCTATTTTCATAAGTTTTGGTTTTTGGTGTGGTTAGCTATCCCAGTTTTGCTTCATAATTGCTTCGAATTAATATACGACGCTTCTTAATGAAATCCAAAGACACATCATTCGAATATTTATATTGAGTTTAATGACGCACTGGTATGATGGCGAAGATCTCTTGCCGACGGATAGATGATTGATGAGATGAAAAGCAGAAACTCTGGTTTTTAGTACAGAATGTCGTCTTTTAGGTCAAAAAACGACACTCTGTACTGAAAAACAAGTGATCTGTAAAACTGATGTGTAAAACTGAAACCATGTGTACTAAAAACCAACTGACCTAAAAATGACCAACTGTACTGAAAACCAACTGGACTAAAAAACGACATTCTGTACTAAAACCAAGTGTACTAAAAACCAACAGACCTAAAAGACGACACTCTGTACTAAAAACCAAGTGTACTAAAAACCAAGTGACCTAAAAAACGACACTCTGTACTAAAAACCAAGTGACCTAAAAAACGACACTCTGTACTAAAAACCAAGTGACCTAAAAAACGACACTCTGTACTAAAAACCAAGTGACCTAAAAAACGACAATCTGTACTAAAAACCAACTGTACTAAAAACAAAGTGACCTAAAAGACGACACTCTGTACTAAAAACCAAGTGTACTAAAAACCAAGTGACCTAAAAAACGACACTCTGTACTAAAAACCAACTGTACTAAAAACCAACTGACCTAAAAGACGACATTCTGTACTAAAAACCAAGTGTACTAAAAACCAAGTGACCTAAAAAACGACACTGTGTACTAAAAACCAACTGTACTAAAAACCAACTGACCTAAAAGACGACATTCTGTACTAAAAACCAAGTGTACTAAAAACCAAGTGACCTAAAAAATGACACTCTGTACTAAAAACCAACTGTACTAAAAACCAACTGACCTAAAAGACGACATTCTGTACTAAAAACCAAGTGTACTAAAAACCAACTGACCTAAAAGACGACACTCTGTACTAAAAACCAAGTGTACTAAAAACCGAATGACCTAAAAAACGACACTCTGTACTAAAAACCAAGTGACCTAAAAAACGACACTCTGTACTAAAAACCAAGTGACCTAAAAAACGACAATCTGTACTAAAAACCAACTGTACTAAAAACAAAGTGACCTAAAAGACGACACTCTATACTAAAAACCAAGTGACCTAAAAAACGACACTCTGTACTAAAAACCAACTGTACTAAAAACCAACTGACCTAAAAGACGACATTCTGTACTAAAAACCAACTGTACTAAAAACCAAGTGACCTAAAAACCAAGTGACCTAAAAAATGACACTCTGTACTAAAAACCAACTGTACTAAAAACCAACTGACCTAAAAACCGATTGACCGTACCAACAACCAAGTGTACTAAAAACCAAGTGTACTAAAAATCAACTGCACTAAAAACGAACTGACCTAAACATAATTTTTATTGATGGGAGGTAATAATCTGTGGAGGGGTGGAGCCAAATCCTATATCTCGACTTTTGTACATGTCGATCAAGTAGTATGGAAGTTTAGGTCAGTTGGTTCTGAGTGCAGTGAAAACTTCCAAACCAACTGCACTAAAAAACAACTGACCTAAAAATCATCTGTACCAGAAATCAACTGTCCCAAAAACTAACTGTACTAAAAACCAACTGACCTAAACCGAATTTTCGAGGCTGGGAGGTAACAATTTGTGAAGGGGAGGAGCCCCACACCCCACTCTTACTTCAGTACAGTCTGATCAAGAAGCCAGAGTTTAGGTCAGTTGGATTTTAGTACAGTTGGTTTTTAGTACAGTAGGTTTTTAGTACAGAGTGTCGTTTTTTTAGGTCAGTTGGTTTTTAGTACAGTTGATTTTTAGTACAGTTGACCAATCCCCTGCATATTTTGTTGAATCTTTACCAACCAAAGCACAACGAAGGTACGAAAAATTAGAAAATGTTGATAAACCATCCCCAATGCATTATATAGGCTTTCTCTCTCATCTTTCGAAGCGACGAAATGTGTATATGGGATTATCTGTGCCAGTGCATGATGGAGGAAAATGGAGTCGCTCTCTTTGATTTTTTTCTGTTCAAGATACATACATATGTCGCCATAAAAATCACTAATGTGATATGGCGCTTACTATGTTGTTTGTACATATGTACTATGTTTGTACCCCAAATATAGGCCTTCTTGTAATGCATATAATCACGGAACCGAAGGGTCGAACCACCCGCTTGCTAGTGGTGTGAGATAGGGCCGACGGTCGACCGGAACTTTCATTATTCGTGGGAACGCGTGTAGATGGACACATGCAGCTAGATATGATGCACTTCGAACTTTGACCGAGATTATGCAAATTGTGCACTTTATACACTTTTTTGTGTGATCTTTCTCCACATTGATTCGCTCCCCTGTTCCGACACCACATTTTCGCGAGTTTTGGCGGATCGACACACTCAACCGTTTCTTATGGCTATAAAAGACGGCCGATCAGCTCCGCCAACACTCGCGAGCTGAATTTTTAATTCAGTTATCTTATCTACAGGCACATTAACTAGTCTCGTTTCTCGTGTCGTCAACTCACTAGGTCACGTGATTTATTGCTTTCTGTCTCCTCTTGTATATATCTAAATAGTGCTTCTTCAATTTATACTTCTCTTCCTTTTTTCTGTATTGATACAATTTGTGCGACATGTTTTAACGATTCGTGTTAACTTAGCGAGGTTGTCTTGCACACATCGACTCAATGTTTGCCTACCTTTCGTTCTCTAACCAGCACAGGCTGTTGCTCCAGTGAAGTCTGTAACTTATACTAATCAGTACGGTGCGAATGTTCTGTCAATCATTCTAGTGCTATATCTGGTGCAACGTGTATGCAGCCGATTTATCAGCGACGTGGCTATTATATACATTGTAGAACGAGCGATATCGGTAAGCAAATCGAGAGGAAGATATTTTTATCCAAGATACAGTTAATCCACACCCTTATTGACCACAACCGGGAAGAAAATCAGGCGACATTTGGAATAGGTCGTTATTACGTTTCCGTCGAGTTGATTACTCTCTAATTGTTTCAGTTGTTTGTGTTCAATCAAATGTTTATAATAATAATTACAAATCTAGTGATAAGAGTACTGCGTGTTATTAAATGAATGAGTTGAAGGCGCAGGGTCGTTTGGAACAATTGGTTTGGGGTGACGGGATGCTTCACTCTTCAACGTAAACGGAATTGACTGAAATTTTCTTTAGCGTGATTTTGAAAAGAATAACCCGCTTGAGTAGACATATTAGTGTAGGCCTACTAGAGGTATCATTAGTTCATTACAAATCGAATGTGGATTTTCAAAGGTAGATAATTCGAGGCATTGCGATCCCCTCTCATTCAAGTCACACAATCCGAGTTTACTTATACGAAGAAATACATATAATTATAACTCATTATTCTTCCCTTTCACGGGATTTGTTAGGTGGAAATCCCTAATGCCTAATAAACGATGGTACATACACCCATTATCCATAGAGGGTAGATCCATAAAGATGACGATTATCGATAATTCAACTGTTTTGGCCCCTCGGAACTGCCCATGTGTCTGACGACGGTGACGTCACGATCAGCCTGTGACGTCGCCTGTCAACAAACAGCGCCTTATCTGCTTGCGGCTGGCACCGAGCAACTGTTTCTCCTTCTAATCACTGGGGTGACGATTCAGGAAGCTGTGTTTAGTAGCTAAATGCACGGTGATATAATATCGCACGGGTCATTGCCTTACAGCACAGCCAAGGCGGAGAGCTGCATGAGATTGAGACTGTCTTGCGTACGGCGTCGTTATACGCTGTGTTATCACGTTGTTGAAAATTGGAAATAAAATATTATGCAGCATAATATAGGTAGAGTTAGAGCTATCTACGGTCGTAGATAGCTATAATCCTAGGTATAGGCATACCGTATACATTTCTATAGGCATATAGGCGTATTTTTTATAGGCATATTGGCCTACACATATTTGTAGGAGTACTCGAAATCTACACATCTTGGTTTTGAAACTTCCACGATTTCAGTAAATAGCTTATGAAGCGAGTACGTCTTATACTGTCCCTTGCATCTCAAAACTGCAATGTTTTCGTATAATAATATTCTTCTGATGGGTATTTTCAAAATTTCAATAATTATTTATCATCCAAAATGTACATGGCCGATTTTTACGATTGTTACTAGCGAAGCTGCATTCATGTGTATCGTTTTGCCTTGCGACCTGAGGAGCGCGTATAAAAACAAAAGAAAAGGTAAGAAAACCCTGTTTCTCAACGAATGATTTATTGCTGTCGCCCATCCAACCAGAACCGTGGCATATCTCGTGTAATCTCTCTTATTGAGGTGTTTCATGAAATGTTGATTCCAACTTGAAATTTCGATGAGACATCAAGATCTTTGAAGGTATCCTCTTCGACACAGCGGCCAGCAAGACGAGGATATGAGAAAACAAATTTGGAAGAATTTTAAATTTGATGAATTTTTTATCATAGTTCATTTTTTATGCTATTTATTAATCCACAATCGTTGCTGTCTTTTGAAGGAAAAATGTGCTTACTACACCACTTGTACTTATTTTTCCCTCAAGTACTCTTTTGAGGAAATCCGAATGGATTTGCAGTTGACGTTTCATAACTGATCATTGATAACACATTATTCATAAGAAACATTTATTTATATAAATATAAACATTATAACGAGTAACAAAAACATATAAATTATAGGCCTATATAAACGTATAACATGCTCTCTTAATAATCCTCGATAGTTTTACATACCGTATACTCATCTAGATTGGTTGATTTGCAGTAATCAGCGTAACAATTTGTTCAATACAATAATTAATCAATCAATTAATCATTCAATAAATATTTTTTATAATTATAATGATAATAATTTTTTTCATCCAATAAATTTATACATTATTAATGATAATAACAACCAAATAAATTATAATTTTAATTGTAATATTAAAAGTATAGTCTGAATACCCATTACTATTATGTAATGTTGCGTTCAACATATGCCCCCGTGAATTCATCTATATTGAGTTAATTAATTTATAATGTATCTCTAGGTCACCAATTCTTGTTGACAAAAGGCTTATAAACTTTGTTTCACACCCTAAGTACAGACTGGCATGGTCTACTTTTTCTAATCGTACATATTTTCTACGTAATGTCATTTGGGAATATCACCTAAACTGGTTCTAAACTCCGCAGAAGTCCTGAAAGTGCTTATAAAGTCCGTTGACTTCCGATGACATGAAATCACACATTCTTGTCTACGCAGTACTGCTGGGCCCATTGACTTTAATAATTGGATAGTCGCGACTACATTATACCAAGATGTATTGTAATATATAACCCGCCAATTGGATTGACTTTCGTACTACAGGACTATTAAATGTTCGTTTTTAATATCCAACTAAATTTTCCATTTTCAATTTTCTCCTCGCATGCAAATTATACTATTTTTAAGATCCAATTTGATTAACCCAGCACAATAAAAATATAATTTCGAACGAATAAACTTGACCTAAACATAATCAAATTCAATACGTTATGTCAGTTTTACTCGGCTTGCCGAAGAAAATCAACCTAGTGGTAGTTGTATACTTGTTTGTTAGATGAGCGTAGCGAAGATTTTCATTCCATATACCGAAAAATTTTGGGCTTGGTTTTTATGTTTGTTTGTTTTTTTGTTTTTTTTTTTTTTTTGTGTGTAATTTTGTACGCGGCATACAGGTCAGGAAAAAGTTTCAATCAACTCGAAACTTTTTTTACAGATTGGTGTTATACCAGAATAGGGTGGGATTGTTTTTCAGAAAAATCGGTCGGACGGTTTTTCCGGAAAAAAAATGGAAAGTATGGAAATTCCCCATAAGAATAGGCCGGGGGAGAAATACTTGGAATTTTTTTTTTTCAAAAGCACTCAAATTTATACTGTTTATGGGAAGAACTATCATACACATTTTAAGCGACTTATGGAACAATCGGATGTGAAATAACGAAGAAAACGCATTTTTAATGTACTTTTTTACACATCAATGAAAGCAATTAAGAAAGCAATTAAGAAACTATTAAATGTGAGCAACAAGTGTCACCAATAAATTAAAACGTTCAAAATCTGTGATGGATATGAAGAAGGCACTGGTATAATTGTTTGGAAACCAAGGTTTATATACCAACAGACAGCCGCAGTTCTTAAACCTTTGAAGTGATCCACGGCCTATATATGTACATTGAGCTGACCAAATGTTCTTAATTCTACATTTCCATACTTCTAAGCTCATCTCACAACGCATATAAGGCGTTTTCCTAGTATATATTTGTTTCCGCATTTCCATCCATGTCGTTTTTCAGTAGTTTCATTGGTAGTGTCGTAGGGATATATTTTTATTTTTTAGTTCTCTTCCTATGAGATATGCCATTCCCTATACCCATTTTCACCAGCTACTTTTTGTAGATGAAGCAGGATTGTGAAAAAAATATATATAAGGGGTGACTATGAGGGACTAGACCCGAACCAACATTGAATATGTCTGGTATTTTTGTATTGTTTTTTATCTTTTGTTTTTTATCGTTTGTTTTGAATGAAAAAAAGAATGAGAAAAAATAATTATAATCTAGACCTATATCCACCGGTGAGCATTTTCTTTGAGAACTTATATGCCAACGTTTTATATTAACAACTTCACCCATGTAACAATTGTAGGTACTGGTACGTGTGAACCAGTGGCTAGCACGCTGAACCGTCATTCAGGAGAACGAGGCTCGATTCCCGCCATGGTCGACCTTCCTGAGGTTTTTCGTGGTTTCCCTCTGTCATCAAGTCCACGACCGTTTCCTTTCCTCTATCCTGAACACCTAATAAGATAACCTGTTATCACTTATATTCCCATCGTCTCATTCATCATTCATCGAGGTCAATATATCTTAGCCATCATTAAAGTGTATGTTAAACCCAATATAAGTAATAAATTCTTCATTTTTACAACGTTTACCAATAATTTCACTCAAACCTGAACTCTGCGTTATAGGTATAGGCCTATATAGTATATATAATATAATCTAGTTTCGCATACTGTAGTTTGGCCCATTAGAGGTCTTGATAATGAACCTGTAGGCAAAAAACTGATATAGTCAGATTTAGCTGCACATTGTAATCGGGTATCAAGATTGGTTTATTTCGTTTGTATACCTACTCTCCGTAGTCTAGTTGGTGATAGGGATCCCCTAACTACCCTCGCCTGTATGTGTCCATGCCACCACTATGGGCTTCTGAATATTCTCACGGTCATTTTATTCATTCCTCTGTGTGCCATGGGAACGCTGTTCTTAATTCACACATCGCCATTGAAAATGGTGGAAATCTGGATTATTTCGTGTTCAAAAAAATCTTTGCGTTTACGAGATACACCGTTTGTGAATGACTATCAAATTCTTATGCAACCTTCTATAATTTATGGTCAACTGACTTAGCATTGCAGATCGTTTTGTCAAATAAGTTATTATAATGATGACAAATACGGAAAAATGTAAGATTGTTGTGTTGATACGTCGTTTTGTGACTATACTTTTTTCGTTGTGTTATTAAACGGGGCACAATGAAAAATAATTAGTAATGAGCGTCGATGTAGGTGAAAGAACTTCGTGTTCCAGTAATAAAGTGTAAAGGTTATTTTTTGTTCAACTTTAGGTGTAGATCAAAGTTACTTGACGACCAAAACAATTAATCTTCTTCTCGAATCCAGATGAGGAGTTTCCTATTTTTGTGGAATAATAAGTTGAAATACCTGTTGACTGGGTATGTCCATGTGTAGTAGACATTGTCACATATAAGTATTCTGATCTTTCTATCAGCAATAAAACTTATTTCGTAATTGATCTTTTGTACTTGATATCACGAATACTAGTGAAAATCGTGAAAAAAACTCACAATACTGTACCGGGTACTTAAGTTTTAAAATATTGAGTGCGTGCATACGCCGCCCTTCGTAGCTCAGTTAGGCTAAGGCACCGTTTCAGAAACTGAAGTCCGCTCGTAATTATTGGGTGCGACCTCGAGAGAAAGAGACACCTCTATTCGGGATAGCCCTCTTATAGCCCCTTGAATTGTCCCTGCCTTCCAGAATAGAATGATTGGGCAGCGTAATTAACTATCCCTTGAGACAAAGCGCTTTCGTCTGCTCCCGCACTTCTCAGGGCCACCTCTCTTCTACCGCCACTCCCGCTCCCCTTGCCTATGGACAGATGTCAGTACACGAGGTGCTCAACTTTAATATGTTGATGATAGGGCTCTTGTGTAGAAAGCTTGTATAGGAAAACGTAACGTGAATCGAACGTGTATTAAATTATTTTCTGCAAAACGGCTGGTTCGAATTACAAACAAATTTGTGATCATGTGGATCATTCATGTGTTGAAAAAAAATCATAATTTTCACTGAATGTAGAGAGATTTTTTTCTTCAAATTTTCCCGCTCAGTCTAATCTCATGAGATTTAGACACTTTGTGGTGGTCTTTCTCAAAAATGGTTCAACCGATTTGACCCCAAAACTACTTCCAAGACTTCCATAGAAGGGTGGAATTATGGTAGGCCCATATCAACAAGGCTTTGCGGATAACTATAGTTAGGCCTACTTAGTAGGAAATCTGGACGCCCTACGTTTACTTTAGGCATATATATATATATATATATATATATATATATATATATATATATATATATATATATATATATATATAAGTTATATATATATAATTTTGACAAAAATAAATTGAAAAGTTCTCGTTTATCACTCGTTCATCCAAGTCCGATATACAATCATCGTTTTCCTGTACAGTTATACTCAGTGCTTGCATTGCTAGGTTTCTAAACCCTTTCATCTGAGCATTTTTGATCTGACATTGAAAATTAAATTTTGTTAAATTGTGTAGTCTACAGGAATCAATGAGAAACTTAAATTGCATGAGTAAATTTAAATATCATATTCCTAGCTCTCCTGTCGCTCGCGTCTCTATGATTCGTCATTTCTACAATGGGTGCTTCGTTTCATGTTTATTATACTACTATAGTGATTGAAATCATTTTGCAACAATGATACTTTTTATCCAAGGTTTGGTTTCGTTCGAATGCTTGATATATAATCGCTATGAGTCCGACATGTACGTTCCATTATTTAAAAATATTATTTATCGAAATCTTATGCGTCATGAACAATTTTTTCCAATAAATATTCAATTGTTGAAGATTGGTCTACCTCGTAATGGTACAGTCAGTACCAGCATAGGCCTATCCAATTAATTATAATTATGATGAGATCGTATAGAATGCTGAATAACATTTTAGTTTGTGTGTAAAAAGCGGATTATTATATTATACATATTATCTTTCAGGCCATAGCACACAGATTCAGATTTCAGACGTCATTAGGCTCTGGAAGTCACAACATACAACTAGATTTTTCTACTTTGATTTCAAAGCAACGTTTAAAAACGTTGTATCGGCTGGTACAATCATGTAATGATAGGGGTAATTACAAACATATAACTTTATAACTACATATTTCGGAATATATCTATATACAAAACAGCCTATATCTCCACATTCTCTCGCGAGATTTCTCGCATCCAATCAGCTGCCATATAACCTCTCTTGCACAGCGATAACAAAAAATGGCACTGTATATTAAATGCATTCGACAGTGTTTATAAAGCTGAGCTGCATAAGAATTTCGTTGCACATTGCGCTGCAGTATTGTGCAGTTGTGGTCATTGTTGGAACTGGTTTTTACCGATCCGTCGTCGTCGGTAATAATTGTAAGCAATGGATCCTCTTGTATCGTCGTCATTGTACTCCTGGAGATGAATCAGGCCATTTGGACGTAGCTTGTCTGCCGAGACGCTACTTATGGGCAACGACTCCATGGATTGTATGTAATCTAATGTTATACTAATTACATTTCGTATCCATACATCACACGTTCACTATCTGCATGTAGTCGGCTGTGTGCATAAGAAAAAATATCGACACGTGATAGTAATTTTGTGGTTTGATGCTGGTCGACCGTCGTATACAAGTTCAGATTGTTGGGATATGAGGTGAATTGTTTGCCAATGTAAAAATCAAATCAGTTTTCATAAAGAGCTGTGTGTAGTTGTGTAGGCCTAATAATTGACAGGATAATAGTTGTTGGTGGCATTGTTGTACCAACTAATCTGTCCACCGCAAGCAGTCACGATAGTACCGTATTGTTTCTGAATTCTCTTCGGGAAAGTTTTATACTGTATGGGCCTATACTCTTTATACCGGAATATAAAATAGTATTTAGTTGACATTATTGGCCTACAAATCCCTAGGATTCAACACAAGAATTTAGAATTTGCTGCAACTAAAGACTGTCAGCCACTCACATTCCTGTGAGTGGGCATACTGATTTGTTTTCAAATTCAAATATACCGTAATTCGAAACGGCAATTGACTTCATTTATTACATGAATGCTAAATATATATATATATATATATATATATATAGGCGTAATTGCGTGATATGATGATAGGTGAAATGACGTTTACAAAAACCCATGTCTTTATGCGGGACTCGAACCCACGCCCGACCCGGTCGACTTCAGTTTCTATAGCGCCGTAAACGATAGTTGACTGAGACACGGGGTGGGCAATAGTAATAGGCCCTACTAGAAAGCGGAATATAATATAATAAAAGCTAGAAATATGGTACCGGACTATTTTCACAGGTGTTAAAAATAGAGCCTTGTATATTTTCACCAGGCCTGATCACTGACAAATTATTATTATTTCCTCTTATTTTTTTCTTAAAAAATGGCTAGTTCCATAACCTGTGGCCAAAAGTCATTCACTCATTCTATATATATTTTTTTTAATTGTGTAGGGTTCTATATCTAAATTCTCTTTCATCTATTACTAGAAGAAGAAAAATCAACTAAGCTGCTTCCAAAAGCAATTATTTATGATATTCTATCAACATGAAATTGTGCTGGGGCATACATGGGCACAAACAAAATCCCAGTGAACAATTTAATATTAAAATCATTGATTATGTTGTTGGAAATCCCAATGATACCACTTATAACTCACACAACATGCTGTGTATTTCGATTATAGCTGTTCTTAGGCAACGTTACAATAAATCGTCGAGATATTGGCAGAACTGAAAAGGTGTTTTAGTTGGAATTGATTAGGAATTTACATTTTTCCTGAAATTTCAATTTTTTCTCGTTTGAACGCCTGGTCCAATTTATGTAAACCTTTTTAATAATGTGAATCATTGTTGTGTTCGTATTTGGATTTTTTAAAATCTGATAATTTTTCTTTTAAATTTTTTTCAAATGGTTTTATAATCTGATGGAAAATATTTCTCAATAGAATTGGTCAAACCGGTTAGAGTCCGGCCAGTGGAGTGCATTTCTTCGCAATTTCTTTCAAAAATGTTCAAAAAAAGATTCTTTTAAAAAAGTGATAAAACCGATAACTCTCGAAGGCCAGACAGTGCTAAGACGGATAAGTGAGAGTTTCCATCGAAAAATCATATTTGATCAAACAAACCGTCCGACGTATGGAGCGCACACAAAAAACACTCAGAGCACCACGATCGAGCGCATATCTTGCACCGAAGAGAAGTTTTCACTTACGGTCATCCAATAATGTTATATGCTAATAGTAATATACTAATGATAGCTTCGACACAATTTTATCCCTCGTTAGTTTTACCGATTGAGTCTAGACATTGAGCATTAGAGGCATCTAAATTGTGTCACGAACGTTTACATCTGCTTTAATAACCAAAATATGTATTTCCTTCAGCTGCCAATTCTAACATACTTGACGTTGTGTGACATATAACCTCTCACATTTTGATTCGACTCTCATGTTCACTTTTCATTTTTCATGCATATATATATTCCATACTGGTACACTTTTTGAGCGCCAATTTCAAAGCATTTCAATGTATATTTCAGACTTCTATAATACATATCCACAGGGTGGCTATGCGCCAATCAGCGATATTTGTCATATCAACCCCAACCCCCAACATATGCTAGACTCGGGGAATGGGGTTATTTTTCGCTCTCCAAGGCTCACTTGTTACGTACAAAGGGTCGCGGCTCTCCTCGAATCTACTATTGTGCCCGATGCGATAAGGGAATCTAGACCTTATGGCTGGTTACCATACGGCCGATTATCCGCTGTACCAACGGGCACGTGCCCGTGACGCAGGGGGAGACTTTAGCACATTAATATAACCCACCCTTCCTTTGGTGTGCGGATACCACCACCTTGATCGGTGGGGTGGGGGAGGGGGGCCGTTCTGTCTGGGAGCTTTGCAGGGCATCCCCTTGTCGATTTGGGGGGTTTTGGGGGATCCCTTTAGCTAGAGGCATTTATGAATTATCAGACATTCCCGCCCGATAAAACTACTGATACCCTTATAAATCAGGGGTGACCGTATGGCAACTATTAAAACAAGATTTTATTACGTCATGCATGTAGCCTGTAGGCATCTATGACCATACGATACGTGAAGTGTATATAATGTCTCAATGTCTATACTTGAACAAGTTTGTATGGCACTTTTTCATCTTCTTCAGACATGATTTAGACTATAGGTTCTGTTTCAAGTTATACTTTTAATTGCACATTTTTTAAAATTCTCGAATGTTCATCTTCAATTAATATTATTTCCAAGACTGGTTTCGAAATAGTTTGTAGTTCTCATCTATATCGATGTTTAACTGCCCCATCAATACATCTCATTTTCTAACCACTGATACAATAGACTTGATAATAATAATACATATTTTCTATATAATTATATTCATGTATACAAATATTTTCGACCTAACTTTTTCTTATAAATTACTCGGAAGTTATTGCTGTCAATACGTAACCGGAAAAGATTCGAATGTCCGGCACATTTTAAAAAATGTCAAGTTGTAATGAGTCGATCTTAACCCCACGTATCGTGCCGTGAATAATAAGATGTTGAGACGTATTTTTCAAGAGAGTATTCACATCTTCAGTTCAACGAAATGTTGCATGGGCCGTATTATTACAAATTATTTTGCATAACCTATATTTGTTTTTTACCATTTATACTAATGCTCAAATATCCATCCAAACTTTGGCCACCTTTGATTCTTATAAATAACTTCTTATTGTTATCACAATACATTTGATAGGACTTAACAATCATCCCAGCCCATGACGGGATCTTAAGGGGACTCCCTGTACATCTGCCGGCTCGATATCCCCAAGTACAAGTCTAGATCGGAAGAAGAGGAACTACCCTCTTGTATCCCACCGTCGTTTCCTTATAACTTTCCCTTAGAAGAAATTGTGTGACCGTAGTCTCGGGGCGAAAAGGAAGGTACACGGCAGCTGGATGACCGCCTTGGCTGACTCGATCGGGAGGCTGCTACATAGATCTTCTGAACTTTCCTCAAGGTGCTGGGCGAATCTATTGTTCGCGTTGTGGCACGCGTTCCTGTCGCCCTTTATTGCCTGCTACTTCCGTTTTTCTTCACCCCAATCTTTGGATTATTCTATAAAATTTTCGGATTTCTTGCCAGTAGAGCAGTCTCCCCTTGTTTTCTCTATTCTTCTCTTTAAATATTGGTTTCGCACCGCCAGTCCCCAACACGGAACAACCCCCATCCTCCAAGATGCAAGAAATCATTTCATGGTTCTCAATTGTTGTGATTTAAATGTATTTTTAGAGGCGACTACCTTGGGATTCTATTGTCTAAGCAGCTCCTTGATTCTATTTTCAACTCTTCTCAAATTTCATCGATCTTTAAATCACTGTGTATATAGGCATATTTAAAATTTAAATAGCTAATTATTTAAAAATTGATTCCATAAAACATTAAATTTCGTGTGAGATTAGGCCTAACTATGAATGAAATCGTAAAATAGCCCGAGTACCAAACATATGTAAATATCAGAAACCCAATAAAAACTGTGTGCGTTCCCAAAACTTTCAAATATAGAGTATCATTTTCAGAATACTTTTTCAAAATCCGTATGTATATTTTCAATAAGATAGGCCTATAGGCTGAGCCCATCATTTAATATTCAATTATGTAACACAAATCTGTATCACAAAGTATGTATTTTCGTTACTATCGTCAATGAGTTGAAGTCACGTCTTTCGACAGTGAGGCATTTTTTTCTTTTGGGGTGGGGGGGGGGGGTATTTAATATATCACCCGCACTTGTGTATCCCCAAATAACCGCTGCTGGTAGGATCTTGAAGAAAACAATCGTCATCATCTCGCTGGTGTACCGATTAGTGATAGGAGACGGCTGTGTTTTAATTGATTTTCCATTATAAAAATGTAACTTACTCTTAATCTTTTCGACTTCTCTGTAGCAATTAGTTTTGTCAGTCGCGGGACGCGAGTATTTTTTCAGCTACCGGTTGTTTTCCATTAGCCAATCGCAGCTCGTCTAGGCTGTTCGCGCGGCAATACTTATCTTTTGTAGAATTGCTGATTTCAATGTTTTAGGTATCGGTGTTTTAGGTAGCCTTTCCGCCCGTGAATGTGGTTAAAACCTCGGTTTCGGGTCGGTATACCGGTCGACACCAACCTGACCTACCTAACCATAACCACGACAGCCTCCCCCAATAATAATTCTTACGACAAATATAACTTCATATATTTTTTAGGTTTTCAGAAAATAGAGAAGGATAGTAGAACATTATCAAAAACATCATTTCATGAAAACAAAAGAGTATTGATAAACCGGGATTCGAACTGGCGACCTTCGTAACCAAAAGCGAGAGTGTTACGGCAGAGCCAACGCAACATTGAGAATGAATTGATTTATTAGCCTACATAAGCAAGAGTCCGGGATTGATCGATTGGACCATTGGCTATAGAAAACAACCGGTAGCTGAAAAAATACTCGCTCGCGGGACTCGAACTCAAGGCCGCGTGCTATTCAGAACGAGCTTACCTGTGGGACTGTGCTCTACTTCCCGTGTTGTGTTGAACTACTTCATGCCGAAAGATGCATGATTATTCCTCATTTCAAAGGACGGAAGATTCGCGCCAAAAATGCACTGCATGAATAATGTGGTTGCCGGCGGAAATTCACACGGTCTACCTACACCACCTCGCCGTTCACGTTGTCCGTATATACGCATAATGCGACGAGCCTTGTGAAGGGTGGATAACACGGAAAGTACATTACAGATCTGTGTCGTCATGTGTGTGTGTGTGTGCGTGCACCCGCCGATATATTCCCATAGTGTCCCGCCAATATAGGCCCCAGACATATGGGATAATGTGTAGCACGCAGATGGCCAAGGGTGGAATCATTGGATGAAATGAGCAGAACTATATGTAATATACTTCAACTTCTGGTCTTTATAGTTCGGTGATTTGAGTTAGTATTTGTCTTTACGAGCGCAAGTCAATGATACAATTACACGATACCATGTGCGCCATGCTATGTGAAATTTAATTCAAAAGATATTGACGATCAATTTTTATTATTGTTTGCTTGACAATCCCACCAACGGGTAGGTTATTTACGATACGAATGATGTGATTATCAGTAGAAGGACGTTGACAAATAAACATGCCTTATGCGGGACTCGAACCTATACGCCCAGCGGTGACTTCAGTTGCTAAAGTAGTGACTTGGTTGACTGAGCTACGGAGGGCGGCCAAACTGTTATCGTGATGGTGCATGTTGGTAAGGTGTGGTGACGATAACCTCTCTATACGTAAACAATAATTATAATACAATACACCGTCTTACATCTTAAGTATAATACAATCTCAAGTATATTATTGAAACATTGAAACATCTTCATTAAGGAGCACAGGTGACTTCTAGAGTCCTGATTTGATTCCAAACTCGGCGAAGAGATACTTCTGCCTTATTACATTTGTTCATTTTCTACTCCCGTCTTCTACTTTCCTGACTTTTAGGCGGGCAGTCATATCCACCTACTCTCACGATGTGCATATATAGTTTAATGTGTATACGTAGAACCCACACTGAGACGAATGGACGAGTGGCTAGCACGCTGAACCGTCATCCTGACAGGGTTTTTTCGTGGTTTCCCTCTGACGTCCAGGTCATGATAGTTCCTTAACAACAGGTCACAACTGACTACTTCCCACTATCCAAAAACACATTATTAAATACCTTTCATCTCATCATCTTATGTAGCATTCACCGACGCCAATAGATCTTAGTCATCAGTTTAGTGCGTCGTTAAACCCAATATAAATGAATACAAAAATTAATCGCCACACTCCACAGTAAACACTCAGCTGTAAACCAATCGTTCGTTCACAACCCTGTATGTTCATCTAGTCATTCACCCAATTATTCTAATGTGAACTTGAGTAAATTGAATATCTTATTGCTTCATCACCTTATACCTACAAATCCATGAATGACTGAATAGAAAATAGATTGTGTCGGAACTGTCACTCTTACGCTTCATGATTGATTGGCAGCCTACTCGACATATCTTGATACCGTGTATCAGGTTGTATAATTACGATTTCCCCGCGTATTTTCGATTGGAGTCCATTGCACTCGTGCAGAAGTCTGTTCACAACCCGTGTACGATGTTACATAGGTAGGCCTACTCGATAGAGGCTACCCGTACGGTCACTCGCTTAGAGATCCGGCTAATTTAACCTGCACATCCTGTCTTATAATAATTCTTCATTCAAGACCATTCTATTGTATACCTCACTCCCCTAAAGAAACGCCCCTATATTCTTATACGACTAAGTTTACATTTGTTTCAAGAATGTTAATTACTGTAAGCTGGAAGTTCAATCAACTTCCATATCTACCTTCTGCGGGAATTTTGACCCGACAATTGACACTTGCGGTGACGGTCGACGTTATCATATTTTTTTGTATTTTTTTTTTGTTTCAATTATACTCGTTATATTATATAAGTGGACTGATCTGAACTTGAAAAAAGAGCGCCATGACCCCAGTGTCACTGTCAATGTGTAGGCCTACTAATGACGAAATTTGATGACATGGCTAAGCTTCGACACTTTTGTCATGTATAGTTGCATAGCGTATTCTTGATGGAACTTTGCATGTGGATAGACAAAGCTTAAGTGTGCTTTAATTGTTGATGTATTCGTGTTAATTAGACAGACCTCCTGCTTTTTAGGCAGATGTTCTTTCTATATTCGTTCGTTGCCACGACCAACGTTCATTCATTCTATTTTAATATCGTACACTCTTATGCTTAAATATGTCGCTTGAAGCTAAGTGACGTTAGGTCATCTGGAAATGTTTACGGTTTCGTTTAATTAATACCCTGTATAATATAATGAATACTTGTAAACCCTGAACTGCCGACGTCTGAAACGCGAAATGTTGGATTCTGGATCGTTTTGTGTAACCTCTTGACCAGTATAGCCACCGATCCTCACGCTTTGGCGCTTCTACATTTCTGAATTTAGTCACAATTCCAAATGTAAAATAATAAATGTTCTTTCAAAGTTTTTGTGTCTTTAGTTCGTGAATAGTATTTTGAAATCTGAAGCCTCGTCTTACGAGTAGTTGAAATGTATTTAATTAAACTAATTAATAAGTAATGCACAAAAATAGTATCAGTCAACCAGGGGTAATAACAAGTTGATGTGCTAATTATCGTTTAATCCACTTTGAAGAAATAAAAAAATTGAGACAAAATGTCTTAGAAGGATCGATCTCATCAATGTCAAATGGTCTCAAATGTAAAAATGTAAAAATCTAATCAAATTCATTTTACCAAAGGAATAAGGACAAAATTTCTTGAAGGATCGATCTTATCACTATCAAAATGTCTCATGTCAAAATATAAAAATCTTATCAAATTCATTTTCCAAAATAAAATGGGTAACGACTACCAACATATCTTCCGGTTTCAAAATCTTGGCATCTTATTTTAATTATAAATATTTTATCAGTCGTCTTTCAATTAAATTTTAATGAATGCCTTACCGCCAAGTAGAATTATTTGTCAATTTACTATTGGCCGAGGTGTGTAAACTCCCGCTCTCGCGGTGCATGCATTTTGGCGGCTGTGCTGGTTGCGCACCAGTGCCATCCATCCGTGCTGGATAGCCGAAGTCGGCCTCACCCGTCAGTACCAGCCAGACCACCGTCAAGTGAAGACGTGCGCTAGCTCTCTTAGTCTCGTACTCGGACCTACTGTCAGTCGGTCACTGACACTAGAACACAATGCTATGGGATACGGTCACCACCGAGTGCTGCGATGTCTGTGATAGTTGCTCGAGGTACTGTATTGTTGTAGATATACAGGCGGTGATTAGTGAAAGAAAATAATGTGGATTTATGAAATAATTGGGGCCATGCTCTAATCTCTCGAGATGCGATATCTTGCTGGGATAACGTGAATAAAACGAAATACGATATTTTAGTGTTTTATTTGTCAATGAGATTTGTAAAATATTAATTTCGTTTAATGTGTTGGATTTCTTTACTGCAATTCGATTCAGTTTGAATCAAATGTATTTATTCGTTTCAACTTCCCCTCTTGTTTGCCGCCCTTCGTATTTCTGATTCGTAAATAAGGACAACCCGTTTACCCAAATGATGATGCTTTGCGACATAATAGATCACTTTTGGGTTTAAGGTTCCATTCTTTTGAATTCGTTAAAAGTTAATCATTGTTAACTTGTTACCTCCCTTTCCTTAGTTAGGGCCTACCTGTAATATTTTATTGACTAATCCGTTGATTAGGCGAAGGGGCTCTTGAACGAACTATTGATAAACTAGACAGTACTGTATCAAATAAAACGTTAATTAACTAAATGTCGTGACTTCATACCAAACTAGATCTAAAAGTTCTGTTTTCGACTTTTCATCGTCTCTCCGTATGCAACCGAGTTTCGCGCGGTGGAGTCTCCCCTGTCTTTGTTTGTCTTTTTTCCCCCATCTTTGCAGGTTCTTTTGATGAATCTCGCCCAAGGGATGCATTTCTGTGATTTATTCTGGATCTTGGACTCGTAACATTATTCAATCACACTTAGATTCGACGTTTATAGCATCTTATGTATAATCTTTGTTTTATAACACTTACACTGGACGATCTTCTCATCTTTGTCACCGCAATTCTTATAGAAAAAAAGTATTAACATTGGCTGCAATCGTGAATATTTCATACGCAACTCTTATTGTATTTTTTAATTCTGAATTTTTTCTGGAAATACACCACCAGTGGTTTTGCCAGGAGGTTAATAACTCCTGAAATCCGGTGTACACTTGCCATGAAATCCCATTGAAATCTCTTGAAATCAGGTGTACACCAAATCTGCGAGTTGTAAATCCCTCGGTTTTACCACAGACGCGATGTGGTGTCCGCCTGCAATACCGCGGCAGGCAACCTGCAATACGTCTCACCTCTCCCTAGACCTTGAGATTCACAGCGCCAGCTGAATTCCTTGTCACGAACATAACACGAATAATGTTAAGTAGATGATTCGGTTTATTCACTCTCTTAGTCCTATCGAATGAACAAAACGCTCTAATTGTATTGATAGATATAGTGAGGGAGAAGACAACTTCTTAACTAATGACAAATCAGTAGCGATTTCCAAAACGATGAATGTTTTTGAAGGAAATCAATGGCCAATCTGGTTCTACTTTTTAAATTAAATGGTTATTCACGGTATTATAGTATGAATATTAATGAGATAATTATGAAAATTATGATAATTGATGAGCTTATTACTGATATCTATTCCCATAAATCAAGGCCATTTGATTACCTGTAATTCAAAAGTTATTTGCTAGTTATACACTGTTTTGGGGTTCAAGGAAGGTGAATATCCATTCATCATCTAAAAGTTTGATTGTGATCTGGTCCTTTTGGTATTTTTCTCGGGTACAAAATAGTTGATGATAAAATTAATAATTGAATGTATTTGCAATTATTCTAAATAGCTAAAAACAAAAAATAATGTGTATTGATAGAAGAAACGAACATGAGACCAAGAACTCGGTAGACGTTCGGTCTTCTCTGAAATCAAGGAGATGCACATTTCATTCCATTTATGCTACATTGAAATAAGTAGTGAATCAGGTGTAACCATGAAAAAACATTTCAGTGCAAACAGTTAGTCGATTGTTATTGGTAAGCCTGACACGAACAAAAATATTAACTGGCCACTCCTACCCTATCGCATCATTCAAATGTCTCAATTTCAAGTGACCTTGACATGATACTAATAGTTGTCTTTTGTGTGTTCAGATTGTTGAAGAACGCAATCAAGTTTCCCGGCGGCCTCGGCAAAGACTCGGCCAGCTTCAGCCGAACGCGTGGCTTTCTCCAGCGCATCAACCTTGGTAGTTCAGCAACGCAGAACGAGAACAATATCGCTGCGCTGAATAACAAAGAGAACAACGACACAGACATGCTGCCTATCACCGCCATCGGCAGTCCCGTCAAGATAGTCAACAGTCCGTCAAAGGTAGCTACAGCCGTTAAATTGATTTGATTCATTAATTTTGCGGCTTAACAGCGCCTGTTTTGGTGTGTACCATGAGTGTTGTGGTTTTATCTGTGGTGGTGCAACATAGTATCAACACTTGATTTACTTTTCTAGGTAAGTGTGTATGTCATGGTCAATAGTGAGTGACTAAACGACATTCATATTAGCTCGGCCGACAATCACTAGGTCTTGAGTAACGTCTTTCAATCAAGTTTCATTCTGGGTTCTGACCACAAATTAAATTTGCATGAACAAAATTGAATCAATCATGTATTGAGATAGGTTTACGAATCTTGAGTCGGTTTGACATGTTGTAGGTCCATTTCGGAGGTAATCTTATCTTGATTCTATGCAATTTCAACTTCACATAAAGAATCCGTAGTCTACTCATCAACTTTGACAATATTTGCATTGTAATCAATGGCACTGCACCTGTACAGAATGAAATTATTTTAGTGTAAACAAGTAATTTAAACTTGAATGTACAAATTCAATCAATACTTTTGACGGGCGTTCCGTTGATTAAAACCCCTACATCATATGTTGGCTATGCCAGATAACTTACCTCTCTGTTTGTCGTGTTTTTACAGTTTGCAATGATGCGCAAACAAGCAAGTCCGCTACGTCAACGGCAGCCGCTGGAAGATCACGATCCCAACTCGCAAGATAGTGGTTACGGCGTCAGCTTCTCGGACAAAGTGGACTTGAAGACGGGTTTCAGGTAATGAGAAAAGCCATATCAAATGTTAGATATTGTTCTGAGAAATCATTCATATTCAGAGTAATTATTCAAAATAATGCAGGCTAATTAGTTAGAATTAGTAGAGGCATCACTATGATTATGCAGTAGTAGCATTCATTTCATTTACAAATTTGGAATACAAAGTATAAAAACATAGTCAAGTATTAATACAATACAAAGAAAGTATTAATACAATTTTCTAGTAGTTTCAAGAATCTGCTGTTCTAAGTTTACTATGAAATATAGCTTTTACTAGGAGTATATATGTTTAGGCCTATGTGATGTTATGAATATGAAGGTCATAATATAATTTATATACTATTGTGAGATATATTATTCTACCTTGAATAATATTGAACTTCTATACGTAGCTAGTTTTAATGTAATTTTTCATTTAGGTTGCTTAATTTTGTGTCAGCTGCTCATTCCACTCCCTGTTAGACATCTCTAGAAAGGATTATGCGTGTGTTTGTATGTGTGAAACATATAATTATGTGTGATTGATGTCAGTGTCTTCAACTTGATCCACTTGCTCATTCATTATTTCATTCTTTGTACTTTTAATTGTTTTTTGGAAATGGTAACTGTTGCTGCTCGTCATTGCTTTGAATGGTTTCGCTTCAAGTAACCTATAGATTTTTATTTAAAAAATATATAATTGTAGAATCCTATCAACAATTTACTTCATACAATACCAATGTCATTGATGCACATTGCAATTCTTTACATAGCAAAATTAATCTTTTTCATGTTTATTGTTTTATAGATTTGCGGAACCTTTTGGCCTGGCTCCAAGAAGACATCACAGCGACCAATCTCCAATTAAGGAAAACACGTCGTTGTCACCTCGCGGCAAAACAGTGAGCCAGATTCCCAAACTGTTCCTCAGTCTGTCGTCTGGCTCGGGGTCAGGGGGTGAGTCACTCGACGACAGCTTCCTCGAAATGTTCGACATCGACAAGTTCGAAGACGAAGAAAATCTTCCAAGCGGCCTCAACAGTCTGCTGAGTAAACCTATTTTTAAAGACGAAACTGCTGCCACCAAACTGCCAACCACATTGCACGACGACAAACCCCGGCCTAGAGTGGCAAGGAGCTTCTCACTCAATGATAATCTCACACCTAACTCAAGTCGAGTAAGTGAACATTATATTTATATAGCACAAATGTGAATGTTAGCCTAAATAATATGTGTATAATTGAATATAGAGAGAATTTTTTAGATTGGAAGTCATGATTCTTGGTTATGTAACACTGTTTCAGTTACATACTATTACAATGATATACAAAATATTCACTTTTGGTTGAGTATTCACTTTTTTGTCACTTGGTTATTAATTATTTGATGAGCAAAGAAACTTGCAAACAAAAAGATATTGCTACATTTGAGAATGCATGGAAAGTAAAATTTAATCTGGTAAAGTGCAACTAATAGTAGAAGGCTTATTCAGTTATTCTGTAAGTTGTAATAGAAATTCAACCATTCTCTACTCTCTTTGTCAGGAAGTGTGCTAACACTGTATTTAGTTAAGGACCTCAAGTTATTGGACATAATTTTTACCTTTTGTGTCGTCTTCTTCAGGCACGAAGCTGCTTGTTCAAGCCAGCCGGCTCTCCGACTTTGCACGACGTTGATATGGAGACAACACGGCCGTTCAAGCGACCCGATCCACCGACCGACTATGTCAGTCCCAGCCAGGCAAAGCGAAGAAAGTCGAGCTCGTTGCACAGTATCTGCGAAAACCCGACAGTCGAGCCCAAGGTCACAAGTCATGGAATGAAGAAGCCGCATGTGTTGAAGCGCTGCTTCTCAGAGACGGAGGCTACCATCATGAAGGCGTTGCACAGATGTAAGTTGTGGTTTGGGCTTGGCACTACATGCATTTGAATCCTCACTATGTATGCATGTTTTAAATATATGCCAAAATACAGTAAATGTATTTTGGTAGTGGCATAGTGCCTTTCCAGTGGCAACACCTACCTCTGGTTATTTTAGGTGGGCTCTCCTTGCCCATCCATGCATGATTGATAACCCTGAAGGAAGATATTTAAAATGGAGAAGATGGAGAGAGTGATCAGTTATTGAGTAGCAGGAGAGGGTGAGACAGAGAGAACTTATTAGTACCGATGTGCCAGATAGGAGAATAATATCATGCCAGCCATTGTTGAGACAATGTGCATATCATATATATGCAAACTTTGAAGATGTGTGAGGGGAGCTGCTCTATTTCATCTGCTGATTTGTAGGCCTTCAATGAATTCAACAATTCTGGCTTAGCATTGGCTTATGTAACATCCCCTGTGTAGGTTTATAGTCACTTCATCACAAAAGAATTTTCATGGAAATACAAACTGAGTGAAATGATTAAATTAATTTACAATTAAACTGAAATTAATGGCCAATTGGCAATTATTATTTATTAGGCCTAACGTCTATTAGTGTAAATAAAATTTGTCCTTTCTCCTCACTTTGTGCCACTGCAAGTTTTAGACACGCTCGTCTAACGATGCATTCTGTTGTATTTCTAGCCTCGCAGGAGCCAGACCTGATTGGCGACTTCACCAAGCCGTACACCCTCCCACTGATCGAGGGCCGCCACCAGGACCTGAAGACCATCACCGCCAACACCCTCGCCGAGCTGATGGACGGCAGGTTCGTCGACTCTGTCGACACGTTCACCGTAGTTGACTGCCGCTACCCGTACGAGTACAAAGGCGGTCACATACGCGGTGCGCGTAACATATTCACCAAGGACCAAGTGCTCAGGGACCTCGTCGAGGTCAAGCAAGCCGAGGCCAAGAGCGAGCAGTGTGGCGCCGTCAAACGGAAACACATCATGGTGTTCCATTGTGAATTCTCGTCGGAACGAGGGCCTAGCTTGTAAGTTTACAATCAAGTGATGAATTATTTGAATTTAAATTGTGAAAATAAATGAATTATAAATGAATTGGCTGCAGAACTTGCTCATCGACTTTGACGTTTCATTGATATAAGAAAATGTTAGATATGTGTTCATTTGTATGCCTCAATCTAGAATCATAATTCATCTTTTATTCAATATATTCTATTTCTAATGGGATTATAATTCCAATTTATTAAGCTTGCCGTTTGATTTCGGTATGTAACAATCAATATGTTGCAACTTCAATCCATATCGAATTTGAATATTCGATATATTCTCAATTGAAACTCATGAATCACTGTCGATTAAAAAATTATAATCAACTAAAATAATTATTATTCTACCGCTGGGAATTTCCTATTACGTTCTAAAAACTCGTGGCATAGCCACTCAGTAGGAAGAAAGACACAGAGCAGTAGATATCCCCTATGCAACTTGCTTTGTTAATTTACGTGGCACCATTGTTTCCTAATCATAATAGTATTTTTGGGAGAAGGTATTTCTAACGTTGATCAAAAATAAGATATTTCGATCAATTTTCATTAAATGAACATCTCAGTAGGTCTACTAAGTTTACCACCATTCTATTTGAAACCAAATCTATTGTTTGTGGTGGGGTTGCTTTGATAGTAGCATAACTAACACATATCATTTTCTCAACAGGTACCGCTTCCTACGTAACTGTGATCGAGACCAGAACAAAGAGTGCTACCCAGCCCTGTACTACCCGGAACTGTACCTCCTAGACGGTGGCTATAAAAACTTTTATACGCAGTATAGTGGAATGTGCGAACCACAGGCATACCTACCGATGCTGCACCCCAGCCACGAAGTGGATCTACGCCATTTCCGTGCTAAGTCAAAGTCGTGGAACGGAGACAGCAAGAGCCGGCTAGCACTTAGGAACAATCTCAAGAGATTAGGACTCTGAAATGTACAGTCATTAGGTTTTAATACAAGACAGGTTGCTGCAATTAATAAGGTTATTTAGACCTTTCATTCAATAAATTTGAAGACTGATTTAGGCTTACCTATCTTTGATGCACATTTATATATATCTATATATATATATATATATATATATATATATATATATATATATATATATATATATATATATATATATATATATATATATATATATATATATATATATATATATATATATATATATATATAAAAATGTGTTTAATGCTGCCTGTTTCATGCCCAGTGTGTATAAATTTGAATTCTTTTAACCTATAGGCTTAAGCTCGTTTTTGGTAGAGAAATCGACTGAACAATTTGTAAGATAGCGATAAATAATAAAAGAGGTGAATGAATACTAGTGGTGACTATAATAATAGATTACAATGCAAGTATATTTTTTCTGTTTTATAGTTTTTAAAAGCTCTTTCAGTTAAGACAAACTATTTGACGTACCGTATATTGATTAAATGTTGGGCACACAAACCCCAATCTTGCCAAAACAGTGGATTCTGGGTTCTAGCTTACATCTCAAAAACTGTACTACCCCATTTGAATATTCTTTTTATATATGGTATTTATTCTCAAAACTGCCTCATTTGGTTTTTACTGCTTTTAAAAATATGTATCGTGTAAATAATGAATACTAGATCAACTATTCTTCGATCCCAAGCTATCGTTCTTACGTTTGAAAATGTCATACTTATTTAATCATTGACTCCCAAGTAAATTTTCACTTTGTTCCGCGTGTTCGTGCATGTACGAATTTGTATACGTTTGGAGACCTTGAAAATATTTTTCTGTATTAATCTATGTTTGACACATTGATGACCAAATAACGCATTCCAATATGTTTTGCTAACTTGAGTTCATATTAGTTATAGCTAGGCCTAAAAGTAATTGACTTGGCTATTGTATTCATGATCTAAGACAATGTCCTCACTACTAGATTATTTGACATTTGCATGATGCTTAATTTCTGAGTGTGTAAATATATAATATTTAATAGTGATGTTTTAAAATGAATTTTAGATATATTGATACCATGATCTGCTAGAGACATGATAATGTCAGTACAATTTTTGTTATTAATCTCAGTGCAATTAAAAAGTATAAAATTATAAGGCCAGTGACAAAGATATATGACATTTGCCTTGCTATTTATTCAAATAATATTTCACTCTGGCGAAATACATAGTATGTTATAGAGAAGCCGTTGTATAACTAAGAAGTGTGAACGCGTGATTCAAGTATTTAACACAAAAATAATTAGTTGATAGAATGACGGCACCGTATATAATTTTCAGTGTATTTTATTACTTTGTGATATGCGTAACTAGATCAAATCTTCTAATTGCGCTCTGCATGTGCATTGCTGAATAATATAAAGAATGTTATTGTTTGTACTGCCATTAACCACTATATTGTTCTTATTAAAAACTTGAAAAGTATTTTGAATCCAGACTTTATTTCCAGACTAAATTCATTTCATGATGATGGTTGTTTCTGCTTAAATGAACTTATTTATTCGTTGATATATTTTTTCCTGAACTATAATGATCCTAAGCCTATATCAGTATACAATTGAGAGATTGGCTATAAACTTGATCATTATTAAGACTTGATGACCTGATTAAGTATTAGTACATATTACTGTAGACCTGAAATGAAAATATGCAAACTTGTGCCTAAAATCTTCATGATTGAAGACCTTTACTCAACTCAACTTTATGTTCCGCAATATAGAGTCTGGTACACATCCACTATGAGGTCCTTGCCTCTAGATGCATGAGTATATTTGTCTTCTTCAGCGTGGATATTTCAGTTTTAGATTTTGTGAACTATGAACTGCAGCGTGAATACCATACTTGTATCTACAGAAGAAGAAGGTTGTGTCCAACTGAATAATTGTAAAAACTATCATACCGTAATTAAATAATCTTGCTTAATCGTAAGGATTTGACGCTTCTGAAAGATGTAGTTCCGTTTCTTGTCATAACCCTCATCCTGAAATATCATAGTATCCTAAAAATAGGACTAGACAATTATTGCAGTTATAATCTTCTTCTTTCGTGGATACAAGTTGAGCTTTAATTTCTACTGTGAAAACTATTGAAAACACCATGTAATTACATAGGCCTAATATATTTTGTAGAAGATGAATATTTATTGAATGGCCTATAGAATTACAACTTTTTATAGACTTGTTGATGGGGAGTGTATGGTCTGGATGGAATAGAACAAGAAAATATTTTTGTTTTATAATTAGTGGAAGCCTATCAATTTGGTAGGCGTACTTAGAAACAATACTTTTTAGAGAAATATCATTCGTAACTAGACAATTTTCATCTACATTTCCATTTCTTTTGTTCAAAAATGTCTATTGCAAAGCAGAAAAGTAACCCTTTTCCTTATTAGCAAATTGAAGTGCATAATTCTACTTATTTGGTTCAAAACATGGCACACTAGCTGTTATTTTTCATAGACTTTTCATTAAATATTATATTGGATGGACATTACAAGTTTGTGTAAAGAATACAATAATTACTATTACCACGCAGTTTGTGCTCGCATGGCATTTTGAGGACTTATCTTAGTTCTTTCCTACAGAAAAGTGATGCAATTTCAATTGAAGAAAGGAGATGTTTTTATTTTTTATTATCAATGTTATATTATTACAAAAGAATCTAGCGTGTACGTTCATTACTATTTATATTTTTGTTTTTACATTTCTTTGTATTTTAGCACGAACTAATTATGTGAATTAGTATATTGGGATTGGGAACATGTGGTTCCAATAATGTAAACTGCATACTTGAGTTCAGTGGCCTTGGCTTAAATATATTAGTCACAAAACAATTTGATTTCTTATTACCAGTATTAATTCTTGTAGATCTATCCTCTACTCCTCCTATGTATTAATTGGGTAACAGGGACAGAAAGCTTACCAATGTCTAGCAACTCCCCAATAACCTGTTGACAGAACAGTTATATGAAAAAACATGATGTACAGTATTAAAGTTTAAGTAAGTAACCTACATATCTTGTATTTTTGTGTGTATATATGAACTATATATTTAAATGAGCATATATATATATATATATATATGTGTGTGAGTGTGCTCTGTCTACGGGCTATGCATGATGAGTCTCCCGACCCATCACCACTGCCCATATGCTGCTGTTCCTTTGTTCCCATTCATCCAATTTATTTAATTTTTGTTTGGATGTCTAAAGAAAATGTTTTGACATTTGGCAATAAAAACAGATTGAAACTTCTTGTTACTTTTCTGTTCATATGTAGGTAAGGAGTAATTGGATGTACTGTAGAGTATTCGACCGACTGTCTGCCCTATTCATGAGTGTTAACGGTGGGGTTTGTAGTTTATAAGCGTAACATCACTTGAGAAAGTTTACGTTCGTGGTCTATTGCAGTATTGGCCAAGTTTGATGAACACATCGTGATGGGTTGAAGGAAGCCTGGCAAGATATGTGACAATAATGCGTGGTTGAGCTTGCTGGAACGGTTTGCTTGACCGTCTGTGTGGTTCATATAAGATATTTTCCATGTTGTGTCTACCCATTACCCACAAGGCCATAGCAGAACGAGATACACAAAGGCATTACTAGTATGTACCTGTGTTTACTGCCAATGAAATCTTATTTATTTGGTCTGTATATGAATTAGTGATGCCTTCGGGTAACAAATTAGGAACCGGGTACCCGCCAAAATTACCCGGGTAATTTAAAAAACTATATAAAACTAAAAACTATATGAATATATATGCTTCTCAGTTCTCGGTAAAGAATAGTATTTGGCATGGCAACTAGAGAGCGGTTGACAGGAGAGGGATTCAGTACACTGCACGTGTGACCACAGATAACGGTAGGTGGTGCGACTAGATTTGACGAGCGCATTATGACAAGTTGAGGGAGGTCTGGGAAGGTAGGTGAAAAAACTTATGTATAGAATGCGAAGTTGAATTTCTCTCGGTAGCTTGAGTGATTTATAAAAGTTATTTTCTATATTATAGGTACTGATGAGCACAATTACCCGGAACCTAGACGGGTACCCGGGTAACAGAATATTACCCGTACCCGAAGGCATCACTAATATGAATTGTCATCCTCCGGTGGCGGATGTTTAAATAACCTTTTCTTACGACTGTATCAGTAAATTAGTCAACTTCAAATTCTCCATCAATTGAGAAGTTTTCATAACAAAATCACATACTTCGGTTGTATTATATTTATTTACAAGAAAATCTGACATGTTTACTGGTTGCTAATTACTCTTGATACAGATTCAGTCTATTGAAGAACTATAAAATTCAATGCTCGAGAATTGAAGGAATTGTCCGATTTAATTTCTTTATAATTCTCAATCTTACAGTTCATTAAGTCATTAAGTTGACTTTTTAAATTATCATCTTCTGATGGAATGTACTTCAATTATTATTAAAACTAAAATGAAGCAAAGTAATTATTATTATATTTTCTATTTTAAACGAACTGTAGGCCTTCCTCAACCTTATAGAAGAATTGATAAATGGTGAATACTAGGAAAATGCCTTATATGCGTTGTGAGATGAGCTTAGAAGTATGGAAATGTAGAATTAAAAATATTTGGTCAGCTCAATGTACATAGGGTATACAGGCCATGGATCACTTCAAAGGTTTAAAAACTGCGGCTGTCTGTTGGTCTGTTGGTGTGGTCTCTTGGTTTCCCAACAATGGTACCAGTGCCTTCTTCATATCCATCACAAATTTTAATCGTTTTAATTTATTGGTGACACTTGTTGCTCACATTTAATAGTTCCTTAATTGCTTTCTTAATTGCTTTTATTGATGTGTAAAAAAGTACATCAAAAATGCGTTTTCTTCGTTATTTCACATTCGATTGTTCCATGAATCGCTTATAATATTTATGATAGTTCTTTCCACATTCAGTATAAATTTGAGAGCTTTTGGAAAAATTTTGTTTTCCAAGTATTTCTCCCCCGGCCCATTCTTATGGGGAATTTCCATACTTTCCAATTTTTTTCCGGAAAAACCGTCCAACTGATTCTTCTGAAAAACAATCCCAACCTATTCTGGTATAACACCACTTTGAAAAAAAAGTTTCGAGTTGATTGAAACTTTTTCCTGACCTGTATGCCGCGTACAAAATTACACACAAAAAAAAAAAAAAAAAAAAAAAAACATAAAAACCAAGCCCAACATTTTTCGGTATATGGAATGAAAATCTTCGCTACGCTCATCTAATAATACGTTTGTAACAATGAAAATGCAATAATATCTTCCTGTTGAAGGATGAATGTGATGATAAATACAATAGGCTTACATTGATTGCAAAATTGCAGTGATTGCAGAAAATCAGTGCAAATAGAGGCATCACTTCTCGAAAACAAGTCAAGTGATTTACAAAATTTGTCTTCTGCATTTACAAAATTAGAAAGATTTTATAAAAAGTAGTGTACCGGTACATTATTACGGACAGTGGTGACAACCCAATATTCAAAAACTGTACGTTACCCTATTCAAAAAGAATTATGTGACCCATGCATGATCTGTATGGAGAAATTATATCCACATCTCAATAAGTGGAGATTTCAATGTACTATTACAATTTTTAAAGATTTTATGAGATTAAAAGAAATTTTAAATAGAAAATGTATCATTAGTTATTACTGTCAGAGTCTATTTCATTAGGTTTCATTATAATTCTTTTTATTATATTCACATTTCATTATTATAAATTTTGTTATAATGTAACTGTATTTCTTCCTAAATCATATTATATAATATTTTCTGTTAGTGATTTATTTGAAGATCTTGAAGATTAGATTGAAGATTTATTTGAGGCCTATAGTAATGTATTGAAGGCAATTTATAACTATACCATTTCGAAAGTTGTATAGGCCTACTACAGTATTTGTTATAGCTATACTCATGGGTAATATTCGTATTTTTTTAGGCCTACCTATAATACAATTTAAAGTACTGAATAGTTGAATTTATTTAATTTTTTGTTATATTGATGTTGAATTTGGTTTGTTGTTTCGTGTTGATTTCAATCTACTTCCAGCACAGCCGTGAAGATTTCCATCCTCACAGGAAAGAGATTCTTCTCAAGGCAGTGAGATGTTGCATCCTACTTGTGCTTCCGGTCTTTTAAACTATAGCTTCGTAATTGGGCGCTCTTCGACTTCATTGTTTAATCAGCATTCATCTTCAATTAGCAGCCCCGGTTAGTATTAAATATTATATAATATTTATGTTAAAGTACAGTAACTTGTTTTGGGGGATATGTTTGTCCATTATAACAAAGTAATTAGGATAATGAGTAGATATGCATGTGACGATTTTTTGTAGGCTATGTTAGGCGGGCTTAGGCCTATCCCATAATGCGCTTCAGGCCTAAGGTGGTTTTAATCTTAATGTATTTCTTTATTCTATGATCTTAACCTTGAATTCAGATCTGTTTGTTTGTTCCTACTTTGATGATTTGGTGTCATCACGCTATTTGGTAGGTGGCTAGTCATAGGCTTGAGTAGCCTAGGGGTAGGGTTATATGCCTAACACCTGTTTGGCCTGTCATTTCCCATAGGGCTAGCTACAGGTGGTGCTCATTTGTGGATTCTAGATTCTGAATGATAGCATTAGCATTGACTTTATAGCATTAGTAATGTATTAGGCCTAATCTCTTTTTATGCATAGTTTTGCTCAGCTAGGAATAATTATTGTTAACTGCCTTATACTGAGTGTATTCTTTTGAGTATCATCTAGGCTTATAACATAGTCTTTGTATTGACAAACTGAGACATGTGATCGAGTGGCTAGCCCACTGAACTGTCATTCAGGAGACCGGGGTTTGATTCCCGCCATGGTCGACCATCCTGACACGGGTTTTTCGTGGTTTCCCTCTTGTCGTTCAGGTCAATACTGGGATGGTTCCTTACCAACAGGCCACGACCGACTCATTCCCACTATAAAAAAATCTCGATAAAATAACCTTCCATCTTATCCTCCTATCATCTCGTAGGCCATATCAGTGCGTCCTTAAACCCAATATAAATGAAAATGAATTTATTGTAGGCCTACATAGTGAACAGCTGTAACAACAAATATGTCAATATTATCATTGTCAAACATTATCAATAATATGTCAAATATTGGAAATACGGAGAAAGGAGGATCGGATATGTTACTTCTTCAGGGTAATGGAAGGAGAAGGGGCTGGGGGGAGTTGAATAGGCTGATTGAAAGGAATGAGTTAGGGTATGGTGGTTGGCGAAGTCATGATAGAGCGGTAGTTATAAAGGGGGCTAGATTAGATGTCCGTAAGTTCTCTTTCTTGATTAGGACAGGTGAGGATTGGAATGGGCTTAGTAGAAGCACCACCTATATACTTGATGGTAGAAGCATTGAGATTGTAGTGGTAGAAGTATATTTGAGGGGGATGAAATAGGGTTGAAGCTATTCCTTCAGAAGGTTAGGGAGGCGATAAGGATAGGATAGATAGGGAACTTGCCACCGCGCATTTATGTGTAATTGCAAGAGATCAATAATAATGGTGGTTTTACAGATAGGGCTGCTAAGAAGTTATCATATTTAAGTAAGCTTCAGAATATTAAATGAGAACAATTCTTAACTTGAATGTATCAGACTCTATTGGAAAACACTCAATTCTTTAGAAAAATACTAAAATTAGCAACGGTAAGCATCAGTAGAAAATTACAGCGATTTTATATGACATGTAGGCCTATTGGTAAAAATGGTAAAGTTGTAGGCCTACAGATAGCTTGATTTTGGATGTATCAACTCACTGCCTATGGTATCTGATTAGCCTATTGATAAAGGATTATGTCAAGGTCATAGTATACTCCCATTTAAGAATTATTCACGTCAAAAATGCCGGAATATGGGTTTTGATGACGCATTTTAAAAATTGAGGGCGTAGACAGACATTTTAATGTAGGCCTATAGGACCTAGATCCTTGCCACCGACCACCTTGACAAAGGTTTTTGTGGATTCCTTCTGTAGCCAGAGGTGAATGCTTGGATGGTTCCTACTTCCTATAGTATAGGCCAAGACCTCTTTCTTCCCACTCATCCCATTACCTAATTGATATACCTTATCATCTCGTTGATCATTCCGATGCCATTAGATCTAGGCTATCATTACAGTGCATTGTTAACACCAAAACAAAATAGTAACCTTCCAAGTTAGTTCCAATTCAAGAACCTGCAATCCCACAGAACTGTGGATTGCAAGCTTTTGTGTATTGTGGTTTGAGCCATTTGTTCCAAAGCAAGTTGAATTATTATTTATGCACTAAATTTCAATAATTAGTTATCTACAGTTTTCTCTCAAATTGCAGATCATGTCATCCAGAGGACGAGGGGGTAGTGCCAGGGGAGATGAGGAGTGGAATCCGATGGAAAATGCGTACAATGATGGTGCATTTAATAGTTACACGGAAGGTCCAGGGATAGGCCACCAGCCGACTGGTAACAGGTGCGCATATGCTGAGTTTATTCACGAATAAAGTTATAGGGCCTATACCATAGCACACCACTTCGAAATACACTCATGTTGCCTCATGAACCCTCCCGAGTTTATTTATGAATAAAGTTATACCATAGTATGCCACTTCCAAATACACGAGTGTTGCCTTATGAACCCTCGTGGTGGGGTCGTTAAGCAACAACACGAACCCTTGTAAATAATCAAATCTTGGTTAGTGGTCTATTCGAAGACTAGAATCAATAATGTGAACTCGCACAGTGCATTGATAATTAAAACAAATAAGTTCGCTATTACAGTGATCAGAAGCCTCTATTGCGGGGGTCAGATAGGATGAGATCCTGTGGTCATTGATAAATTATTGTGCAGACTCAAGTCGCCCACCTAATATGACACCTATGGCTTGGAATGAGTAATGCATAACGAGCCGGCATTTGGGAGCATCGTTGGCATCAGGAAAATATAGGCCTACTCATTATTCATCAGTTCATCATTATTGCATGCAAGGACCGAGACCTTGACCATAACCGCAATAGTTGAAAGTCGTCATTTTTCGTTCCACTGTTTCAACCAAAACCTTTATTGTATTTTTAAGTGCAAACGTAACTGTAACTACAACCTTTATTATCTTTGTAGTTATCTTCGTTATCATAACCACAACCGCTATTATTTTGGGAGGCCCAACCGTAACCATAATCGGTAACCTTTTAATTTAGGTGATATTGGTTAAATTCGAGTTTCAAAAGGGGCTGAAAAGATACTGTTCTTCCAACTAAAATCACATGCATGCAGTCTAAGAAAATATCCTTGATCCTAGAACACCCACATCACAAACGGTGTCAGTCCCTGATAGACTGATTGCATGGCATTGAGCAATTGAAATGGTTACTGGTAAATTAATGCTTGAAATGTTTCTTTCCAGGAGGGACTACGGTGACAAGCCCACGACCATCAGCCTTTTCATTGGTAACGTCGATAAAAGCTTAACAAGGGTAAGTGTAACTCGACTATAAAGTAAACCCTTTGTTAGTCTAAACTGCTTATCCAAAGTTCATTCCCCAGCTGCAGGTATAGAATTTCAATGTTAATTAACATGGGAAGTCCGAATTCCCGTTGAACCTTAATTCAAACTGATATATCAACTTTTCAGTTACTTGAACACTGTCTTCAGATTGGATAATTTAAAATAGTTAGAGTGAATTCATTGAAATGGTCATTAATCACACAATTTACATGATTTGTATTTAATCAAGTAAGAATAAGATGAATAGACATAACAGTAATAAAGAAAGAATAAGCATAAGCATTCAAGTTGTTTGCTGCTTTGTGTGTCATCCAGCTGAGTGGTCTGACCTTGAAGAGTCAAGAGTATTGAGTTCAAAACAATCGTTTGTCAGAATATGTGCGGGCTATACATGACAATTACGCATCGTCAACAAGCCGAGTACACACCGTCAGTGAGGCCCGCCTATGGTTTTCTCGCACGTAGTTTTGCCTAGTTGCAAAGCTTTCTCGCGCGCGCAATATGAAATTGACCAAATTCTACCAAGTAAACTTGTAAATACTTACTTTCAACACAGTCCAATTGCCCTTTGTCCATCAGTCCATCAGTCTACCGTCTTGCTTGCTATGGTGTGGTCTTCAATCTTAATTGTTTGCCATTAGCAAAAACACATATTAGCAAACCTTCAAGCAAATCAATCTTTGGAGCAGTGTTTCAAATCATTATCGAGAATTATTTTAATTAATTCATTGACTGATGCAGATCGAGTTATAACAGAATTGTCTGATAATCGACAGTCAGCGGCATCCCTAGAAAACAAATTGTATTTTATGCCTGATTATTGACAAGTAATTATTTTATTTCAGGAAGGAATCGAGAATCTTTTCACTGTTTCTAGTGGCATCAAACCACTTAGTGTATACAAGAAAGAAGACGCCCCAAATAGCATCAAGACATTTGCATTTGTCGAGTATGCTACTCACGCGTAAGTCTGATTTTATGTCACATGATAGGTAATATAGCCATAGGCCCTATATTATTTATATACCGGTATATATATATATATATATATTATATATATATATATTATATATATATATATATTATATATATATATATATATATATATATATATATATGTATAGGCCTATATATATATATATATATATATATATATATATATATATATATATTAGTGATGCCTTCGGGTACGGGTAATGCATTACCCGAGTAATATTCTGTTACCCGGGTACCTGTCTAGGTTCCGGGTAATTGTGCTAACCAGTATATAATATAGAAAATAACTTTTATAAATCACTCAAGCTACCGAGAGAAATTCAACTTCGCATTCTACATAAGTTTTTTCACCTACCTTCCCAGACCTCCCTCAACTTGTCATAATGCGCTCGTCAAATCTAGTCGCACCACCTACCATTATCTGTGGTCACACGTGCGGTGCACTGAATTCCTCTCCTGTCACCCGCTCTTTAGTTGCCATGCCAAATACTATTCTTTACCGAGAACTGAGAAGCATATATAGTCAACCCATTACATACCTCTACGATTTGAGGGTTTTGTCCAGTATTTCTTCTCACTTCGCTGTTGTTTTTCAGCTTGAATAGGTCCTAGTATATTTGCTTGTTTTGCAGTTTGTATGGACTTGAGTGGTGTTATTGTTGGAGTGAGCATAGCGACGTGTGTTTAGTGTTATATATATCAAATTAAGCGATTTTTTTTCATCGATACCGGTACCGTATTATTGAACTATTGATTTGTGAATTTATTTTATAAGTTTTCCAATCTTTTAGTTTTTGTCTAATATAAATTTCAGTCAAGACGTGTTGCGAGACATTAAGTGTGTAATAAAATTCAAAAAATATAGTAATATTAGTCAGTATTAGTCAATATTAGTAATTATTGTATTGAATACACAATTAACCAAAGTCCTATCTCGCTTCCTCTACAATCCAAATCATTCTTTGACAGATTTCTTTGGGGAAAGATTGAGGGTGAGTAAAATGTGATACCTACATGGAGCTTATCTTATTAATTAATTGGTAGCCACCAGCCAATGAGACAAACAAGTACATAACCTTGATCTTGGTTCACGCGTATACACTGCAGGAGATTATGAAACGTCAGAACCACGGAACTAGACAGGGGATTACGTAAATACGTTTTTTTTTAAATTACCGGGTAATTTCGGCGGGTACCCGGTTCCTAATTTGTTACCCGAAGGCATCACTAATATGTATATATATATATATATATATATATATATATATATATATATATATATATATATATATATATATATATATATATATATACATATACACACACATATATATATATATATATATATATATATATATATATATATATATATATATATACAGTAAACCCTCGTTAATCCAAACTCGGTTAATCCGAAATTTGACGTATTTCGAACTTGAAATCGGTCCCCAGCTGAAGGTATAGGGCGGCATTTCAATGTTAATTAATATGGTTAATCCGAATTCCAGCTAAACCGTAATTCGAACTAATAGGGTCATTCCATGTGAAATCAACACAAAAAAACATATTTTTGTAACTCATCGACTCAGATTTTGATAAAAATTGGCAGACTTGCTCAAAATTTTGACCTGATCGCAAAAGTATTTTTTTTAGATTTTTATCTTGAGCGGTTCAAAAGATACAGAGGGTTGAAATATAGGCATTTTCATCCCCCGTGCGTGCACCGCCTACCCTTATAATTAATACATGGGCTTGTATGGCAGCTACAGAGCTCATCTATAGCTCATTTACAAGGTATTTTCATGCTCTATGTAGTTCTTGAATAAAATATGACATATTGTGTATAGTTAATTTATTATAATTGTATACATCTACCTTTTTAAAATCTACCCCTATGGAAAAACAGCATCAGTTATTGATCTGAAAATTTGTGAAAATGTTGTCTATAGATCGATAATTAATGATACCAAAATCCAAGTTTGGCACTTTGCAGGTTTATGAGAGAAAAAATATTTTGTGTGACAATCCATATTTGTGTAAGGTAAGCCTATAGCCTCTGTCTAGATGAACTAGGAAAACGCGTTATATGTTCCCGCATTGCATATGAAACGTAATGACAGCTATGACATATACACCTTGATACCCAAACAATTATGTCACTACCCTCCTTTTATATTCATTGCTCATTCTCAATAATTTTTTTCATAATAATGGAGGCCTTGTTTTAATCGTTCTTCATTAATTGGTGACAATTGTTGCTTATATTTAATTGATTTCCTTAATAGCATTGAGCAATGTATCAAAATGTCATTATATGATTTTGGATTTTGGATATGGGGTGGTAAGATCGCCCTTGTGGTGCCCCGTCCAAACGATCCTACTCTCATCCTTAGCCTTGATAGGGGAACAATGATGTTGTATCAAGTTTCGATGTTATTGAAAAAAAAAAAAAAAAAAAAAAATTACATTGGATTTGAGTGAAAGTTTGAATAATGTGTACGCCTATCATTATTATATTGAAATTCGGTGAGAATTTGAATTTTTTCGAAGGACATATTCTGTACGAAAATTCTTCTCTGGCTTATTCTTATGGGGAATTTGGAAACTGGAAAATTGGTTTTCTCAGAAGTGGTGCAACCGATTGCACATAAAAAACAATGGGATTCAAATCAGATGATGACACTTGGGCATGCCAAGTTTCAATTGAATTTGAATTTTCGTTTGACCTGTATAGCGCGAAAAAAAAAAGTACTTTTTTTTTAGTCAAGTGTAATTGAGTCTTCGCTTTGCTCATCCACTGAGCACCTAGTTCATTTAATTGAAATGCATAAATATGTGTACATTCATCTACTGCTTTTCACTCAACTTCAATCCCAGTGTTAACTTGGCTTTGGCAAAATTTAAATAATGTTGATTAAGTTACAATATCTAATCGACGTATTGCTTAAAGAGTCGACACATCTGACTGAACCAATCCAAAGTTTGAGACGTATTCAATTTAGCTCCAATCAGAATGTTTCCACACTAGTGCCACGGATGAATCTGGTGTTAAACTATAGCTGATCTAGAGTTATCGATAGTCTTTTTCGCTTAGTGGGACACACATAAGGATTAAAGTTCTTCCCTTACTCTATTTTAATTTGTTGAATTATAAGTTGAATGGTTTTTGTTTCATGTTTATGCTTTTTAGCTTTATTATGGTATTTATTCTAGGTCCTATGTTTCTATTTATATTTCTTAATATGCTACGATTTGATAACCTGCATTTTTTTGACTTGAATAGGATCTAAGTTTGCTATGTATAGTAATCCAGTATTACCTCTACTATACATGTGGTTTGTACAGGGCTTGCTTTAATTGTAACTATAGTTATTCAACATGATACTGTCAAAAATTGGCCAATTAAATCAACCATGTATAAGAAATATTTTTTTTCTCTTAAACCTGCAAAGTGCCAAACTTGGATTTTGGTATCATTAATTATTGATCTATAGACAACATTTTCACAAATTTTCAGATCAATAACTGATGCTGTTTTTCCATAGGGGTAGATTTAAAAAAGGTAGATGTATACAATTATAATAAATTAACTATACACAATATGTCATATTTTATTCAAGAACTACATAGAGCATGAAAATACCTTGTAAATGAGCTATAGATGAGCTCTGTAGCTGCCATACAAGCCTAGGTATTAATTATAAGGGTAGGCGGTGCACACGCGGGGGATGAAAATGCCTATATTTCAACCCTCTGTATCTTTTGAACCGCTCGAGATGAAAATCTAAAAAAAATACTTTTGCGATCAGGTCAAAATTTTGAGCAAGTCTGTCAATTTTTATCAAAATCTGAGTCGGTGAGTTACAATGAGTGTGTTGATTTCATATGGAATGACCCAATATTTCGTTCCTTCAATTGCTTCAACACTGATTTCGGATTGGATAATTCGAAATAATCCAAGTGAATTCCGTGAAGTTATCACTGTTTTCCCAATTTCCATCCTTTTTATTTGATGCGTAAGAATGAGTGGAAGCATGCTCAGCTGTTCCATGCTTTGTGGACCGAATGCAGTCGACCTTGACGAAGTCTGAGCTCGGAACACTCGTTTGTCCGACTCGGGGCGGCCGAGCGCTAATAGAAACGGGCCATATGAGGATCACGCGTCACGGAGATAGCCGAGTACAAACGATCAGCAAGGCCCTTAGCAACGCATCTATCACGTAGTCTCAGCCGGTGACACAGCTTCCTCTAGCGCGCAATACAAAATTAACTATATTCAGAGCGGGAAAAATTACTTTTTGATTAATCCGAATTTTTATAAACCGAAATCATTTTTTTCAGGTCCCTTCGATTTCGGATTAACGAGGGTTTACTGTATTTTAGTGATAACATCGATTAATTGAGATTGGATTTTAATGTAAAACGATTCTCAAATTGGAAAATCCTTTTTTTTTTTTTTATTTGTCAGTGCTGTACTTCTTCACGTCGCAACTCACAATATGTGCTTGAACGAGCGCGTTCATGGTCGCGCACATGCGCTGTTCCCCTCCTTTCCCTCATGTTTACCCAAACAAAGTGAGTCATCTAGATCTTTCAGATTGGTGTAGATGAGTGATCTATGGGCCAATAATATGTCAACATCCCCCGCCACGACTACGAAGACTAAGCCTATCATTTGTTGTATATAATTATTAATTAGCATTTTAGTTCCTGTTGATTTATTGCCTGAGAAGGTCAGTTATACTCGTGCGTTTGTATTTTTTTGATTTGATGAATAAATGTGACATTTTTTTAAATTGATTTAGAATACGGTTTTCACGTGACTAATATTTTACTAAGCACCTAAATTATAAGTATTTTTAACCCGCTGTCCCGAGCTTCTTGAGAGTAATTCCGTTGAGTTGTGGCTTGTGTTTGTGTTTTTTGAACAATTTTCTACATTTTTTACGGTGCGTATAGTGACATTATTTTATAAATATCAAAATGAAACGTGCTAATGTGTCATCCGTGTGGACGCACTTTGTGAAAGTCGATGCCAGCACGGTGCAGTGCAGTCTTTGCGATCTAACTTTTTCTTACCATAATTCTACCACTTCTTTGAAAAAACATTTATTGACAGCACACAAAATAAGTGATGAAAGTGAATCTAACCAAAAGCCAAAGCAACGATCCTTGATGGACTGTGGACTGTCAGTTAGGCCACGTCCGCCTCAGCGTCAGGACAAGATGACATCGCTAATAGCGTCAATGGTATCGGCACATCATTTGCCTATGCACATGGTGGAGTGGCCGGGTTTTCGAGAACTAATGGCCTACATCGAGCCGAACATTAAGCCGGTGTCTTACGAAGCCGTAAGGGACCCCATCAAAAGAGATGCCGCCGTAATTAAAGACGCAATCATTAAAGACCTGAAAACGGTCCGATATATTTCTTTGACTACGGATGCATGGACATCGCTGGCCAATGAGGCCACGGCGTCGTGGATAAACGACGCTGTGGAAGGTCAGTCGCCCGTCCTGGAAATGGTGTTTCTAACAGAGAGACACAGGGGCTCTTACCTTGAAGATGAGCTCTTGAAAGTGATAGAGGTGTGGGGGCTGGAAAAAAAGTTGTAGCAGTCGTGCATGATAATGCCAGCAACGTCTGCCACATTGCACAAAATGTGGCAACAAATGATGCAGTGGTCATTGGGTGCGCGGCTCATACGCTTCAGCTAGCAATTAATGAAGCCATGGGAAACAAGCAAAGCGTGACCAACCGCCCTATTGGACGGATGGTCAACGCAGTCAGCAAACTTGTAGGCCACTTCAATCATTCTAACGCTGCAGCATTAGAATTAAAAAATGAGCAAGTCGACGACCTGGCATTGAAGAAGCTTAAAGACACCAACGCAAGCCCTCAGGATCTCTCTGCAAAGTATTGCAGTACTGCCGCACTCGTTGTAACTCGATCTACACAATGTTAGAGCGGGTAGACACATTAAAAGAAACGGTAGTAGCGGTTTTGAACAAGAGGGTGGGAAGGACGGCTGCCGAGATCAGGTTGAACCAATCGCTTGACCTCCAGAAAGTACAGTGGGAATTGGCGTCCGACTTATTGCCCATATTAAAAATATTAAAGATTGTCAACACCAAATTATGCGGCGAGAAGTACGTAACATTGTCGGTGCTGTACCCGATGTTGGCGTTTGTCAAGAGCCACTTGATGCGAAGTGAGACAGACAGCACAATTATGAAAACTTTCAAGTTGGAACTCCAGGCTCAAATTGAGAAACGATTTTACGTGAAAATCGTGCCATTTGGCGCAATGTCAACTGCATTGGATCCGCGTCACAAGTCCATGGCATTCTTTTCGGCCACTATTAAGACTGATACTTTAGCTGATCTGCGTGATGAAATGAGCTCGATTGATTTGACGCTACCGGCCTTTCACGTTGGCGAAAATGACCCAGACACCGACGCAGAAAACGAGCCAACCCAAGTCGCAGATATGACCGATGACGACTTTTTTTATGGACCCGTTGCTGCAGCCCAAGCCAATTTAGCTCTGACAGCAAGCACTGAGTTTGACAGGTAATTACAACTCTTTTGCACAAAGTTTTTCAGCAAACTTTTTGTTATGAATCAAAAATTGCAAATTTTGCCCATTATTTTGAATAGCCTACGTTAGTAATTTTACTCATTTAGGCCCTACTATTATTCTAAAAATGCACAAATCTGACTTATTGGATATATTGACCCTAGACATTGTTGTCTTTCTCAACCAAGCCCGTAGGAGACAGCGATTGCTCTTCACATTTTAATGTACTAATATATTTCATTTTACAGGTATGTCAACGAGCCGTTCACCGCCCGAAATACATGCCCAATGAAATGGTAGAAGGATAATGGCATTCGTTTCCCTAGACTGCACATCATTGCCAGGAAGTACTTGTGTATTCCCGCGACGTCTGTAGCGTCAGAACGTCACTTTTCACAAGCAGGATTGATTGTTACCAAACTACGCTCAAGATTACTTCCCGAAACAACTCAGGCACTTCTATTTGTCATCCATAATCTTAAGTACAAGAATCAAGACCAATACCAAGTACCAAGACCTAGTCTTAAAGTCATATATAATACTCAATTACTCATCATGGATTTTCCTCAGTACAATCAGTTTTCCCCACCGTGATCTCATATTGTAATTTCAGTTATACTAATTTATTTTAATGATATTTGCATTGTTAATTGTTATCTGTTGAACCTAATATAATTGTAAATTATACTTTACACAATAAAATACATTGTCACAAAAAATGTTATTAATTTATTTTAATGATGTTTGCATTGTTAATTGTTATCTGTTGAACCTAATATAATGGTAAATTATACTTTACACAGTAAAATACATTGTCACAAAAAATGTTATTAATTGTTATTCATAAGACCTATTTCCCAAATTCAATCCATTGTAGCATTTTGTATATTATTGAGATTTTACTATATGTTGACAATCAGCATGATTGAAGATACAATGTACACTTGCTCATCCACCTGCAACTTGCAAGCCGCATCGCATTATACGAGAGCAGACAGATGTTATAGATCTCTCGAAAAATCGTCTTTATTTCGTATTTAACCCAACTAACGCTCGGGAGTTTTCGTCTCGATGTGTCGATATATTTGTGCGGTTGTGGGGGGAGGTGTGGAATGTGGTGCGTGTGCGATGGGAGAGGGGCAAGGGGAAAGAGAGGAGAACGACACAAGCTATCCCTTCGGTTACGTCTGACAGCCGAACTTTGACGGAAATACCCGAATGGTACAGTACAGTTCGAAGAAGTCTGCAGCAGCTGTTTTTCCACGTAAAACGCCGCGGGAAGGTTTTAAAAAAGTTGAAATTACACGACTTTTTTTGAGGATAAAAGTTTTTAAAAAATCGATTTTTAATCGATTACGGATTTTGAGAATCAATGTTATCACTAATATATATAGCAACCCCAGGTAACCAATTAGATACGTTGTTTCCGCCACTTCTTGGGCTGACTTCTTTATGTCAACCCTGTTTGAAAGCATGTTCCTCAACCACCAGATTTATTTCTTGAATCCAGTAACATATTTTTGTACTTGATATGTTTTACTTCACCAGTCTTCTGAATAATTCCCATCTGTTTTAACAAAATCATGCAACATGATTTTTTCTATTATTGACAGCAAAATTGGTCTCTGTTCTCATTCCAGTGATGCGGAGAATGCAATCCGCACTGTCCACACCCAGCCACCCCACTATCTTACTGTCAAGTATAAGCGTACAGAGGAGGAGAAAAAGCGCAGTCAGGAAGAACGTACACGCCAGGGTATCATACCAGTTCCATACCGGCCAGAGCTCAGCCAGTCTAGACAGGCTCCTACCTTCTCAAGCTCAAGGTAATTATTCCATTCGACATTAGATTGGCTAGCTGCATTTTCATTCTCTTTGTGTGGCTTGAGTACCAGATTGTTGTAAATGTTCCAACTGTTCCAAGTTTTGAATTTGAAATGTTTCTAGCAGGGCTGAAATCGGACAGTAGGCCCTAAACTCTAACCTTATTTTCAAATCTGTCGAAATATTCCATATCCACTATACGTGAGACATCCATAGAACATGAAAATACTTGGTTAGGCGTATCACACGTGACTTTTATCACCGTGTATTTTGGGCCTGTGAATCCGTGACGTAACGGTGAATGTCGGAAAATGTATGTTATACATTATATTTGGATGGTTCGTAGCATAAGCATGGCTGATAATGCGCGGCAAGCTGGTTTTGGGAAACGGGCCGGTCGCAACTCGCTATCCAGCGACCCAAATGACGTAGCTTGCGAATCAGCTCGCGATGGTTTCTACGACCCGAACAGCGCTGGCGATTATGAGGACGTGGATCGCAGTGTCATGGCTGTCGTCGATGGTGATGCTGGGAATAATTTCAGCATTCAAGCTGGCTCGGAGGGGCGCAAAGTGTCGTACGGACGCGGCTACCACCCGCCAAGGTACATTCACGACGGATTTGTTGCTTCCTCCAAGTGGAGTTACTGCTGCTAGAAGTTGTACATTTGCCTGCTTGCTTGTTCTCATTGAACTCGACCGGGGATGCGCCGATACACCGAAAAAAACGTACACCGAAAATAACTTACACCGAAAATAACTTACACCGAAAAAATCGTACACCGAAAAAACTTGGAGAAAATAAAAAGAGGATGCGGCGATACACCGAAAAAAACTTACACCGAAAATGACGTACACCGAAAAAGTTATTTTATAGGGTGACTGTACTTGGAGGCAGTTCCCGAGTAGAAGGACGATTCAGGGTGGAGCTATGATGATGTATTTGAGTAGTGGGGGACAATTCCCCTGCAATAAGAATTAAATACTATCATGTACCAAAATATCGTTTTTTTCGGTGTATCGCCGCTTCCACTTATTTTTTTTCCAAGTTTTTTCGGTGTTCGTTATTTTCGGTGTATCGCCGGATTCTCGATTTTTTTGTCCAAGTTTTTTCGGTGTACGTTGTTTTCGGTGTAAGTTTTTTTCGGTGTACCGGTACGTTTTTTTCGGTGGATCGCCGCTTTCACTTATTTTTTTTTCAAATATTTTTGGAACGAACACCGAAAAAACTCGGAAAAAAAATAAGTGAAAGCGGCGATAAACCGAAAAAAACGTACACCGAAAAAAACTTACACCGAAAAAATCTTACACCGAAAATAACTTACACCGAAAACAACGTACACCGAAAAAACTTGGACAAAAAATCGAGAATCCGGCGATACACCGAAAATAACGAACACTGAAAAGAACGATATTTTTGTACATGATAGTATTTAATTCTTGTTGCAGGGGAATTGTCCCCCACTACTCAAATACTTCATCATAGCTCCACCCTGAATTGTCCTTCTACTCGGGAACTGCCTCCAAGTACAGTCACCCTATAAAATAACTTTTTCGGTGTACGTCATTTTCGGTGTAAGTTTTTTTCGGTGTATCGCCGCATCCTCTTTTTATTTTCTCCAAGTTTTTTCGGTGTAAGTTATTTTCGGTGTACGTTTTTTTCGGTGTACTGGAGGCTAGTCAACTCGACCATCATGTTAACGCTGTCATTCACATAATTTCATCAAATGATAATGTTTGAAGTCTCCACAATGAAAGCAAAGAGAATTAAAAATATAAATTGTTGTCTTGATTTGTCACGTGATCAACCTTTTCTTCTTTTTCAAACATAAATTTATGTTTGTAAACAATATAGGCCTAAATTTCTATTATTTATAATGAAATATAATATAATCTTATTTTAACGTCCTCATATGTTGTTAATTAATTTCTTGGGGGCTTACATCACTCTTTGTTGATTGATGTGCAGGGTGTACGTCTCAATGACGTCCTTATGGTGTAGAATGTAAGCGTGAGATGTGCTTGTTTGAGTTGAGGTTATAATTTTTGTGCACATAGGGTATATCATTTTGCATTATGATCATCTTGATCGTGAATGCAGCTGTTATAACACGGTTCTCGCTATAGTTTGAATGCATTTTTTTCTTGATTTGAGGTTAAACTTGTGATGATTTGACAGGTCTTGTACTTATAGCCACAAAAGAAGATAGTTCTGAGCGACCATGGCATACAGATGGTTCCCAACTTCTTTTGTGTATCAAAGTATTTTAAATCTGGCAATGATGACTGCTTTTCATTGCTTGAAGTTGAATGTGATTCCAATGATATTCCCTTTTTAACAATGAGGGGGAACAAACAAATGTCGAAAGCACATTATAGTAATGCCACACTAGCTCATCTGGACAACTTTGCTGAATTGCTGTGTGACCAAGGCACAGATGTAAACTGAGTTGTCAAGGACCCATGGCATGCTAACATCTTGATCAGTAGCGCTGGGAAAGTAAGAGGGGCAGAGAAGAGTGCGTGCGATTCGTGCACGCTCACACTGATACACCGGACTAAATTATGTCTTCCTCATTTTGTGTAAAATGTGTGTTCCAGCTCAAGCAGTGGTTCTCCGCGCACAAACAGTTCAAATCGCACAGCCAAGTTGATGTCTAGTGGCGAGCCGGATGCTTTAAACGGCGTAAATATGTTTCCGAGATCTGCTAGTGGGCAAGAACCGTCTTCCATTCCAGAGGTGAAGTATTATCCAAGTCAAATTTGATTAGAGTACAGGGCCCAGATTCACAAAGAATTTTATCTCTTAAAATGTTCTAAGTTATAACAGTTTTAGGACTTATCACCAGACTTGGTTATAACTCGTATTCACGAAAAATTTCAAGCAAAAGTTTTAACAATAGTTTGTTCTAAAGTTATCACCGGTCTTGACTGGTTTTAGTGGAGATCAACACTCACCTCGCAATTGATTTCGATGATTTTGGATATTGTCCTCACTCAAATTCACTCAGTATAATGTTTCGAAGAAAAAGATGAATGTTGGGAGAGCTTGGAAGTAAAGACACGATCCGATTTTCAATTATTATATTAATTATTCGATCCTAACCTCACATTTGGGAAGTTCGACTGACAGCTGACAGAATTGGCGGTAAACAAAATGCAAAGCCTTCTTGATGATCAACATCAAAAAGATTCGCAACGATTATAAGAAAACAAATGTAGAAATATGTAGAACATTTTATTCTTTTATTTTGATTTTAAATATTATCTTGTTGTAGAAAACCAATAATTGATGTTCAAATTGCGTTATTACAAACTCATTGACGTCCCACTCTTTGGTCACACTGGTTGACAGTCAAAAACAATGACTTAACAAGGCCACGGCACGGTAAGTTGGGGTTCAAGTAAACACCAAGATAAAATGTCCTTAAAATTCTTCGTGAATAGGGTTTAAAGATAAAACCGTGATAAAGTTAGAACATGTTATCTCGGTTTTAACTTATAACGGTTTAAGCGCTAAAATGTTTCAAGATGAAATTCTTTGTGAATCTGGGCCCAGTACTGATTGAAATTTGGTAATACTAATTACTCCATAACAAGTAATTGTCAACTCCTTATGACGATTGCATTATCAAAATTAGTTGTAATTACTGATAACTGGAAAAATGGCGTCGAGCATACATTTTCAAGTTCCGGTGCGTGGTTATATAGTAGGCCTACCTGGTACCTGTTATTTTAAATACTGTGAAACAGATTTGTCTGGTAATTATATCGAATTAAACCATTTTTTGTGACTGCGAGTGTATACATACAAAATATAATGTTTCCAATTTTTTCTTTCATCGAATTCACCTTGATATTACTAGGTCAATTTCAGCAGGTACCAGGTGTCTAAATTTTCACCCAGAGATAACACTAGTTGAAAATTGATTAAAGTTCATTTCATTTTTTTAGGTGATTATTACTGTTTGTTACCCGTATATTGGGCATGTCATCTCGATATGTTTCACATTTGCTACTTTGTCTACATGCTGTAGAGACACGTTCGTTCAATGGGCGTCTTGTTTCAGGTACCCGTCACAGTACCTGTGTGCCAGAAATGTATGCGCTCCGCCGACAACTTGTGCGTTATGTGCAAGATGGCACGCTACTGTTCAAAAAGCTGCGCAGATGAACACTGGCCCGCTCACAAGTTTCTTTGCATCCTGTCCGTCCCGCCTCCGTAAGTGCCGAATGTATACTTTCATTCACTTGCATATCGACATTCCATGCTTTTCTCGTTGTACCCCTATTTGTGGAAAAATTAAACAAAATGAATGAAAAGGAGAATTAATCTGAACAGTTTATTATCATCTATCATGATCAGGCTCTAATAGTTTTTTAGAAATTTTGAAACTATTAATTGCATTATTTATCAATGATTGTTTTACATAATTTAGAGAACGTGTCACATTGTAAGCCATCTTGGGAATGGTCTCCCTCATCTGTAGTCTTTGGTCTGGGAATTAAAATCTACAAATGTCCACATTCATTTGAAAATCTTTTCTATATTGCTTATTTGCCCATTTATATTTGACATGGATCAAGTCCATAGGACAAGTTTGGGATATGGGGGTAAGCACTGGTGCTGCTACTGAACTCTTATAAATAAGATATTTGGTTTTGTCCATTGCAGAGGTATTTGTGTAGCAGATGAGAACGTGGACATGTACAAAGTTCAGCAGATTCAGAGCCATTCACTAGTGAACAACTCGAAACCACAGGCAAATAGTTCACCGGGCCAAAATGTCAATGCCAATCGTTCTCAAGGCTCTGTGAATGGTAGTCCAAACCGCCAAACCAATGAGAAGAACCACCCGAACCAACGACTCTCGAATGGCAACATCAGCAACGGCCCGTCGAGGATTGGTGAGATTCCAGTAACCCCAAGCACCACCGGAAACCTCAATCAGCGTTTTGCTCCAAATCGACAGAACCTCGATAGCTTCACACCAACCAAGTCTGCTGATGTGAGTGGTGGACCTCCTCCACTGGTAAGTTGAGACTGCAGTTAGTGAATCTGTTGTCACATTATATTGAATTAGTTTGCCCGTTACATGACGGGCCATGATCGTGTCGCTAATGGTGTGAAGTTGTACATGTGTTAGAGGTACTGAGTATATTGATGATGCAGCTAAAGTGAAGGATGTAATAGTAATAACAATAATGGTACAGTAAATCCTCGTTAATCCAAACTCGGTTAATCCGAAATTTGACATATTTCGAACTTGCCAGCCGTCCCCGGCCGAAAGTATAGGCATTTCAATGTTAATTAATATGGTTAATCCGAATTTCGGTTAAACCGTAATTCAAACTAATATTTCGTCCCTTCAATAGCTTCAACACTGATTTCGGATTGGATAATTCAAAATTATCCGAGTGAATTCCGTGAAGTTATCACTGTTTTCCCAATTTCCATCCTTTTTATTTGACGCGTAAGAATGAGTGAAAGCATGCTCAGCTGTTCTATGCTTTGTGTACCGAATGCAGTCGACCTTGACGAAGTCCGAGCTCGGAACACTCGTTCGTCCGACTCGGGACGGCCAAGCGCCAATAGAAACGGGCCATATGAGGATCACGCGTCACGGAGATAGCCGAGTACACACGATCAGCGAGGCCCTTAGCAACGGATCTATCACGTAGCCTCAGCCGGTGACAGAGCTTCCTCTAGCGCGCAATACGAAATTAACTATATTCTGAGCGGGAAAAATTACTTCTTGATTAATCCGAATTTTTATAAACCGAAATCATTTTTTTAGGTCCCTTCGATTTCGGATTAACGAGGATTTACTGTAGTAATAATACTTCCAACAAATTTTAATACGTAACGGATATTTATTTTTACATATGTATAAACGGGGGTTGCAGTCCAATAAAGCTCAAGTTTGACGATATTCATGTACCGTATTGTCCCGAATATAAGCCGACCCCCAAACTTTTAGATCAACAATTGAAAAAAAGGTTTTATCTCCTTTTCCACTTCAATCATCACTCGCCTGAGTTTGAATTTAGTTAATTTCGTATTGCGCGCGTGAGGAAGCTATGCGAACTGCGTGTGAGAAACCGTTGATTGGGGCCTCACGATCGTGTGTACTCGGCTAGTGCCGATGACGCGCGATCGGCATATGGCCCGCCTACTCGTCAAGGACCAAGGTCTGACAAGACGAAGCAGTCACAGCTGCTGAGTGGGCCTTTGTTTATTATTGCGCGTCAAATGAAAATGACAGATAATGGGAAAATGATGCTTCTTCATGATGAAACATTTATTAATCTTGTTTTTAGTGCAATATTTTGCAGTTTCAAGTTGATTTAGTTGTTCAGAGTAGGCATGTGTAGTGCGCCCTATTATATTTGGTGAAAAACGTGTTTTTGACCGATTTTAGGCCGAGATCCGCATATAAGCCGAGGGTGACTTTTGGACTCAAAATTTCGAGAAAAACCCTCGGCTTATATTCGGGACAATACGGTATGTGACTCTTTCTCTGTAATTATCTAATGAAAAACTAATCAACAATGAAATTATCGTGCCATTTTGTACTGTGCGGCAGTATACTTTCGATGAGATTGAACTTTCAGCTCAGCAGTGTTGAATCTATGGCAAATACTGAATAACTTGCATATCATTAAGTTAATTTTTCCTACAAGTGTTAGCAAAGCAAATATAGTCATGCTAGTTACATGCTAAACTTACAGAAAATGTGGTATGACAGACATAGTGGGTCCAAGAACATTCGGCTGATTATGCAGTTCGGCTTTTGTTCTCCCGTAGATGGCATCGACATCTCGAACCGAACCCGTGATTGCTGGCGAGTGGCAGAAAATGGAAGAACTTCCTCAAGGCGTGTTCTCGAAGGTAATCGTCACGACTGCCCACGCAACCGACCTGTGGGTGCAGTACGATTCTAACTTCATGAAGCTGAACAAGATCGTCCAGGGGTTGGAAAAGGCTAGTACGACGCTTGTCCCGTGTGACCCGAAGGTCAATCACGTGTTCGCCGCTAACTATGAGGGCGAGTGGCACCGTGCAAAGGTACTGTCGGTGACACCGACGTTACGCGTCGTCTTCATCGACTACGGAAACGAGGAGGTGAAGAAGCCAGACGAGATCCGCATATTGCCCGACGAGTTTGCTGGCTTTCGCGCTCAGGCGATTTGCATAAAGCTGCGTGACGCGATGCCAGACAAGTATCGCTGCTACCCGATCGACACGTTCATGTTCGTCAAGCCGGTCGGCAAGAACGCAGACGGTAGCACTGTGGTTGACGTACGTGGTGAACCAGCTTCGCGACTGGCCGAGATGACGGTTCAACCGACTGTGCCACATGTCGTGCCTGTAGTAGAACCGGTGAGTGCTGCTGCTTGTTCTAGATATGAAAGTTCTTGATTGATTCAAACTTCAGGCAGAAATCTAGCCTGAAATTCTCATTTCTAATTTTGAGCTTCTATGTGGAATTCGGTAAATCCAAGTTTCGAGTAGTTCATTTGTCTACTTTGATCATTGATGTGTTGACAGCACTCTTCTGTTGGTTAGGTCAGTTAGTCCCCAACAGTGACGATCAACGTACATTTTCAATAAGGCGAGTTTTATTCCCCTTTAAAAATTGGAATCTCTATTCTTGCTATCTTGGCTCAATGGTACCATCCATAGCTCTTTTTGAAGCCCGTGCTATCAGCCATTCAGCCAACCAGCAAGCCGTAAAAATCTCAGCTCTTGGACTACAAAAACTTCTAATTCGAGTACAAGGCATTGAGGTCAGTTAGTACTAGAAGAATTCTGTTCATGTTACGTTGCTATGTCATATAGTGGTTTAACATCAGTGAACATGATATATGAAATATATCCCATGAGCCTATGAGCTAGCGAGATATATTACTTATTTTTGCTGAATGATCGTAGTTTGGCTCACGGTAATATGACCGACTCAATAATGTCGACGACCAAAATATCGCGGCAATAATACCGCGAGAGACATAATATCGCGGAGGCCAAATAACCGCGGACAAAATGACCGCGGTCAAAATGATCGCGGGCAATAAGAGCGCGGCGACCAAATGATCGCGGCGACCATATGATCGCGGGCAATAAGATCGCGGACAAAAAGATCGCGGCGACCATATGATCGCGGACTTAAAGATCGCGGGCAAAAAGATCGCGGCGACCATATGATCGCGGGCAAAAAGATCGCGGCGACTATATGATCGCGGGCAATAAGATCGCGGCGACCATATGATCGCGGACAAAAAGATCGCGGGCAATAAGATCGCGGCGACCAAATGATCGCGGACAAAAGAGCGCGGCGACCATATGATCGCGGGCAATAAGATCGCGGCGACCATATGATCACGGGCAATAAGATCGCGGCGACCAAATGATCGCAGGCAAAAAGATCGCGGCGACCAAATGTTCGCGGACAAAAGAGCGCGGCGACCATATGATCGCGGGCAATAAGATCGCGGCGACCATATGATCGCGGGCAATAAGATCGCGGCGACCATATGATCGCGGGCAATAAGATCGTGGGCAAAAAGATCACGGCGACCAATTATGATCGCTCGTTCTCACCCGTGGTCGCCCGACCATTATGCACCATTCATGCGGTGAACGGCGGGTCGGATCGCCGCGAGGGTGGCACCGTTGCATGAACACCGACGAAACACGCATCCATGTACCGGTTTCGTCCGGGATGCGAACCGCCATTCGATTCGACCATCGCTGCATATCGTTTAACACGGCGGTGCCCATAAGAGACACTCGGGAGAACTTTGTAGGAGAACGACCGGTTGGATCGGGCTGATTCGACCACACTGGTGTAGAGGGGCACGATCCGCATCTTTTATCACCCGTGCGGACGCGTTCCGTCGTGGCGTTCGGAAATGGGGGCTCGGACAAGATATCATTTTTTGGCCTAGCCGTGTTTTTCCTATACCCGAGATTTGCATACTTTCACCAGCAATTGCCGGCGATTCGGATCGAAACGGGGGTTGCACCGGTGGATGCACACCGACGAAACGAGTATTCGTATTTGGGTTCGGCCGGGATTCGAACCACCGTTCTTCGACCATCTCTACATATCGTTTGACACGGCGGCACCCATAAGAGATACTCGGGAGAACTTTGCAGGAGAACGGCTGGTCGGATCGGGCTGATTTGACTACGGGCGAGTAGAGGAAAACGATGCGCGTCTTTTATTGCCAGTGCGGCCGTGTTCCATCGTGGCGTTCGGAAACGCGGGCCCTGACAAGATTGCTGTTTTCGGCCTAGCCGTGTTTTCACTATACCCGAACAGTGCATCGTTCACACGGCGATTGCCGGTGAACGGCCGGTTGGATCGAGATGATTCGACCACGAGGTTGTAGAGGAGCGCCGTGCGCGTCTTCTTTGGCCCGTGCTGCCGCGATCCGTCGCGGCGTTCGGAAACGCGGCCTCGGACTAGATCCCTCGTTGTCACCCGCGGTCGCCGTATGCCCGAGCATTGTGCATCGGTTGCCGGCGAACGGCGGTTTCGACTAGCGTAATATAAGTCATGGTTCGGGTATCCGTCTCCATGTATTAGATACTATCAAAAGCAGTAAGTTTAGTCCGTGATCATATGTACACCGCGACCGCGATCTTATTGCTCGCGATCTTTTTGTCCGCGATCTTTTTGTCCGAGATCATTTTGTCCACTATCATATGTTCGTCGCGATTTCACTGCCCGCGATCATATGGTCGCCGCGATATTATTGCCCGTGATCATATGGTCGCCGCGATCTTTTTGTACGCGACATTTTTGTCCGCGATCATATGGTGACCGCGATCTTTTTGCCCGCGATCTTTTTGTCCGCGATCTTAATGCCCGCGATCTTTTTGTCCGCGATCATATACTCGCCGCGATCTTATTGCCCGCGATCTTTTTGTCCGCGATCATATGGTCGTCGCGATTTTTTTGCCCGCGATCTTTTTGTCCGCGATCATATGGTCGCTGCGATCTTTTTGTCCGCGATCATATGGTCGCCGCGATCTTTTTGCCCGCGATCATATGGTCGCCGCGATCTTTTTGCCCGCGATCTTTTTATCCGCGGTCATATGGTCGCCGCGATCCTTTTGCCCGCGATCTTTTTGTCCGCGATCATATGGTCGCCGCGATCTTTTTGTCCGCGATCATATGGTCGCCGCGATCTTATTGCCCGCGATCATATGGTCGCCGCGATCTTTTGTCCGCGATCATATGGTCGCGATATTTTTGTCTGCGCGACCTTATGTACGCGCGATCATTTCACCCACTCGATATTATTGCCGCGAGATTATTGTCCGCGGTCTTATGTCCGCGCTCTTTTTGCCGGCTACCTCGTAGTTTTAATAGTATGATTACTGTTTGTGGCGTTCTAAACTGCTTCAAGTCTCTGATGCGAATGATATTATGTAACGGTCGTTATCAATTTCCTGCATATAGAGATTGTAGACCAATTACAATTCTTGAATATATTTGACGTTTTGACTTTGATGTTTTTGTCAGGTGGGAGCGTACAAGATGCAGGAGCTGCCTGCCAGCACATTCACAAAGGTGGTAGCACTGAGTGCCCCCGAGCCAGGACAGGCTAACAATACGTTCTTGATCAACATCGTAGATATGTCTTCGGATCTTCTGAAACTTCTCGAGGCCTTGTCGAGCCTTGGCACCATTATGCCCAAGTGCGAAGCCAAGGTCGGAGCCATTGTCGCTGCAGAATATGAGGAAGGATGGTGAGATATTCTGATATAATGTATTATTGAATTTGCATGGCAAAGAGTCAATTTCACCTTCATCGAAAAGTAAAAGTTGTCACATGATTTTACAATAGGTTACTGTACTAACTTTGATCATATTACATATTATATATGTCTTGAATTAATAGGGTTGTGCAAACCAGTTCGAACTCACCGATTTGAAATGAATATACAGTAAACCCTCGTTAATACACACTCTTTTAATCCGAAAATGACGTATTTCGAACGTGAAATCGGTCCCTGGCTGAAGGTATAGGCATTTCAATCTTGATTAATATGGTTAATCCGAATTCCAGCTTAACTGTAATTCAAACTAGTAGTTTGTCCCTTCAATTGCTTCAACACTGATTTCGGATTGACTAATCCAAAATAGTTTGAGTAAATTCCTTGAATTTAACATTATTTTCCCAATTTCCATCGGTTTTATTTGACGCGTAACAATAAGTCGAAGCACGCTCAGCTGTTCCATGCTTTCGTAATTTTCTTGATTCTCTAGATCGAACAACATCCCTGGTTTGAACATTATTTAACCAGTTGGTCTCGTCGTGGATTGACGCAAACGTTCTTTGTTTTAGGTATCGAGCCAAGGTAGTCAGTTTGTCACCGATCCGAGTGTTGTTCATAGATTACGGCAACGAAGAGACAGTTTCGCCTAACCAAGTGCGAGTCCTCCCAGTTGAACATTTCTCAATGCTGGCACAGGCAATGCGCGTGAAACTCGGGCAAGGCTCAACTCGGACCACAGTGAGTGATGTAACTAATAACTAGGGGTGGGCACAAAATCGAATTGATCTTTTCTTTCGGACTGAGTTGTGCAATTTTTTTTAATACTTCTAGTTTTAATAAATTGAGTAGCCTGATAACTCCATCAACTTGATCCGTCATTTTTTGTCAATATCAATTAACCTTGTTTGGTCCATATTTCATACCTATCATTTCTTAACCAATTTTCAAACTTTTCTACAACTTTTATCTCTTAGGTGGAAGTGAACAGCACTTTGATGGTCAAGCCTGTTTCGAAAGCTGCAGATGGTTGCGTCGTCATTGAATTACAAGGAGATATCGAATCTTCAGCCTCGTCAATCACTGCTGCCACTAGCCCCGTGCCAACTAATGCCGCTATCAACCATATTATGGCTACTGACGACGTACCCTGTAATCGCTGCGTTGAATTGCAACCCAATACATTCACTGAGGTAAAGTGCTAAGCTTCTATTGAATTCATTCATCTATCATTGACTAGGTAAATAATATAAACTAGGAAAACGCCTTATATGCGTTGTAAGATGAGCTTAGAAGTATGGAAATGTAGAATTAAGAACATTTTGTCAGCTCAATGTACAGGCCATGGATCACTTCAAATGTTGAAAAACCGCGGCTGCCTGTTGGTACCTTGGTTTCCAAACAATTATACCAGTGCCTTCTTCATATCCATCACAGATTTTAAACGTTTTAATTTATTGGTGACACTTGTTGCTCACATTTAATAGTTTCTTAATTGCTTTCTTAATTGCTTTTATTGATGTGTAAAAAAGAATATTAAAAATGAGTATTCTTCGTTGTTTCACATCCGATTGTCTCATAAATCGCTTAAAATATGTATGATAGATCTTTCCACATTCAGTATAAATTTGAGAGCTTTTGGAAAATTTTGGTTTTCCAAGTATTTCTCCCCGGCCTATTCTTATGGGGAATTTCCATACTTTCCAAATTTTTTCCGGAGACACCGTTTGACCGATTTTTCTTAAAAACAATCCCAACCTATTCTGGTATAACACCAATTTAGGAAAAAAGTTTCGAGTTGATTGAAACTTTTTCCTGACCTGTATGCCGCGTACAAAAGGACACAAAAAAAAAAAAAAAAAACGGTATATGGAATGCAAATCTTCGCTACGCTCATCTAATAATGTCCTGGAGTAACTAGATTCCACCTCTGAACTGGAGCTGTGCAAATCCATGCATTTTCGAATCTGATAATTTTACAGATCGTGCTTTCAAATTGATTTAGAATCTGGTTCCATTTTACATGCTTGTTTGTTTAAATGTGATCGGCTGGAAGAGGTTCAATGTAGGGGTGTAAGGGTAGTGTTTTTTTGGTTCGGGTCGGGTTCGGGTAGTGGAAAAACCGCGGGTTTCGGGCGGGTTTTAGGTAAAACACTGTATTTCAACAGGTGCTTCAAGATTAGGCAGTTGTACAAGCAAATTCCCAGGTCTAGGACTATTCCTATCTACTGGCTCCAGGCATTGGCATAGGCTTATTGAAGTGATCTATATCAGATATCACCCATAGCACACTTTCAGGCAAGCATGGTTGATTGATGATAAACAGATCTGTCAAAGTGTTTGTCTTGGTATTCAGTGTAACATGATCCAGAGTCTGACCTCCTGACCTCTAATGGAGGAAAAAGGCATAAGGATATTTTATGAGTATGTTTGTTGTCATTTGTTGACACATTTACGACAATATTATATCCCGACAATTGACGATTGGGGGTCTGCCGTGTGCTTTAATATCGACGACCGGTCGTGCATACAATCTGAAGACGATTGTGGGTTCGCCCTATGTTTTAACACTGGACGACCGGCAGTGTTTCACGGGAACTGTTTTTGCGATGTTTTTAGATAAAAGAAAAACAGTTTTCAGCGAGCGCGCGTGAATATATCGCAAAATGTGACACTTTTTTCCTCACTTACTTTTATAAGACCCATGTGACTTTTTGATGACTTGAAAATGGAAAAAGAGTGGGTCTTCTATGCGTGTAAATACAGTACTTTGAATGTGCTTTTGACATTTGTTTGTTTCCCTGTTGCTGTTAGAGAGGAAATATTATTTAAATCACATTTGACTTCTTTATTGCCTCTTTAGAATACTGTGCTTTCAATTTGGAATTATTTTTTGTCACCATAAAGAATGCGCTCATGCACAGTCTTGCCTAGCCTAAGGGGCCTGCCTAAGGGGCCTCCCACCCATGATCAGCTGTTACTGATGTCCCTGCTATTGCAACATTCTTGTCAGTGACTCAGTGTGCTTCCAAGCCTTGAGAGAAGAGGTTCTGTTGCTCTGTAAAGTGATGGTTGGATTGAGGAAAATGACGCTTCTTTTCATGAATAAAGGTGAATTGATGCATTGAATTTCAATTTTGGAGATTTTGTGCGCGCATATTAGTCGCACCCGCGTATTAGTCGCACCCCTGTTTTGAGCTCTCAAATTTTTAAGTATACATGCGACTTATATGCGAGTAAATACGGTATTTGCTTCCAAATATAGATCTACATCTATATCCTCCTCACTCATCAAGAGATAAATGTAGATGTAGCCTAGGCCTACGTGATAAAAAAAACAAGTTAACACAAATATACAACACCTTTCAACAAGATTTTGCCTCCATCTTTGTTTTCAAAGAGTCAAATGACTTTGGAATCAAAGATATACCAACTATGTGCACGGTGCTGCCCTCTACTCAACTCTTGAGAAACTTCTTGCAGTGGATCAGTCAACAAATTAGGTAAATGGCGCCAAAACCGCGCGATATACGAAAAACCTAATTTCAGTGTTACATGAGTGTCAGATCGGGTCGGTCTGGGGTTGGAAAAAAAACCGACCCTACCCAAAATTCCGGGTACCCGAACACCCCTAGTTTAATGTCATCAACTGGAAGAGAGAAAATGGATTGTGATTGGCTGAGGTTGTATAACTTTGAATCAGTTTTTTTTAAACACTGGGTATCATTTTAAATTCTCTGTAGTTAACTAGTTCATTTTTTCAGTTCTGTAGTTTTTGTAGTGAGTAAATTTAAATAAATACCAATAAAATTAGATCACTCTAATACACACTACACAGTTACAACTGAGGCATTATCTACTTTCTAGGGTGTTTCAGTGCCCAAGTACTAAGTGGGGTGTATGAAGTTGAAATAGACTAAAATTGAGTTGTGGTACAGTATAACCCTGCTTATGTGCTCGATGCCTTTTTTTTTAATTGCTGGGAAAAGATCCAAGTCAAAGTATTGTTAGTAGGCTTACATTATAGCAATGTCGGCGGATACCCTGGTACCCGGCGAGTCAATTTACAAGTAAAACGTGGGTTCAAACATCCTGCAGGTAATAAGTAGTTTTTTCTTGTCTTTTATTTTGTGTGTCCCCCTTGCAACCACCCAACAAATCATCATAGTGACCATTCTGTGTGGTTCACAACCAAGGTCACGTCATCAGTGGTTTGTTGATGTCTGAAATGTACGTACCTGAACAATGACGAATCCTTACTGCATGGCACAAATGAGACTAAAAAAAAATATGATTTTGACCTGAACAAATTTCGATAATTTTGAACAGTATTCGATATCAGATGGAATTCCTAATATTTCAATATTTTCGATGGATTTTTGATATAGTAGCACATTTCGGTATTGCTTACATTTTCTAAGATGGAACGACAACCCTAAAAGTAATGGCAGTGATTTTTTTTCACCTCCAGGTGGCTGTGCGTGTGCCTGGCAATAGCGACTGTTACGTGAACATTTTTGCCAACGGCAGGCAGATCGACGAGCAGATGAGCAAGATGTTGGCAGAGAAACGAGGGTTTATCACTTGCACTCCAACGTTGAACATGCTTGTGGCGGCATTACTTGACGGCAAAATGTAAGTTGAATACATTGTCGATTTGACAATAACTATTTATAGGGGTGTCGGCGAACGTGATCTTTTAGAACTGGGCAACTACTCGAATCTGGTTGCTTGCGAGTCACGTCGTTATTGAACTTGTAACAAGGCATTCCAATTCTCTGATCAACGGATAGGGCCTAGCAATAAACATCGTTGTCTCAAAAATTGGATTCATTCTTAACTCGGCTATTGAAGTGAATGAAACTTATGTGAAATGAATTAACGTTACTAGGCCGCGTACATCTTATGCTATATGGCAGTATGTAGATACTGTAGATATCCTCGTCCTCACTTTATGGACCTTGATGGATACACATGTCACCTTCTCATATTTCCCAAGCTTGTATTTACAATGATTTCTTGAAGTGGACACGATCAGTGAGACCTCTGCGGTTTCTCGCACGTAGTTTTGACCAGTTCCATAGCCTTCTTTCGTGGACAATACGAAATTGACCAGATTCTAATGGGGAAGAGCTGTGATTTCGTGGAAAAGAAGTTTTTTGGTTAATCCGAAGTTTTGTAAATCAAATTCAATTTTTTGGGGTCCCATCTGTTTTTTTGGATTACCAAGGGTTTACGGTTTCCACAACCCATATAGGTTCAAGGCTATCAAGTTCGGTACGTGGAATTTTATCTGTTTTCTATAGATACCGCGCCAAGGTGGTGGACGTTAGTCCCTTGAAGGTGTACTGTATTGACTTTGGCAAGATGGAGATTGTCGACCAGACCAAGATACGCATGCTGCCGAGGGAGTTCACAAGTCTGCCAGCGCAGGTAATAACGATATAGTTGTTCACTCAATTCAATACAGTGAAACCTCTGTGCATCGTTCCCAGACCCATTGTTTCCCTGGATGTATCATTCATTTTTCCTCACCCCACTCCCATGAAATCAATGTTGGATTTTCCTGGATGGATCGTTTTCCTGCATGGATGGTTTAATTTTCCTAGTCCCTTGAAAAACGATGGATAGAGGTTTCACTGTAATTGATGAAAATCCTACCTAGGCATTATATTTTATTAGACTCGTTAGATAGGGTTTACGATTTTCTCATCATTTAATTTAATTGGAAACATAGGATAATTGTAGCTACTAAAACATTGGAATCAAAATGTTTAGTAGCTATTTTAGTTGAACTAATTAATTTCTAAATTGAAAACTTGTTTTATTGCTCACATATCTCTCATCTTCATTTATTATCTCTATTCATTCAAGGCTATCAAGATTTCGCTGCATGGCGGCTCGTCCAGCCCACAAAAGAAGTTGCTGCTGGATGCAAGGCTGTACGTGAAACCTGTGGACAAGCTGAGTGACGGCACGGTCGTCGTAGAGGTCAAGGGAGAAACCCAGAACCAGGTGAGGCTTGGTCATACATCGAAATAACTTGCACCCTGTTTTCATTACTGTTCAACTACTAACTTAACTGTGAGTGAGTATGCTAGTAGTAACAAAAGCTACTGTCGTAAACTTACGATCGTAAGTGAGGACACTGTATTAGGCGTACTAGCGTAAACGAAAATAAGTTTGTACCATTGTGAGACTTGAGTTTCTACTGTCATCTCAAACCCACACTAAGTTTGGTTTCTTGCTGATTAAAAGGCTGTATTTCGAATATAATGTTCTCGCAAGAAAAAACTAAACTCTCTCCAAACTAGAAATACGATCATGTTTCACCTTGCAGCGTGACTATCGTAGGATGGTGTAATGAATACGATTTGTTACAGTAAATTGTGGTTACGAGAAGTTCTTAGAATTGTATTAATTATATAGAATTGTATTAAGCCTATTGTAAAAACATTCAACTCGTTGAAATGGATCAGATTATTTGCTTGGAATATATATATACATAGTTATACGATCATGCTAAACAGTTACATTGGTGACCATCAACAAGTAAAATGAATTCAAGTTTTAATTTACAAGTTCGTGAAACCGTAGAAAACGATAAGCAAGTAATAAAATCCCAATGCATCAGCTAAATAATATCACGTTCTTTGATATCAATACATTCTATCAAGTCCTACAATTATATAAGAAGATCAATAGGTAATTGTTTTCTTGTCTCTCAGGGACCAAGCTGTGCGACGACAGTTGATGCACCATTAGCACCGACTCTGAAGTCAATCTCACTTCCGCCAAACGTTGCCAGTTCGGTGAGTAGGGTTGTCTATCAGAACATTAGTTTAGCTGGTCACATTGAAGTGTGTGGTGGAAATATCTGTAGAAGGTGTGTTGTCAGATGCAAAATACACTTTCTGTACATTCCACTTTTCACCTGATCTGATGGATTGATTAGGCCATTTTTTCTCAGCTGGTTAGTGAGCTGGTAGCTGTACAATGGGCATTTGCAAAAGGTCACACATCTTTTGTTGAATAAGGTCTTTCAAAGTGTTTGATATCTGATATACTTTGAAACATAGTGATATTTCTTAATGATGATCATTGATCATATATTATGTGAAAGTGGTTTTTTGATCAACTTCACTTCAAGTAAGGCTATTATTTGTCTACATCATGAATAGTAATTCATTTTTCACTAGGTCTATATGTTTGAATACTTGGTTTCTTTAGTCATCTGGTAAATAATAGTACCTCCCACAGATATAAAATGAAATCTAGATATAAAAAATCTACTAGGTCTTTATAAAAGAAAAGAAAAAAAAATCTAGTTGTATATTATCCCATAATTACCCGGAATAGAATCTCCCGCTACATCTGAGGTATTTAATGAGATGTTGAACTCGGCATGAGCACCATCTTCAACTTTTATGCGATCGCTTCACTCAACATCATCGTGACTAGACAATCTTGAAACTAAGGAATCTACTGGCTAGAATGACATTCCGATGAGTCTAGCTAGTTAAGAGATGCGGACCTTTGATTGCTGGTCCCCTAGCTGATATCTTCAACCATTCATTTCATACTGGTATTGTCCCTGAAAAATAAAACTCGGAATCTTTTGCGTGATAGTCAAGAAAAGATCCACACATCTGTTGAAACTATCGTCCAATACTTCCTTCTCGAGAGTAATGGAAGTGATTGTTGAAAGTGATTCTTATAGCTGTAGTCCACTTGTGAGATTACTGGTGCAGGTGCATCTTTATGATTTTAATTGATTCATGCTTTCTTTCCATTATTGTCGTGTAACAAATCTGACGAATATGTTCCCGCATCCTAGGTGATCATCTCTATGCCCGGTGAAACAGAATACTGGGTTCAGCTGACCAGCACCTTCGATGCTCTAATCAGTAACCTAGTAGGTGCCATGTGCAACGATGCAGACACGTTTGAGACCATATTGAGTCTTGAAGTAGGAGACTTGGTTGCGGCCAAGTGCGAGGGCGTCTGGTAAGTTGATAATTTATCTATAATATAGTTGATAATTTGTAATTTGTCTTTCATTTATGCGGCTCGCGTTGTACTTTCATTTTCTAATATTTAGATGTGTTGCTATTATTAGTGTGTAAGGTTTGGCAACTTCAGACAAAAGACAGGACTAGCCAAGGTAGTGTTAGTCGGTCAAATCCCAAAAAATGTCCAAGTCATTTCGAGTCCGCCTCTTGCGTTCGGCGACCATCAAACTGTTTGGGAGGTAGCCGTGCGGAGGATAGTGGACAACGCCCGTTTATTCGCCAGCGCCGCAGAACAAATCTGCGAGACAGGCACATGCAGCGTAGTGGTTAACGCGCTCGCTTCATGTGATACGGGTGGGGAGGGGAATTTCGAATCCAGTTCGATCCCTGCCGCCATTAATCTTTAATAGAATGTGTGCGAACGAAGTTTCATCGCATCGTTTTCGTATATGCATGTGTTACGTACAACTATATCCAACGTTTTAGATCTAATGCTCACGCTCGCATTGTTGCTTAACAACAACGGGAATATATGTTCTACTACAGTAAACTCTCGTTAATCCAAACACGGTTAATCCGAAATTTGACATATTTCGAACTTGCCAGCGGTCCCCGGCGGAAAGTATTGGCATTTCAATGTTAATTAATATGGTTAATCCGAATTTCGGTTAAACCGTAATTCGAACTAATATTTCGTCCCTTCAATAGCTTCAACACTGATTTCGGATTGGATAATTCAAAATAATCCGAGTGAATTCCGTGAAGTTATCACTGTTTTCCCAATTTCCATCCTTTTTATTTGACGCGTAAAAATGAGTGGAAGCATGCTCAGCTGTCCCATGCTTTGTGTACCGAATGCAGTCGACCTTGACGAAGTCTGAGCTCGGAACACTCGTTCGTCCGACTCGGGACGGCCGAGCGCCAATAGAAACGGGCCATATGAGGATCACGCGTCACGGAGATAGCCGAGTACACACGATCAGCGAGGCCCTTAGCAACGGATCTATCACGTAGTCTCAGCCGGTGACACAGCTTCCTCTAGCGCGCAATACGAAATTAACTATATTCTGAGCGGGAAATATTACTTTTTGATTAATCTGAATTTTTATAAACCGAAATCATTTTTTTTAGGTCCCTTCGATTTCGAATTAACGAGGGTTTACTGTATTGGGGCATTTCACCATTGTTTATGTCGTAATTCGACATTCATTCATGCAAATACTGTACCACTGCCCGGCTGTTAGCCCTAGCTGTAATAGCTACAAGAGACATTTATTTAGCAAGCATTTACAAGCATTGATCAATAATAAAAACACAATTATGTTTGAACCAGGTATCGAATGACAGTCGTCGAGGCTAAGGCCCCATTAGTGAAAGGCCACTTTGTCGACTATGGATTTGAGGAGACTGTGGGTGTAGCAGATATTCGTGCTTTGCCGCAAAAATACGCCATGCAACCAGCACAGGTAATTTTTGTAATTTGTAATTTTTTGTAATTTTTGTAAAATTTCACCCTCGGTCTTTGGTAATCTATTCAGGTTAATCATGGTGCATGTCATGTATGTTTTACCAAGATACAGTTGTCTATTTTATGAAATTGACCAATTAAAAACGTGGCTCATGAGCTTGGGCTTTGTAATTTATGTGTAGTAGCTTCTCTTTCATAAATTCATATGTATACCGGTACATTGTTGTATGGTAAATTGTATTTGTATCAAATTAGGGCAGATACTTTCATAAAACAACTTTTTATAAAACTAAAATGAAGTTAGCTGCAGATGCAGCAAGTCCCTTTAGGATGCAAATAAATTCTTCTCTATCTAGGCCCAATGTTTCTTTGGTTCTTCAGTTTCGTAAGACTACAGTTCATCCCATGTGTATAAAATATGTCTTGCATCACATCTTTTCAGGCAATTAAGATCGAGCTAGCTCCAGGAACGCTGCGAAGGTACAACAACCTTGCTGAAGAGGCTGTGATCATGGTCCAACCTGTTGGAACGGTTAGTTTTTCACTATGGATGTACACCTCAAGTTCAATACAAAACATTGAAATAATTCAATACTCCCCATCGATGTCATGTGTAGGCCTTATGTCAAAATTATAAACGAAAACTAATATAGTAAACCCTTGTCAGTTCGAAACTCAGAGTACCGGTAGTATAAAGAAGACATTTTTAATTGAAAATTTTTAATCGACGAAAATAATTGTGACAAATGTTATTAGAATGGATAGTTCTTTGAATTATTTCAACTGTTAACTTCATCTTATTCTAAACATAATTTCTCTTCTGGTCTGTTCGATCATCGGCGATCGACCTATCGAATCGATAAAAGCAAACAGCTGGTAGGTCCTGCGCACTGCACTGACAGCTTTTGAAACATTTGCAGTCTATTTTGATAAACACTGTAGATGTTCGAAATAAGATCATTTTCGAACCTCAATTCAAGGTTCGGTTCGAATTCGAACCGGTTTGCCCAACCCTTGAAATATGTCTCTTCTGTCAGTGAACTCTCCAAAATGAGTTTCCTGACTCATTAACATCAGTAAGTTGCTGCTTACGGTACGTATTCTCTCCCTTCTACCCAATTCGTATAAAAATCACATTGAATGCGTTTCAGCATTTGTGTGTTCTAAGTGTATTTTTTCAGTCTTTGTTCTTCTCAGTTCTTGTGAACCTCTCCTGTTCTTCTATTACAGACTCCCTCCGGGACTATCGTCGTAAAAGTGATGGAAGCCGCAAGCACTCCGGTGCGTCGGTGCGACACGTCGATTGTGTTGCCGGCAGGTGAATTCACCGAGGTAAGTACAATCAATTTCATCTTGTGGTCGGAAACTGGTCAATAGTTGCATATTACCCCGTAATCTTTCCTTCTGAAGATGAGAACGTAAATTGTTCACAAAATTGGTGTAGTATAAATTTCGTGTGTGATGGTAATAGAGCATTTAAATGTCATCATTATATGCACACTTTGACCTGAAACACTTGTCTAGAAGTATTAAATCATCCAGTAGGCCTACTCACTTATTAAGGTGCGTGCATATTTCTGCATTGAGCAACTTGCAACACGCGTTCAACGCCAGAAGGTTTTTACTGCTCGGCATTCTCCACTTAGCTTTGTCGCTGGTATAGGCCATGCAGTCAACCACATAAGTTTGATAGGAAATTAAGATTATTTTCGCTTAATATATTACCTCCGAACGATTCCACAAGTCTTTCGTAGTCGCAGCCGGTGACGTAGCTTCCTCTTATCGCGCAATACAAAATTGACTATATTCTGAGCGGGAAAAATGACTTTTGAGTTAGTCCAAAAATCAAGAATTTGAAAAAAAAATACGAGTTGCTTTCCTTGTAATTATTTGAAATGTTTGCAGCAAAAACAATAGTTTGCCATGCGTCATTTTACGTAATAATCGTGTGCTCCCGGGTATGTTCAGCAACCTGTCCCCTTCCCCCCTCACCATTGTAGCAAGAAAACCTAGCTGTGAACGTGTAGTGCACATGTACAGTGTCAGTGGCACGCGCATCTGTGTTGAGGCCCCTTCACAACGGTTTCTCACGTCTGCTAGCAACTAGTGCAAGCCAATACCAAGGGTCTCATGTGCATCCTGAATAGAGCGCTGGACATTTCAATCAAATGGATTTTTGACGGTACCGGAGGCTGCAGGTGCGACTTTACGACCATACAAAGGGTTTTTCACAAATGGACTGTCAAAAACGGGGGTGCGACTTATATGCGAGTAAATACGGTGCCTTACAACAGGTTTCATTCGAATCGTTGGCTTGAACCAGACTAGTATTTACAGAATGGTTTGTTGTGGATTGTAGCTTGTTATGTAAGAACATTTAACCCTTTATCTTTGTGGCTTTGATTGGTGTGGTGTGGTGTGGTATGGTAGATGGTAAGCTTCATATTTGCTCACTGTATATAAATAAAGTACAGTTTATACAGTCATGTCGATAGCAGTGTCCACCCAGGCACTTCGAAACCTACAAAACTAGAGAAATGTATACGATTTTGAAGATTTTCAGCTTATCACGTATCACAAATGAACGGACTTTATTGGGTATTTTTGTACTGAAACTCGACTTACGCTGGATTAATTATTTAGTGAAATTATTAGTAACATTCGAGATACTGGCCTGTCGAGCTTACCTGGTGGTTTCACTTGTCTGGCAATCTTGTTCTATTTGAAAATATTTGCATCTAAGATACAGTGCATAGTGCTATCCAAGATGTGGTGAAAATAAACAAATGCGCTTGGCTTATAAAATGATTTCAATGCACTATGGGCAGCTGGGTTTCTCACCACAATATACTACGTATTATAATGGACTAAAAAACGGTTTTACATATCATTATCAAGTATTGCATTTTAAATGGTTTTCCTTGAAATTTCATGGTTAACCATTAGCCAGCTGCTTGTGTGCAAGTTACCTACGATCTTCTACAGGGATAAGTGTTTTTTCGAATTCATGATTCCAAGTGCCATTATGACATGGCAGTATGAAGAGTATAGTGTAATGTTGAGGACAGATTTGGTGATAAGTCTTTCAGAATGCCTTTTTATAACTTTGCTTTTTTTACTTTTACGCGACCAGGCCCAAAGGACCGCGCGCTGCTACATGTGTGCTCCTCCACTGAGACCTGTCTCTTACTCGGTTCCGCCACGTATCCTATTCCCAGCACAAGCAGGTCCTCTCTGAGCTCATCGCGCCACCTCTTTTTCGGTCTCCCCACGGGTCTTCTCCCTTGTGGGACGAAGTCCAGAACCGTCGCTGGTAAACGATAGGCGTCCATACGCACGACCGCCTTTATATAACATACGCATATATATAATATATAATGCACGCCTTTTTATAACATTTTTGCAATATGTCAATATATGCCAAAGAACATTACAAGATTTTGTCATATTCCCTTACATGCCACTTATATTGCATCGTAAATAAGATTAAATAAGAATAAGAGATATTATTTAATATAGAAAGAGCATTTTGGTCATTGTATTCATTATGGGAATGCAAGTTGATTTTTCTTACCGGTCAAAGATTAGCCTTCGTATTATAAAGTTTTGAAATTTGTATTTGGGCATCACTTTTCCAAAATTAATAACATATTTGTTCTTTCTCTAGCTCGACCACCTTATTAAATGTTGACAGATTTTTATTTGGAGTTGAGTAGGAGGGAATTAATTATGAAGGGAGTGTGTAAAGCCCCATTTACACGGTCCAAGTTGTCATCCAACTTCTGTGATTCAAGGTTGGTTACAATTTCTTGGACTGTCTAAATGGAAAACTTGGAGCAAAAAGCTATCATCCAACCCTTGGACACATCTTTTCATCCAAGTCATTTTGTTTAGGAAATTCCTATTTTTTGTCCAACCTTTGATGACGTCAACCAAGCAGAGGCTTTGACGTCACACGAGTCTATCGCGCATGCGCACTCAACGGCAACCGCTTGGTCTCCCGACATATCTGATTGTCAGTCAGCTGTTGCTAAGTCATCTAGATACTCGATCAGCATGTTCAACTATTGGGATTAATGTGCCATGTATGGCCTTCAATATATTGGACCGTGTAGACAGGCGTTCACTGTTCCATCCTAGTTGCTGTCAAAGTATTTGGACAAACCCTTGAATCCATGGACTTGGATGAAAACTTGGACCATGTAAATATGACTACAATTGTAATTGTAAATACATTTAATTGTATTTAATTATAATTTAATTGTATTTAATTGTGTGTAATGTAATTGTATGTAATTGTATTTAATTGTGTGTAATTGTAAATACAATGTAGGGTACAAATATTTTGAAAATTATTGTATTAATACCAGTAATATAATACATTTAAATAGTTCAGTATTTATTATTCATTCAAATAGCAATGCTAAGTCGTAGTCATACAGTGGAACCTCTTGAGTACATTTTTTAGGGGAAAAGATAGAAAAAACTTACCTTAGTGAGGAAACTATTTAACCTGTGGGAGCATATGGATGGGATCAAACCCTAAAACTTACTACGGCGAAGAATGTACTAAAGAGAAACTTACTAAAGAGGTTCTACTGTAGGTATTTGCAGCAATACTATATTACAATTTGTGAGAGTGATTGTATTGACCAATCAGATACCTGAATCTCGTTACAATATTCAAACTGAATTCATCTTATCTTATATTCGCTTACCATTCTCGCTTCCAGGTTATTTATGTAGTCAAGGAAGATGACGAACTGTGGATTCAGCCAAATAATGTTGTAGAGCTGACCGAGATAATGAAGATTTTCAATAGCAACAAACACAATCTAGTGCGGTGTGAAGTTAAAGTTGGAGTCATGGTTGCAGTACAGTTTGAAGGGTTGTGGTGAGTATAAAGCCATACTATTCACTGTTTACTGATTATGTGTCTGGCACATACATATTATATTCCGCTCTTATTCGAAGCGTCGCAACACCTATGGGTGATAATAATTTCATGTACAGAAACTTAACTTGAAATGTGCTGAATCAATTGATATAGGGAAATTTATGAAATAATTCATTATTAGAATATATTTGATCATTATTAAAATTTATTATGTTATTAGAACACTTTTTTTATGTCGAAAATATTATTTTACCCGGTTTGTAACCATCATATCAGTACATTAGGCCTACATACTTCTTTAGCCATTTTGAATTCAATATAGTGTAGTCATTTGAGCCATATTGATTTCATTATTTGAGCCTCGAAACAATGGCCACATCCTATCGCGAACAGCGATGCCTATGCGTGTGTGCGACAATAATCTCATGAGTATCATAATAGAAACATTGCAAAATTGTGCTGAATCGAGTGTTATATAGTACATTGTCTCTTTTTGTGAGATCTGAGTGAGACGAGCCAAAAAATCGCCGATTGTACTAAATATAGGCCTACTGAAGTTTCGAGGTTGTATTGTCGTTCAGATTATTCAAATTGACTATATGTTATTCATCGTGAGCTGATATCCGTGGGCGTTTTGTAACACTATTGACATGACTATTCTAAAAAATTATATTTTTTGTATGTATGTTGGATGGAGTAGACTTTCTTATTTAAGTATCACTGTATCACCGGATCATAGATCCTTTGGAAGCTTTTTATTTGCTTGGAACAGTTGTTTAACCAAATTAGCCTCGTTACTACTGAAGAATCGCTACCTCAGAAACTTCATTGAGTTCTCAAAACCCATAGAATTGGATTTAAAAAATCTGTGAGGCATGGCTTCCCCTTGCCTTCACTATGCCTTCACCGTCACTGTGCAGACTTACTTTTGGTAGGCTCACACAATTTAGGCCTAGTCTTTATCTGGGTCGCTTAAATGACAAAGTGGCTCTGAACATTTACACTCACCTATAAAAATTATCCAAAATGCAAGCCGTCTCAAAGTAATGAAATATAAGGTGAAAAAAACTGAAACCTCCCTGCGGGGAGGGTGAGGCCAGCCCTCCACACCCCCTTTCGGGATAATATTACTAGTACAAGTCTACATCTGTGCCAGGCCCTACCTAATGAAAGTCCTGCATACACTTATGCTTTTATCTCAAACTTACAAAATAGAACCTATCATCATGCAAATGAAAAAATTCCCTAGGACAGTGTGGCCCCCCTCTCCCTTCCGGAATTACTGAAATATTGAGCGCCCTGGTACTTCTTCTATAGGACTACATCCCTGTCTGGTTAGTCCTAATGTGTGAGGTACTGGCGGGGCCTATAATGTATTTTGTGTTTTGAACTAGGTCTCGTGCTAGAGTTGTTGCTGTTGAACCCAGAATCCAGGTACAATTCATTGATTACGGTAACATCGACTTCGCTACTGCCGACGACCTACGTGCCTTGCCTGAAGATATGTTGAACATTCCATCACAGGTAATTATCTCTTGGAAAAACAAGTTGCTGGTAGTAGAAATAGTGGTAGCCACAAACTATTATGAGTATGAGCTAGTATGTAATTCTTTTATTTTACTAATGTAGACTTCTTCAAACTTCGCTGTTGAGGGTAAATCTAATTCTGACAATGTGATAATATCCTGAAGATTGATTTGGGTCATTTTCTCATCTATATTCATTTATTTATATTGGGTTTAACAACACACTATACTGAAGATTTTTTGACTTTGATGAATGATGTATGGGATGATGACAAGTAAGATCATTTATTTATTTATATTGGGTTTAACAACGCACTCTACTGAAGATTTTTTGACTTTGGTGAATTTATCTACCGTATATTGGATTTAACGATGCACCATAATGAAGGTTTTTTTTACTTCTGTGAATGGTGTATGAGATGATGGGATGATGACATGTAAGGTAACTTTATTGAATGTTTTTGGATTTTAACTATAGTGGGAAGGAGTCAGTCCTGGCCTGTTGTTAAGGTTCATCCAATTTTCCCCTTGAAGTCTAATCTTAGTGGGATTTTTAGAAACTTTGTGGTGGTGATTCTCAAAAATGGTCCAACTGATTTGACCCAAAAACTAAGACAGTTCTAATTTGAATAAGTCCACATGTTCAGAAAAAAATGTCATGTTGATCAGTCGAACACTATCACACAGAGCTCCGTAAGAGTAGAATGGAATTATTCGCTATCTATTGCTCAACCAATTGTTGTTTTTACCAGTCAGATCTGCTACATGTACTACTAAGAATATAAATTTGAATGGTGATGTATTACTCATTTAGTAATTATTTATTACAGGCAATAAGAATCAGGCTGGCGCCAAACACACCGGAAGCGATTAGGTCACTGGTGGTGTACGACACATTCTTTGCCATGCCCATCTCTGAGGTAGTGTATACAGTTCAACTATTGGTGGGATTTAGAATATTATAATAGTATTACAGAGAGCCAGTTGTCTCAACTCTGAGGTCCGGTTTTTTGAACTGATTGTTAAGGGATTATGCGGTAGTTAGCGGATTAATTTGTTATCTGTGTTACCAACTTGTTATATTAATGATTAGGCCAAATTAACTTTTTATTCGGTTACGCCCATTATTTTCGTAAGCCTACCTTATTTAGTAGCTACCAGATTAATAGTCAAGTAGGAGTTTGTAAAACTGGCTCTTAATTGAATAATTGGTTAATAATTACCGGTACTTGAGGTACAGAAATAACATAGACAACCAAGGGTGGTAACAAGTTTATTCACTAATTCTTGCTTAATTCACTGATCATCACTTGGTACAACTGGGTTGTCATGTTGAAATATAAATTAAGAATAGGGCCTACATGAAAATTAATATTACGTTGGTTCATAGAATGGAGGACGCACTTCTAAAGACTAGTAAGCCTACTTTTTTCTGTACAAGAGTATTTTGACTTTTCCAATTCAATCTCAACACATTCATTTCATTTGTGAAGTATCTAAAATTGAATAGAATTGATTATTTTAATTTTCTCTATTTTTTTACTGGCATAGATTGATGTCATTTCATATGACTGTAGACATTCTAATATTTTTAATAATTATTAGTAGGTAACTAAAATGAAATATTGTTTTACTTTCATCTCCATTTATCATCATTCACTCATTCACATTCTCATATTAATTTTAGTACTTGACACGGTTTATACAATGACATTGTTCACAAACTATGAATAAATAAATAAAATAAATAAATATCTTGATCATATATTTTGACTCGTCAAAATAATGTACGAACGATCTGACTAAATTAATTATTATTCCAGTTGATATTTATTAACCTTGATGCAGGCGTATTATAAACTTGAATCTTGACGTGTTCAATCGCACAGTTGTGAATCAATTTAGACTCGTCCATTTGGATTATCGTGTTCAAAATAGCCAAAGATGACTCTTCATTTTGTATTATTCATTCCAACAAAACGTTCGCCTGTGCGTGATGGCCGGTACCGGTAGTCGTGTTCTTTCACCTTCGGTCCCATTGAACATGCTACTATCTGGTCAGAAATGCTGACTAGTTTTAGTGACCCAACTAAATTATGATTGAATTTATTTGTTACAGGCCCCAGATGGTAGTATCATCATGCAGGCTCATCTATAATCTACTCTTACAATGCATCACTATTACTCTATACTGCTGTTATTATTAGTACTACTATATAGCCTACTATTACTTAATCGTGACTACCAAATATTAATATTTTCTAAATACTCAAGTCATTCATGTTGCAATCACAGTATTTTCATTTTTTACTTATTTTAATTCTTATTTTTATATTTCTTATACCGTGCTTATAGTTGACATTCAACATGTATCATTTCAATAAAAATGTTATAGTCACATAGACTTTTTTGGCTCCTCTGACATGATTATGCCAATTATACCTCTCCATTACTTTATTCGTAATTTTCTACTTGGCCCTACTTACCCAACACATGTAAGCACCTGTGATCTAGTGGTGTAGGATGTGACACCTATTCCGGCATCAATTGGGACCTTCATCTCTCGTGGATACAAGTATACTACCACCGATCAGTCTTCAGTTAGTTCACCTACTCTCTCGGAGCCTGTCCCGTATTTCTTCCTCTTTGGTCCCGGACTCATCAACAGAAAATGACATTGTTTGTAAGAGATGCAAGTTGGTATAATAAGGTAGAGTGGAGTAGGCTGTAACGAAATGCCCAGAGGTTTCGGCGTAGGCCTGGCCTATATTCGACTACATTGGTTTGGTTTTCTGGTACATGAGTGAATCTTGTAATGCCATTTTTCGAAATCCTTACTTTTCGCATGGGAGATTATTCCTTGTCGCAAGATGTTTGGCTGCAGTTATGTTTTTTTTTTTTTTTTTAATAACATCGAAACTTGATACAAAATCATTGTTCCCCAATTAAGGCTAAGGATGAGAGTAGGATCGTTTGGATGGGGCGATCTTATCACCCCATTTTATTATTATTTTAAATTAAAGCAATGAACTTTGACACCAGGTCTACGCTGTCTGTGACCACACATCTTCGCCAGTTATAAATGAACCAGATAGGCCTAGCAATTCAATTTAGAAGTTGTATTTATGTTAACCAACAACCACACCATCACCACTCAATTTGTGAGCCCCCAGATAACCGCAAACCAGCTGTTTTGGAATGTTATGCAAACTATTTGCTAAATAAAAGATATTACTACTGTACTTACAAAAGAGCTCAATTCACGGGTTCTTCCAATTGTTCAAACAGTTGACTACGATAACTGAAATGTTCAGTTTGTTGTTTTATTGGTACACTTGTCTACCATTTAATTGGTACAATTTATCTAATGAATCTTGTTAGATGAGCAAATGGAACATTCCATTTTACTGCTGGAAAAAATCGTACGTGCGTTTAGGTTTTTTTCTTTCATACCTTGAATATCAGAATGGGATTGGTCTCAAGCAAAATCGGTTCAACAATTTTTCAGGAAAATGAAAAACATGATTAGATTAGGCCTAGACAAGGGTAGGACAAAACCAAATATAAACAAAGAAATGAAAATGATGCATCAAGGTCTCACTTAACTCAGTCCTGAAATGATATGAAGGACCTTATATTTGAATAATTTAATGTGTTTTACAATTTTTTTGGTATCGTGGAATATGGAAAAATATGGAATGTCCAACATAAATTGTTAATTCAAATTATTGGATTCGACAGTTCATGTATATTATAACAAGCAATTTATCTTGCATATTATGGTGAATGGAATTAATGTTGGGATTTAGAGGCGTGTCGACAGCCATTTTGCGCCCAAGATATAAAATGGTATATGATATAAGATTATATTAAACAATGAGTCAATCAACTTCAATTTGTAAGGGGAATTTTGCTTTGTTGCTCAGTGAATACGGTCGAAATTATGTGCATTGGAGTTTAAAGCGTTCCTGATGTTGTCAAAAGAAGGAAAGAGACCATCAAGTGGGCATTGCCTTTGCCTTATACAATTTAAAATGTATAAAATGGAAAATATCCAGTAGGCCTACATATATAAAGAAAAATGCTCGTGAAATGCTTATGTATATAATTTTCTAAAATTGAATTGCTTTTCTTTTCAAGTTGTAATTAATCGATTTGACAGTCCTGTCAGTACTTATAACTTTTTGTTATTAAATGGAGCAGCATAATCCTTCTATGTTGAACGTTCTCGTCATTACAAATTGAATTACTGGCTCATCTACTAACTATGCAGCATGTTTTTACATTTTATATGTACTGGTATTATCACAACACATTTGGCACAAATATCAATCCTCCTCTGTACACTTCTTCCACAGGATGCTGCCCTTGAAAAGCCGTACCGTGAGACTGAAAATGCCCAGCCTACCAGTCCACAGTGCGTTATTAACTAATACGGCTCGGTACGAAGACTGACCTTTTTACGTTTGCCTCGTAATTTTTACTTTCAATAGTGCAGTAACGTCCACGTTATTGCATTGTTTTATACTTTTATATAACTCATGTTTTTATTTGCTAATGTTAATTATTTCTAGTGAAGTTTTGTTCTGAGTATTTAGGGTAGAGAAAGTCAATGGAGGTATCTTTATTACATTCCATGTGCCACAGTAGGGATTTACTAATGTCACCTTACTGTAACGTCTTTCAATACAATGGGTGGTTTGCAAGAACGAAGTTTAAGTCCGGCCCACCTTAGACGGCGGCTATAGTAGGCCGGGGTTTAAACTTCGTTCTTGCAATTCACCCAATGTAACCTCTAATACATTCTTCAGGGGACTGGACTAAAACAAACGTACCTTGTTAAACTTGAATATGAACTACAGGTAATGAGAAACTTACCAAGAGGATTACTACTCATTTTTGTTTGATAATGAAAGTGCATGACGTAATGGTAGGCTGATGAAGAATAAAATGATATAGAAAGATCAATATGAAAATTTTAAAAAAATATAGATAATGAGTCATCGTGAACTTTTATGGCAGGCTTTTTTAAAGCTTTTGAGTTAGCATGTTTAACAGCCTGTACATACTTAGAACTTTTTCATGTTATAGTAATAGGTATGGGAAAACCATTATCAAATGTCTCTCTAGAGGTTATGCTAGAACTGCGCTAGCGTAGGGTGACCGTATTGAGAAAGAAACATCTTGTATAATGCTAAAGATATTGGAGTCGAAACATTTCACACCAAATTAACGCAGGTAAATGTCTGTAGTCTTTTAGTTGTGTTTTGAGTGTTTTTTTAGTACTACAGTATATCAATCATCGATAGATCTATCCTATATAGTAATTGCTTACTACTCTATGCAAATGTGTCTGTCCTTGTAGGATAGGTTCTATACCAGTTATTGATGTAAATTGGGCTCAAATTGTTTGAAGTAGAATTAAGAAAGTGATCAGAGTAATATTGCAGTTTTTTAAATACCGTACCATAAGGCAAAGAACTTCCATGTCCTTGGGTGTTTATACGTAAGTACTCGCTTTATACAGACACAGCGCGGAAAAGACGAAGAAATTGAGTGCACAAAGCAAGACGCGCAATGGTTAGAAAGCAACGAAAGCCTGCATTGTGAAACAATTTGCTTGAGTTCTACTAAAAGACGCTGCATTTTCAGGAGAGTTCCATGTGTTATATATTTCTTCCGATTCCACAAAACCAGGACATTTGATGGTCCCGAGAGGATTTCTTTAGACGCCGGAACAGGAAGTTCAAAAGAGGGACAATTCCGGGAAAACTGGGACGAGGGGTCACCCTATACTAGCAGCAAAAGGTATTGTTTCTGTAATCATAACTAACCAGCAGCTTACCTCGCGTTTTTTTTTACAATTCATATTTGTTTGCTGGGTTCAATAACTGTACAGTCTGAAAGCATTAGTATACTATCTAAAAAGGTTATGTTACATGTATACTCTCGTCATCGCCAATGAAATGCTGGATTTCTTGTCTAGGTTTTATCTGTTGGTGCTGTCTTATAATCATTCATTTCCATGATTTATATTTCTCAAAGATTGTTGAATCTTATAATAATAAGGAAGCATTAAGTATATAGGGGGAACCTATATACTTGATGATGGAGGCATAGGTGCATCAACTAGAATACAACTAGCCACAGTGAATACGCTATCATACTGATGCCAAATGCAAAATACCGGTTTAATTGTGTAGCTGCTAACTATGGTGTACCGGCAACGACCTTGCAGGTTGAATCATATCTTTCATTTTCATGATTTAATCTCTCCAAATGTGTGATTGTTGTTTATATAATAATTTGTTGTGGTTCATATCGCCAAGTTTTGAATTGATGTTATATTATTCTGTCTAATAGTAATAGCTAATTTGTAGGGTCTATACTCCATAACTAAACCAGAATTGCAACAGTATTACAGTATTGCTTTCCCGCAACATCTGCAAATCGATAATTTCCACAGAATGTGTTTTATCATCTGTTTTAATCTCTTGTTTGTCTACACACTACAGTGCATCATGTGATTAATTACTCCGGTAAAATACAGTGTTATAAACTGCTGGTTTCAAAATTAGTCTTATCGACCATGCACATAACCTTTACGAGATGGCAATAATGGCAGCTACGGTGCTTGTTTGCATTACAGTTACAATGCTGGTCTAATTGAAAAGTCTTGTCCACGAAAGAAGTAATATCTACTGGCAAGACGAGCTTTTAGCGGATCGACTATATCAACTTTTAAAGGTGTCCCTTTTATCAGTTTTAGTTACTGTGCTCGGTAATGCCTCACATTTGTTGGTAGGTTAGATATCACAGGTTTCTCAAAGTAAAATAATTATCATGATTTAGCTTGCTATCAAGAACGTAGGTTTGCTCTGTCTGACCTTACCACTAGCAGGCAGTAGTGTAACTTGCCTTGTTACAACCACAATTGTAACAAAAAACTAGTTATGAACAATATAACTGATACTAGTACCACGGACCGCCACTATTAAAAAGACTGATGAACAGTACCATCGTTCAGAAAAGGTCAACCCTAGAGCAGACAGAGTGTAGTGCTAGAAATGTAAACTTGTAGGAGTAGGACAAGTAAAATTGGATCCAACAGGGAATAAATCAGAATTGAAACAATTTGAATTTTGTATATTTTATTATATATTATGGTGTCACAATCTAAGATTTATAGTCTTAGTTCTGCTACTACGAGTCTTTGGAGTCGCACTTCGAATGAGCTGTCTGCAGCCGTCCTTTGCCCTTTGGATCGAATAAGGGTGAGGTCTTCGAGATGTCACTGAAATAAAGAAACATTTGTAAGTAACCAAAAACAGCTCTAGGTAAACTAACCAATAAAAAGTTGAAAAAAGCAACAAATAGAAAAGAATTTCATGAAATTCACATGATAAAAACTCCAAGTCAAAATAGAACTGGGTCGATCCAGCCAATTGGCCAACCAATGTGAATTGAAGCTAAAAGACTGAGTTATTAATTATTACCCTGTTACTTGACAAATGTTCTAATCCCTGGCTAATATTAAAACAAAAATTATCAACACATATTGACAGGTACCTTTAATTCAAAATTCAGTGGACCCAAAATTACCTATTTCGTATGTCACCGAAGCAACAATTATTTCAAATTGGTCTCATGAATGGGTCAAAACTCTGTAGGGACCAACTATTGTTTGAATTACAGCAAAATTTGAAACATCAGAGATTGAATTAACGAGGACTCGATGCGGTCAAATTATAGGTATGTAGGTGTTGTCAAATGACACTCAACAACTACAATAGCATGCATACTTATTTGCATTTAATATACCAGTAATTTGATGGTAAAGATTTACCAAACCTAAACTACGCAGAAATCTACCTCTAGATGAAATCGAATATCAAATATGTTGAAAAACAAAAGCAGAACTCACCATTATCCTTGTGAATCAGTGCATCGGGATGAACGTTCGGATAAATAAGCGGAACGTCGAAACTTGAAATCACTTTTTTCACCTTGAAAAACTTGTGTCCTTGAACAGGTGCTGAAGAGCAAGAAAGGTTAGCATTAGTATCAGACACAAAACTGGGCACTAAAATGAATCAAAGTGACAAGCAACGATTGTTGCTTAGCCAATAGTGAACCGGCCAAGAAGAGAAACCTTCAAATTTTCCATTGGTATGTCAACAGTTAAAAACAAAAATTGTCTTCCAAAGAGTCTTCCCGCACATTATATTGGAGGAAAAAAGGGAAAACTCGGCATTTTGTGACAGGGTCATTTGAACAAAAATGTCTCTAGTGCTTTTTAATTGCTCTTTTGAGCAAGGAACGCGTAGAAAAACTAAGGTAGGTAAAGAAAAAGTTCTTTTACAAAATATTTTTGTTCGAGTGTCTTTTAAGCAAGGAATGCGTAGAAACACTAAGGTAGGTAAAGAAAAAGTTCTGTTACAAAATATTTGTGTTCGAGTGTCCTCTTCATAGTACTTTGTGCTAATTAAATTGATTACTATTAGGCCTACTAGTATAATGGTTTTGATTACCTTCCGTTACAAGTGGCACAGCCGGTCTGATGTGTTGCGCCAGCGGACGCTCTTGGCGAGAATGGGGCATGGATCGACGTTCCATGCTGGGCTGATTTGATCCAGAAACTGAAGCATAAGAAGAACAAGAATATGGTTATGCTTGAAAATAAGCACAAAGTGTTGGAACCTATAGGGGCCTACTGCTAAATATATATTGACATAGAAGAGGCATCATTTTCCCACCTTGATCTTTCCTGGCTAAGTTCAATGCCCTAATTGAATGAAAATAATTATGGTGTAAGCAATACTTTTTGAGATATTAATTTCACATATGCTACCGTTTAAAACATGTTTCTCTTTTTCGGATGGAGTGTAGCGACGTCCGTTCGTTAGGCATCATTTTGCCTGTCAATATGGTGTAAGTGACATGGATAGAACACTAACCAGTAGGCCTACTAGCAATGTTGCAATTTTTTATTTTAAATTTAAAAACTCATTTTATTCTCATCATCTAGACACTTTAAAAATATTTCATTATTTTCAAATATAATGTGATAAGATAAGAAGCCCACATAGAGAAAATTATCTGTGTGTGGGCTGAAACTTTGAAAAGCATAATATCCAAGATGACAGAATTACAGTTATAGAACAGATAATGCCATCTCATTTCCAAATACAACACAGTTCTGTACTTGCTTTGGGCATTATCTCATAGAAATAATAAGTAGGCCTATAGGGTTAATTTACTTTGAACTTTAATTTACTTAGTTCATAGTTATAAACACTATACAGTAGTTTATAGTACATGCCCTTATTTATTAATCAACTGCTTTAATCTTATATTTATGCCATACTTTTTTTAAGCATGTTATTATTCTGAATTCTGAAAGTTTATATCTCATTCATGTATAAAATTCATAGTTGAACCAGGTGAAATGCGCATTTCACCTGTGAACCTGGTTCAAATATGAATGAAACATTCCAGAAACACTTACCATATTTCAACTAAACCGATGGTCTTGCACAATTGCTTTTTTCTAAGCCTACATGTGTAACAACAAGCTATTTAATAAATTGAAACAACTACAAATCAGGCCTTCAGCGAAAAGATTTAATTACCGCATTGGATAAGCAAAGCACTCCACCACACACGTTGTTTTTTTTTGCACTCCACAGGTGAAACGAAAGTACAAATTCAGTCAAAACTTAGTACACAGAAAAAATTACGGAAAAATACACCTTCGAATGAATTTACGTAAGCAACAAGTGACGCAAATGAGTCATTGATAAAACAGGAAGCCAGTGACATAATTGTCTGGGATTCAAGGTGCAAATATAGCCTGCCATTGTATTTCACAAAAAAATATGCCTGTATCGCTCATCCAACAACGCATGCGATGTTGTCCTAGTATATCTATAATGTACTAACCTTTACGGGCATTATTAGTCATGCTGATGAAATTAGCTTGTGGTGGGCTCTCTGCATGTGAGGGTACAACACTAGGCCTAGCTGGCGTAGGCCTGCGTATACTATAAAATCTGTCCCAGCGTTCCTTTCTCTGGCGACACAATTCATCGTAAACACGCCTCTTCAATTTTGAATCGGAGCGAACAATAAGCAGCCACTTCCTGTTCACGAGCATGGCAGCTACTAGTGCACGGGGATCCAGCAGCCTGTGTATAAACAATACAGTCGTTACAGTTTCTGATATTTGTACAAGTCCCTAAATTTGACCATGAATCTAGTGCCAGACTTACACATTATGACACAATGACAATGGCAACTTTTCGCGTAATAATCGAAGTAGCATCCAAACACCATGTTGACAACTTGGGAATGGCGACATTAATTAGATAAAGCAACAGGTCTAATTCCGAAATTGGTGTTTTTTGTAGATCTTGTTTTTCCTCACGAATGAAGCCACCCGCCCACAACACGCTCAGTGACCCCAACTATTGAATTTGTAAGCTACAAATTCAATGCCCCAACTCTAACCAAGAAATCTACTCTACATGACAGTAAAAACTAATAAAACAACAAATGCTCACATGTGTGGTTACTTCATTGAACAGAAGAACTCAATGCATTGAGTTTGCAGTGTTAACTCAAAGCATAAAATAAAAGTACGCTAAGCCTAAATGGCCTAGGCCATTGAGTTTGTAGTATAAACTCAATGCCTAGGCCTACAAAGTGAACACCAATGTCAGGTAAAAGAACACGTGTTGCAGGCATGGACCATAAGTCACGTGGGTACCATCTACAAATTCAATGTATGTACCCACGTGTATGTATTGTTTATTGTCCTTTTTTTACATTCCTTTACGTATAGCTAGTTAATTAAGAACTAACTACAAAGGATAAAATAATTTTTATCATTTGCTCCATAAAATCCAATCAATAACACAATGGAACGAGTTTCATTGGGATACTTTGTTGTTGTTAATCACCTTTATTTGACTTGTACATAGTATAATAGTATGGGTTACAATAATGGCATGTAATATAGCACATAAAAATACACAAAATTACCCGAAGTATATACGGCCGAAACTTTATAGGCCATGATTACGGTTTTAAATGTTTTTAATTGTCAGACCAATATCAATCTAGTTATACATGATAATATATATTCAAAAAAAAAATTGCACTTACCTCAAGATCATGATAGCCATCTCTATGGGTAAACTGGTAATAATATCCAGCAAGGAATCGTCGTAGCACTCACTCTTCCAACAACAAAGAAGCGAATAAAACTGTTTCATCACAATTCACAAATCTGATAACTTCCAAAGGTAATAACTCAAATCCAGATGCAAGAAAGAGACTGAGTGAGCTCTGAGGTGTTGCGCGCTATATTTATAGCGATGGGGTAGTGACCGGAACTGCAATGGGGGTAGGCGTGTTTAACAAATCTAGCCAATCGCTGGTGGCGACTCATATTTCAACCCCCCAATTACTTTGTTGAATATGCGGATGGGAGTTTCCGTGTCGTACATGCTTATAAATATAAAATATTTTTCTCTTTTTGTTTGAGCAAATTGTGTGTATCACCAACCACAAAATATTGAATTTCATGTAAAATGTTGGATATTTTATTCGATCGAACAATCCAATGGAAGTGATACGTCAATATTCATACCTTGCTTCATCATAAAGGGTTTCATTAATAGCAAAATATAAAGAAATCCATTTTGGACTGGGTTTGGACCATGGTCTACAATATATATTATATACCGTTGTTTGGACATAGAATAAATAAATTGGACCATAACCATTCTTTATTAGTTTTATTTATTCATTCTTTTTTCGCTTTGGACGACAAGAGAATGGATTTGAATTGATCAGCCCACAGCCGACCGAAATCTGAAAATTTAAGTGAGTATGCTGCTGAGTGCTGTTGCTGTAGACGCGCTTTCTTTCATTGATGTTTCTGTCCAAATTTTAGCAGCTATTATTATTATTCTTGTCTCTTGAGTCAAGTTATTATAAAGAAGGTAGGCTAAGTTACATCTGTACTCAAACTTTATTTTATGATAATGAAGAGTGTTAGTCGTTTTTGCCTGAATTCCAGAAACGAATAGTCTCAAACCTCGTTTACAGCCTCGTAGGCCTAACGTGTTTTCAATTGAGGTTAAGTAAGCCCTATCCTAACCTAAAATGTTGGATATTGTTTGTCCATCGTAAGATCTGTAAACAAATAGGCCTAGTAAGATCATTGAATTTGTAATGTTAATAGTTGTAGTGGTCATAAGGTTCAAGAAATATCACCACGAAATACTCGCCCCTGTCTAGGGATAGGCCTATTGAGTATTCATTCTGTAAACAAATGCTTCCAGTAGACTTGGTCACTTGTGACTTGGGCATTGAGTTTGTATAACTACAAACTCAATGACTTGGGTCATTGAGTTTGTAGTGTTAATGAAGGTAAACAACAATCTCAGTGCTTGGGTGATGTTGTATTTGATTTAGCAGCTTACAGTTATATGCCTGGGGTTTAGTTCGAGTTCGGGCATGGGTTCGAGTTCTGCATAAGCATTGAATGGCATAAGGCATGAGTTTATCTAAATGTCCTTTCACCATGGGGAATGACTTCACTGATCATCACTTCAAAGTAGACTTACCGGGACATGTAGCTCAGTTGGTAGCGCGCTTATTCCACTTGTATTGTATTGTATGTATCTTTATTGTTTCAAGTTATTTCACTTTAATATATTTATTTAAATTTATCTCTCATTTAACAAAATTATATAGATTTTTAATGAATTTGTCAACCGATTTCGGCCATAAGCTCAACACTTCTTCCAGTCCATTTAATTCTTTAATAGTGGTTCCCAGAAATGAGAATTTACTAATGTTGCTGTTGTATCCTCTCTAATTTATAGTTATGGTCGCCTCTTCCAACAAATGAGGACTCTCTTACCAAACCTATAATGTCTATCCATGCCTCACTTTTTGACACCATCTTGTACATAGCTACAAGCCCCGAGTTTTTCCTCCTTTCTTCTAGCGAATCCCATTTCAGTTCTTGGAGGCCTATTATTTCTGTGGGGCTGTGTCTCCTTCCATATTTTGAGAGTACTTTTCTTGCTGCTTTTCTTCTATATTTTCCAAGAGGTCTTTCAAAGGGGTCCCAAACCAGGCAAGCATACTCAATTGTGGGTCTTACTATTGATTTATAGGCCATTTCTTTCACTTCTATACTGCTTGATCTTAGATTCCTCATCACTTGATCTGGGAGGTCAGGGACATATGCCTATCGAACCTCGGTTCTATTCCCTTCCTTCCCACTATCGTTTTTATTAGGTCTGGAACATTTGTCTCATCATCCCCTCATCTCATCAATCATTTAACTGATGCCAATAGATCTTAGTTATTATTATTGTGCATTTTTTTTTAAGATCCCCTTGTAAAAGTGAAAAAATCACTTTGTAGTTTCATTGTCACCTACTCACTCATCCCCTGCAATATCTTGACTGATGGTGGGGTCATTGAGAGAACAATAATAAAAATAATAACATTTAATCATATTGAATCAAATGTCGTATTAGTTCATTGAGAGAACAATAATAATAATAATAATAATAATAACATTTAATCATATTGAATCAAATATTAGTTCTTGCTATGTGCTAGGGCCTAGTTTGCTGAACAAAACATTAAATGACCACTTTAATTTGTTGTATTGTAGACCTACAGTTAGTATTGGCTTAATATGTGTTTGTTAATAACATCATCTTCAATACACACTAAATTGGGCCTTAACTCATGCCCAAACTTACAGGTTTGAAACTTATCCTAAACATTCATGTGCATTAATGCTTTAATGCAATCTTTACAAAATTTTATGGCAATCATGTTCAAAACTTGAATAGGAACCAAATAAGATTGTAGTGTGACTACTTGTTGTTGTATTTTTGTATTTAATGTACGAGTAGACCACTAAATGTTGGAAACTGGTACTGTGTCAAATCTAGCTATTTATGTTTAGTAGGCCTACATTACATTTTTTATATATGCTTAGAACTATAGTATCAATCAGAAAAACTAATTATCTTTGTCTCAACACATCCATACTGTCTGGTGACTACATTTCCAGCCACAGATATTCTAAGTCTAACGTAGGAATATTCAATAACCCTGAAAATATTGGGCCATATTTTTTTGTGATGGGCCCACAATGTTGTACAACTTTCTTGTGCCATGTTTTTAAAATTAATAATTCTCATAGATGAACAAAAAATGATTTAGCATGGACATGAGCATAACAGATTACCTTTCAATTTTGTGAAATGCAAACAATACTGTTGGCTGTGATACTGGTATCATACCACTACTATGTCACACACACCCTATGTCTATATAATAAGTAGAATTAACCAAAATTATTGTAGTGTATCATTAAACTATAAATATGATGAATAAATAATAAATAACCATAGTTCTAAAATGTCAATTCACCAACAATTGATTACTGGTACTGCTAATTGCTTATTATATTGTACTAAGATCATGCTTTTCATTTAGTTGCACATGTAACCATTGATATCCCTATAACACAGTGAGAACATAAAGTTGAGGGTTCACTTGAGAATGGAGATGACAAATAGATGTTCATTTTGATGATTTACGATTGTGAGTTGAATAGGTCTACATTAATTGAAATAAATTTTCCTCACCTGTAGGTTGGTGCACGCCTATAAGTCACCATGCCCAGTTCTGTAATCGACTTGCTTGAGGTTGGGGATACTGGCATCTGTGAGATCCAGACAATGTTGTTTGAAGATTTCACATTGACGGTGATGAGCACTCCTTTGTTCAAACAACATTGCCAAGTATTTGCAAGTTTAGAAGAGTTTTATGGGAAAGCACCAGTTGACATGCACTTCAGGTATGTACCAAGAATTTACATAATAACTATCAATTTGGTTGATTTGGTATGATGGAATGGATTTGGAAAGATGGAATATGGAGGAGTAGGGTCAATGGGTACAGTTCAAGAGTAAGAAAGAGTTTCAGCGATGACTTGTCCAAGAGTAGGAGAGATTTTCCAGAGATGGCTTGTGAAATGTAGACTCTAGTATGAAGTAGCATCCATGGTAGCTTATTGAAAAATTGATCTGTAAAAATGGTCTGGATCGTGGTAGGCTACTTGGAAAAAAGTATCAACATTTGAGCATAACAAATAATACTGGGGCATTCAGCCATTCCACTTGCTATCGTCAAAATCATTTCTCACCCAGATGAGAGATTCAACACGTATTGTTTCCAGGATGCCGAACAGTACGTAAACTGATGTAGGCCTACTACAGGCCTATTATACCAGTTATATTATTAATTTGTTACTATATATTTCAGCTCAGTGCAGCTTATCATTCTACAATCTACAGCCATTCTGTATCTATGTTCTATTACTTTCTAGACCTGCTCCTGGTGATCTAGTGGCAGCCCTGTCTCCCACAGAAGGCTGGCAACGCGGCAGAATATTGACCGTGATTGATGACTCTTATCATGTCTCATTCTTTGATATTGGCCTTTCTCAAAAGTTGATCACAAAAGTTCAAACATTGCCGCAACGATTCGCTAGTATACCAGAGCTCGGGGCACGAGCTTCTGTCCTGGAATATTTTATTGACAAGGGATACGTCAGAAGTACATTTCTTAAGGTTTGAATAAGACACAGATTTATCTTGGTAACGGGCGGATAGGCCTATTGGCAGTAAAGGTGTAAAGACATACTAACAGTCTTCATTTATGTAAAAAGTTGTTAACGCCAGAGAAAGAATGTTCACCAAAGATAGGCCTAGATAGGATTAGAGAGAGACCGAGAATTTACGATGGAGGAAAACTAGAATGTGTACAATTTCCAGCATGGCGATGGCTTTACCCCGCTATGTTTATACGTATCAGCAAAAACTTGCCTTTGAAACATGTTTTTGTGTAAAAAAACAATAGGCCTACAGTTAAAGTGAGTGTTCGTATGCTCATCTAAGCAATAATGTAATTTCTAGGTTTACATCCCATCTTTTCCTATCAATTTCAAATTTCATCACTTGACCATTATGGAGGCCATGATCTCACAATATCTAGAGCAATAGCCTATCCTATACGTAGTATATCATTTCAGTCAATTGGTATCCCTAGTCTCCGACTGCTCCGATTGGTGGGTGTATGTAGGATAATGAAATTTATCTTGATTGGACAGATTAAAAATGAAGGTTGTATTGCTTTGATCTGCAGCCTAGTCTTAGCTACAAGTTTCGCGTGACACATCATACTAGAACGTCGTGTACTATATCATTCCTTGATGAGATTGATAAGAAACCTATGTGCTCTTTGGTCTTAACACACTGGGCTCCCAAATACGAGGACCGAGGACTGAAATGCGTGAAACTGACGAACAACGAACACGTTGACGTCCTTTCGTACTCGAGTGCACGAACGATGTACGTAAGACCGATTGACGAAGACAATGACAAGGCATGGCAGTCAGTCATACAAGATGTTGGAGCGCACTGTCTCTCAGGTTAGTATTATTTATTCAACTTTTAATGTCATTTATTCGCTCTGTTTCTTCCTAGTCGTGACGTCGTATTTGACATCGCACCAAGGTTAAATTACTCACACATACATGAAATTTTCATGTTCAAAATAATTTACAAAATATGAGTAGGAAGTAGAGGTTTATGGTCCTTCGAAGCTGTCTTTCCTCTGTGAGTTTGCCATACTCAAGTACAAAAGCTATGCAAGTATGCAGCTATTCATTACTTTCCAATTGTACTGTACCTTGTGTTATCTGAATTTTACCTGAAATTTCCAATCTAAAGAAATATCAAATGCATGAATGGAAAAACTTTGGAAAATCTCATTAAACCGGTCAAAATTAATTTTCGATAATTGATCGGTAAAAATGGAATTTATAAAAATGTCCAGTTATAAAAATGGGTAACAAGCAATATATTTAGACTATTCAGTGATTATTTAAAAAAAATAAAAAATAAAGTGATGTAATCAATATAGGCTAATAAATCTTTGAAATAATTAGATGAAAATAAAAAGATCATCAGTCAATCAAATAAATCAAATATAAAATAAAATGAATAAGAAATCAAATACATTTTCTACCCCCAGAAAGTAGAAACCCCATCACCCTGAAAAGTGTGAAATCCAAAGGGCTCCTTAAAAAATGCAATATCATCTGAGTACATTTTCAAAATTTTCAAGCTTTCATCAACAAACCCTGCAAAACTCGTATATGCCGCAAAGACTATTTTTACAAATTTGCTGCGATTTAAAGGTCACAATATGGAATCTTCTAGGTCATCATTAAATGACTATACATGTGCTATCAACTAAAATTCTACCGTACCTGAAATGTATAATCCAAAGAGTCTTTACAATGTAGGTGAGAGAGAATTTTAAAATTCAATATGACACCTTGTAAAATTTTATTTTTGGCTCTGCTATAGCCCACAGTTCAAAAGTTTGTTAAAAATTAGAATAAATATAAGTTACAAACAATAAATATATTCAGAGATAAAACAGACCTGAAATCAGAACCAAATACGGTAAGTGTAATTAATTTTCCACCCCCAAAAAACCCATCCCCACCACCAGTAAATGAATAGGAGGTCTACATGCCTTTTATTATTTCTAGAAAAGGTTATTTTTTCTTCATACATTGATGCTTTTCATAAATTTAATGCTCGGTTATAATATCCTACCAGCTAGTAGGCCTAGGTTTAAATGTCAATATAGGCCTACATATTATTTTTTGTATATTTTGAATCTAATAATAAGACGATCATTTTAGCTGTTTTTGATAAAAATATCGTTTTGCATTTTTGTACTGTATATAGTTGCACATATTACAACAAAACTCCAACAGTAATATTTTCCCAGTTCTATGTTTCTTGTTGTAGTTTGATCGTTAGTTACCTTTTATATACTCATTGTTTATATTATTTCAGTAACATTTCATTTATATTTTGATTTTTCTCCCATCTCTCTTTTTGATTTTATAACATTACATTAGGCATAATTTTCATTAGAAATTGTTTCTGGTTTCAGTTGACCCGCTAGACCGTATGCCAGATCGAGGTGAGCTGGTAGCTAGCCGGTACAGCGGCGACAACAACTATTACCGAGCACTGGTTCTCAGCTCCAAAGATGAACAGATATTAGTTTCTTACGTTGATATTGGCAACGTTGAATATGTCACTACAGATAGACTGAAACCAATAAGCGATAGCTTAAAATTGGTACGTTATAGAACTGTGTTAGTTTTGTTTTACTAATTTTGTAGAGAATTTCTGCACACTTGATATTTGTTGCCCTATCTTAGATATACTTTTTCTTTCTTTTTTCTCCATCAACATTGAATTGTTGATATACAATCATTGTTTCTAAATTGAGGCTAAGGATGATTTAGTAAGACCGTTTCGAAGCGGCACCTCTTGCTTTTTTTGAAACTTCAAGGATGTCTTCTCATTAAACTATACTACAGTAAACCCTCGGTTATCCGAAATCGAAGGGACCCAAGAAAAATGATTTCGATTTATAAAAATTCGGATTAATCGAAAAGTCATTTTTCCCGCTCAGAATATAGTCAATTTCGTATTGCGCGCTAGAGGAAGCTGTGTCACCGGCTGAGACTATGTAATAGATCCGTTGCTGAGGGCCTCGCTGATTGTGTGTACTTGGCTATCTCCGTGACGTGCGATCCTCATATGGCCCGTTTCTATTGGCGCTCGGCCGTCCCGAGTTGGACGAACGAGTAGTCCGGGCTCAAACTTCGTCAAAGTCGACTGCATTCGTCGCATTCGGTACACAAAGCACAGAACAGCTGAACGTGCTTCCACTCATTCTTACGCGTCAAATAAAAAGGGTGGAAATTGGGAAAACAATGGTAACTTCAAGGAATTTACTCGAACTATTTCGAGTTATCCAATTCGAAATTATTTTTAGAATAAATGAAGAAACAAAATATTAGTTCGAACTACGGTTTAGCTGGAATTCGGATTAACCGTGGTAATTAACATTGAAATGTCCATTCCTTCAGCTGGGAACCGATTTCAAGCTCGAAATACGTCAAATTTCAGATTAACCGAGTTTGGATCAACAAGGGTTTACTGATAGATATTGGCTTATTGATTAATTTTATTCATCATTAAATAGTGTTAGTTTTAATTTTAACTCAAATTAAGTTTGCTGTAGATAGGCTACTGTCTTTTATGTATTTACTGCAAGATATTGAGTAGCGTTGAACTTCAGTGCCGCTGCAAGCCCGGGCTGGAGTACACGTAATTGTCTAATTGGCACATATGATTCAATGTAAATAATTCCATCAGGAATGACAACAAAATAAATCTTCATTTAAATGGGTACCGGTACTAGTCAATCAGTGGTTTTCTCGTTTCATCTTGATAGTTTGAATTGGACTCATAGAATGAAATGATGCAAGGTAGGGTTTATAAGATGAGCGTAAAAAAGATTTCTATTTTGCCTGCCGGAAAAATCAGGCTTCGTTTTTACTTTTTGGGGGCAAATTTTATGCGTAGAAGTAACCTATTGACTTGAAACTATTTATCAACATTGATGTTGCAGAATAGACTGGGATTGTTTTACAGGAAATTATTTGAACGGTTTTCTCGTAAAATTTTTGTAAAGGTCGTAAGGTAAAATGAAATGGAGGGTAAATAGGCCTACGTGAAAAACGAGCTCTTCCAAAGCTCTAAAAATTTTACTGAATCATACATCTTCAGTGACCTTTACAATAATCGGATTAGAAGTATGGAAGAAAACGCATATTTTTAAAAAAATTGATTGAAGATTAGGATCGAAAGATATTGCAATTGGTTCCATTACAAACATTCAACATGTTGCACTGTAGGAATATCAACAGGCAGCAGGTAGAGTTTTTGAACGTTTGAAGTAATCCGAGGTCTGTTGGATGTAGAGACGGGCTGGCAGAATATTCTCCAGTCTAGATTTTCTTACTTCTAAGCTCATCTCAAACGCTGCATTTTCCTAGTTTTAAAAACTATAACTGAACTGAGAATATTCCTGGTTGAAAGTTAAAACATCCTCTTCATGTTACTAAATCGTAAAATTAGATTGCTTATGAAAAAAATTGAGCCCTTTTAAAAAATGATCTGATGAAATAATTAATTCACCATAGAGCCTATAGTGAAACCTCGATGCATAGTTCTCATATCCGCCGTTATCCTACTTCTATCGTTCATTTCCCCCGCAAAAGTCCCATAGGATATACAAGTAACTAATTGGTATTAAATTATCCTGTACAGTAATGTTTGTTTTTCCTGATCCCTTGAAAATTAATAGTTGGAAATTTCACTAGATAAATCATACTTTTTCCCAAGAAAGAAAATATGCTTTTCTGAGAATAGGGACTGTAAACTTTATGTCATGTAGTCCTATATAATATACAAGTAACTAATTGACCAGTATTAAAAAAAAAAAAAAAAAAAAAAAAAAATCATTAAATTATCCTGTACAATTTTGTTTTTCCTGATCCCTTGAAAATTAATAGTTGGAGATTTCACTAGATAAATCATACTATTTCCCAAGAAAGAATATATGCTTTTCTGAGAATAGGGTCTGTAAACTTTATGTCATGTAGACCTATATATATGTATTAATACATATTATGTTCTATTCACCAGCAACCATGTTCTGCAGTGCTTGTCAAGTTGAAGAACGTCATACCTAAACCGTTGACAAGAAAGGCAGTCGTGTTTTTAAACGGGCTCGTTGCTAAAACTGGATTATTAAAAGTGACGTTTGGTACATCCTATTCAAAAGAAGGTGTTGAGCTCCTCATGACGAATAACAAACCTGTTTCTGAAGTGATCAACAAGTGTCTTGAGCCAAACTGGAAACAAGCTATAACCGAGGGAAGAAATCCTTCCGGTAAACCATTTTTTCAATTGTTTTCAATTCATATTTATTGATTTTAGATTATAAGAATTCTTTGTACCTATTTTGAATGAATAATTCCTGGTGACTGATGAGGCTTATTTCTGCTTAGTAGCCATGGGAGCTAAAGTAGTTTGTGATATGGATCTTCTTGCTAACTAATTTGAAACATTTGGTGTGTAAAGGAAAATAGCCTGAGGCCTAATATATGAATTGAGTGAAAGGGAAAGAGAGAACAGCAGCTTACCAAGGTTCACAAGTAGATAGGTATACTTATGGTGGTGGATAGCCGTTGATAGAACACAGAGATGTGTTCTCGTTGGTTTTTCATCTCTATGTTCTATCGATGGCTGTCTATCACCATAAGTAGGCCTATCTACTTGTGAACCTCGGTAAGCTGCTGTTCTCTCTTTCCCTTTCACCCAATTCATATAACTTAACACATTGACACTCTTTCAATAGTGGCAATTGATAGGGCAAGTGATCCCATCAGATCCGATAACTTTGAGCTAACAGCAAATAGGCGTATATGAATGAACAAGAATACTACTTCGGATCATCACCAAAACTCACGTACTGTAATAACTTTTTAATATAAGTAATTAGGGCTTATAAGTTATAGGGTTAGCAAAGTACCTATGCCTGCTATGTAAGCATGAACCTCATTATCTTTGTATTAATTTTTCAATTGAATTGTTCAACTCTTTTGAATAATTAAATTTTCCCACCACATATTTAGAAGTTAGAACTCAACTGAATAGGGTTGTATGAAGTAATTTTTTTTTCAAGTGCTAATAGATGGAGCTAAACGAGAATGAGAAAACCCTGTAGTTCCAAACTAATTCGAGGTGAATGTTATTGCTGTGCAAATTCTATCAATTCCATCTACTCTATTTTTTTTCTGTCACTTCTTTCTACTACCGGTAGCCTGTGCCTATAGCATTCTTTTTATTTCAATTCCAGATGTCGTGCTAATGTGCAAACAAATCAAGGACATACCGTTCCCAACGGACAAACTTTTCCAACTCACCATTCTGTTCGTCGAAGGCCACGACATATTCTACGCTTGTCCGTTTGACAACGACGTTAGCCATTACGTTCTCACGAGACTCTCGCAGGATATTGCGGAGTACTGCACTGCGCTGACAAATGTCACATGTTACAAGCCCCGCGTTGGCGAACTCTGCCTGGGCAAGTATGACAACGTATGGTACCGGGCGATATGCAAGGACAACGTCGAATCTGTATCCGCTTTGATGCTCGTAGATCATGGCTGCCTGATTTGCATCGAGAACACGTGCATACGCAAGATGTGCGAGGATTTCTTATGGTTCGATGGGCTAGCGGTACTGTGCTCGATTGATGGTAGGTGGACATGAACATTTACTAGAGCCTAAAATAGATCTTGCATCTTAACGCAAAAGTCAGCAAAAGCAAAAATTCAGTAAAAGTTTACCGGTGATTGACTGTTTTTCTATTTTTTGTTTAGATTAGGTATCAAAACTTCACAAAAATTATCTACATAATTGTGACCCCTTCACTATGTGTTATGATAGGCCTCGAGCTATTACAATTACCGTATATCTTGGTGCACTAACATTAAAACTCAAGACAAAGCATACTTGTAATTATTAAAGTGATTTACAGGGGTGTGCGAGTCCAGGTTTTCAAACTCGAGTCCAAGCCGAGTCTCGAGTCTTTTTTCGAACGGATAAATACCGTAATTATTAAGACGATTTCAGTCACTATCAGTAGGGCCTACAAAACTTCAACTTCAAATAATTATAATGTGCTAGTTAGTACCGTAGTTGCTCATCAATAAAGGAAAGGAATAAATACAAATTACGAAGGGCATTTCAAACTTAAATTTATGAATTCACTTTATGTTGAATTTATCCAAAGTTTTTGTTACTTAAATGTTGAAATTAGAACCTACTTAAATATAGTAAAATAAGTAAATACATATGCGAGTATTTTCTATGCCGTTTCAAAACCATGGTAATTTCCCAATAACTTTGGTTGCTGTATTATCGAATCTGTTGAACATATCATTCGTTTTATGTAGATTGAAACTAAAGAATCGAAGATTGAAATTTCGGAATCGGCAGCAGATTCAAAGACTCAGAAATCGAATCTAAAATTACTTCTACGAGTCCGATTCTGGCAGAGACTCGGACTCGACATTGAAGGACTCTCACACCCCTAGTGATTTACAATTGGACCTATATCCCGTATGATTCTATAATATATATTGTGCTATTTGTCTGTCTGCTAGGCTTGCAGACGAACAAGAGCGATGATGTCAGAGCTCGACTCAAACAGTTGATTATAAAGCACAGTCACCACATGGCTCGGCTAATCAGAGTGGAAAACGATATCATGCACATGATAGAAATGCCCGACATAATGCAGACGCTTTGCAATGAAGGACTTTTGCACAACACAGGTGTGTCTTCAGTGTGACTCGTTGACTGTTTTTAACGATTCGCTGGACCTTGACAAAATGATTATTAGGATCAACCTCCAGAAACTATTAGGCCTATGTGAATACCGTTTTTTTTTTTGGTTACTCTCTTAACGTGATCAGAATTTGTGTCTTCACTTTTGACATTCTTCGAAGCTCAGTTTAGTTCAATAAATTGATAGTTTGTGGAGAACAAGATGCGTATTCACTTTTTTCCTGGGTACCGGTACTTCTAATTACCGTATATATGTGTGTGTGATATTAACTGGAAAAACACAGCATGTGCATCGTAAATGAGCGAGATATTTATATGGCGTGTACTTTGAAGCTACACTTTGATTTTGAAACTATTAATTCATACACCTCTTGATTATTTTAATCCCTCATTGTTTAGAACTCTGTTCTTTTTATATTTTCCGTATGTGCCTCGCAGGAACTGAGCACCACTATCCACCACTGACTGAATAAGAAGTTGCACACTTGGGTAGCACCATACTTATAAGCCTACTCAATACTCATATGTTATAGAAACATAGTTGCATCTCTGATTTGTTTCTCTTGTTACAGCATGATGAATCAAAGAAGAGTTCAATTTATTCAGATATTGACCTCCGTACAGTGAAACCTCTATCCATCGTTTTTCAAGGGACCAAAAAAAAAACACCCATGCAGGAAAACGGTCCATCCAGGAAAATCTAGCATTGATTATATGGCAGTGGGTTAAGAAAAAATTAATGATGCAACCAGGAAAACGATGGATCCGGGAACGATGCATAGAGGTTTCACTGTATTTTGTCAATAGACGATGGTAGTGCGTTATTGGTCGTTGGGTAAGTTATGACTCCAAAATTCGCACAAGTATCTAGACGTGAAGTATTCATTTAGTAGTTCCACCATCACACAATACAGTACACAAATGAGGAAAACTGTTGAATAAATTTGGTCACTACATTAACAATGTACGCCGTAAACAATGTACGCCAGTAGGCCTACTAATTGTGTGTTGTACCGGTATTTTCACACTACTCTATATAGGCCTATAGATGAACCCTCGTTTTGCTCTAATACGAAGTAGAAAAATAACCCCTGTCACTGGTATAGTGAAATAATGTTAATTTACTGGGGTATTTCAATAATTTGAGACTGTAGTATTTATAATTTAAGATTGTTATTTATTTCGAACTACTCTCTTATTGTACCGTAGTTTCCTATTTGTTGCGTTCGAATTTTGGCAACAAATCGGATAATGAGTGATAATTACTGTACGTATTTTAATACGTAAAAACGTTGGCCATCTTCCGTATCCATTTATTCACATATGCTGCCAAGCATCCTGACTAAAAATGTGTACATCACACATCTCTTTATCTCTTTTTCTGAGAAACAAAGGTTTTTGCGGTTTATATTATATATTTTTATTACCACTGTATACATAAATATTGTGAGACTGTAAATAGTTTTTGTAGTATAATTTTTTGATACCGCCACCTTTTAATTGATTGCATAGTTGAATGTTAATATCAAAACAGTGAAACATAATGGATTGTTTAGTGTAGTTTTATATTTTATATTGTCTAATTTGACTTTTTCATTCCACGAATTCTTGACAAATATATAATGTTCTTACGACTTGAGAACTTACCTGACTTGACATATCACGTGAGACCAACAAAAAAAAAATACAAAATCTTGGAGAGGCAATTAAAAGGAGGGAGAGAGCAGAACACGTGCGACGGCTAGAGTGTCGTGCAATGTACCGTACGAACGGTGCAAACGATGCAAACTCAAACGTACAAATAAACAACCAAATATTTTGGGTTATATAAACCTGATATTTTTTAAAAATCAAAATATAATTTTCTGTGTCCCTTGGAATTCAAATCGATGAGGATTTACTGTAGGCCTATCAGAAGTAACTATTTTGACTTTTGAGTAATCAAAATATGCTAATTTGGATAAATAGTTTGCTTATTATTTAATTGTATGAATAGCATTAATTGCAACCTCTATACAGGCACAATAATTTCAATCTATTTTTACAATTTCGAAGACTTTGAATTTCAATAATTTCCCAAGCCATATGCCTAGTCTGAGAACTCAAATTTTGATGCTACGGTACTCGAAGAATTTCCTATTTGCCTCGAATGCAATATCACATTTTCAAACATAGATTTCAGTTTTTCTCTCCATAGTCCATACTACAGTGCCTTTGAATTTGCCCATGGCATTTCTAGTTGAAAACACCCTTGATATGATTGGTAAGTGAAGTCAAAATAAATATGGATTTACTCTTTGAATGAAGTCGAGGTCGAGGGAAGTCGAGGTTATACCTGTTTTTATATTATCTTATTTCTATGTAAGTGATGAAATAACGATTTACTACTGCATGTAGGCATTTTTTAGACTTAACTTAAGCTAGCATAGAATGTGGACTGACAAGTAAAATTCATTTTAATTGTTTATTTTAGATTTATCATCATGGTTTCCCATGTATGTTCCCATGTATTTCCCATGTAAACAAAAGTATAAGGCACATTTTCTATTCATCTGATACCTGTTAAATCCTATGCAATATCATAAGGTCGACTGATGTAGCCAAGTAGAACAATCTTATTGTTTGGTTCAAGCTGTACACCACACCGTTGCCCTGATAATATTCATTGTTAATATCGAAATCTTGATATGCAATCATTGTTACACAATCAAGGCTAATATAAGACAAAACTTGAAAATATAGCTTGAGAAATATGCCAGCATATGAGCCAAAATACTGGTACTTAAATTTCAGTTTTTCTTAAACCCTGTTGAGCGATTCATTGTGATCAATTGTTGTCTTACGATAGTGATATAAAAGCCACTCTTTACTAATATGTTTAAAACATTCATCACTAGAGTTTGTTAGTTATTTATAATTTATTACCTCACTTTTTTCCATGTTAATTTTCATATCCCATGGCCATATAATATGTACACTAATTTCACACAAGATTTTCTAAAAAGTAACCCAATAATAATGCACCAATAATGCACACAGAATCCGTAGAGGCTCTGTTTTCATTTCTATAACGGAATATTACGACAAATTGTTGCCAAATTTAATATCTAGCCATACGAACCATCTCTCAATTTAGAAAGATAGGCTTATATCATAAAAGTCATCCAATGAAAATATTGTTGCGTGTAAATGATCGGGTTTGAAGTCTTGCTCAAACTTCATAAAGATGTCTACAAGAGTTTGTATGTTGTTCTCTTTTTTATATAATTGTGAATTACCGTGCAATAATAATTATAAGGTTAACCAAGGATAATGAATAATAAAGATTTAAGCAGGGTTGCCAAGTCCAATTTTTTCTTGTCGTCTGCACGATTTTCCCAACTGCCCAATCACAAACCAGTATTCACCTAAAAACTTGGTGGTTCCATCGTTTCGGTGTGTGATTATTGACTAAACTTCTGCTTTCGTTGGCTGAAATTACGATTTTTACACTGCGATTGCGATTCATCTTCTTCCGGTTGTATCGAACGACGGAAGAAAAGAATCGACCCACGAAAATATCGATCCACACATCCATAAAAACTCCAATTTCAAACGTCACCACGCTCTTAGAATTACGTTGCTAGATTTTTTTATCCAGAATTGTTATGCCATTTGAAGTAGAATTATTTATTCAGGTGGTTCAGGACAACCCGTGTTTGTATAACTCCAAAAGCGTGTGTTAAGAAAAGTGCGTCAATCTGTAATCTGACAGCTCAATTTCTCATATTCAAAGACGCCGTGAGGTTGAGGTTTTGAAGGCTATGGCTATGACGTCACGATAACGTTACGGCAAAGCCAATTGGAAACGGGCAAGACTAAAATCGTAACGATATCTTGTCGGACGACAAAAAAAAATGGAACTGAAAACCCTGCTTTAATAATTTCTGCAAAGAGCTGAGGAACTAACTTTCGAATCAACCTTGATGTGCATAAATACATTTTTCTCCATAGTTCAGTTTGGTTTGAAATTGTTTCCAAAAAAAAAACTGGTTCCCACAATTTTATTGATCAAATACAGTAATACACTCAATTATTTCAATGTTAAAAAGCAGCCTACAAAAAGATTTAATTCACAGTCGGTGGACCTGTAGCATACACAATTACGTACCAAGCTCACTTGCCACTATTTTGCCATGATAAGCAAATGTAGCATGAAATTTACCATTGTTTACTATCTTCGTCCCGAAGTGTCTCGATCCTTGGCGGAAACGATTCTTGCACCCAGGATAGGCCTGCTTTTTATGTAGATATTACACTGTTTTTATAATGAAATTGTCAACTATAGAATAAAACTTTAAGCACGTTTTGTACTATTTCTACTGTATTGATAAATAATGTATTGTTTGTAAGACATAGGCTACTCAATGTCGTGATTTTTTTCACAAAACTCTGATAAAAAAGTTCTTGAAACTTGAATTTAAGAACAGAACTGTCCTCAGAAGGACATTTCGTACTCTACTGTTCTGATATCTAGGCTCAAATAACTGTGAAATATTAATTGTTATAAATATATTTTATTACTGTTTATACTATGATTGTTTTTTTCACAATTTCTCTAAAATCATATAAAATCGAAGAATCTTCAATGAATTATATATGTTCACACGTAAATAATCGGGTGTTGTTCATTCAATTTTTTGGTATTTATATTTAGTGATTGTGTGTGTTCAATTCTCAAGGGTGTTTCACCTTATGAAAAATGGGAAAAACTCTTGACAAATAACTATCATCTATTGACTAGTGCAGAACTATAAAAGTAAATTGATATTGAATTTAAAAACAAAATTAAAATCTATTTATTGTCCCGTTCTTACATTGTCGTGGCAAATCAATTTGAAAAACTTATCAAAACGTATTTCACAAAAATAATTTTAAGCACATGTAATTTGCAATAGTCACTATTTCATTGTTTATACTACTGGGCCAGTCTTCAGACAGTTAGAATTCCTATAAGGTTCCATAAGGTTCTATTGTTACAAATTTATTTATATTCCCATGCAATTTTAAAACAATTTTTTGCAAACTAAAACATTAATAATAAGTAAATAACAAGAATTATGAAAATTCTAATTATCTGATGACCTGCCCACTTGTATAACATTAGGCCTAACTGTGACAATTAGTTTCAAGTGCTTAAAATTATTTTTGAGGAATTCGTTCTTGCCACAAGCGTCTCTGATGCTTTCGCCGGTACATGCGCTTTGCGGCTTATGCGGTTGTAATTTGCAGTTTGCGTGAAATAGGAGACAATTTTTGTTTTGTTTTTAGTTTTAATATCAAGTCACTTTTATGGTAAGCCTACTGCATTGGTCAATTCATAATATTCTCATTTGCAGTAGTTTTCGCCGAAACGTCGAGTATCAAGGTTCTCTTTTCCTCAGAGTAGGGCACATTTTTGCAATGTTGGACTTACCATCACAAAACTACAAAACACTGTGTGTTTCTATATCATTTCATCATCACCGGTGTAATAATACCTATAGAAGGCTTTGGCTAGAAGTAATATTTGAGACAAGAATGATTCATCTTGTAGACTGTGGTTCAATATTTTGATCAGAAAGGCCATCTTTAATTAACAACTGAATTTGAAAATAGACTACAGATGAATGTAATCTGAAAACCACTCTTTTCATTCTCTCAAATCTATTTTCATATTATTATTAATATCAATTAATAACTTAATTATAACTTGCGTGTTGTTCGATTTTTAAGTAATGTACATTGTGATCATTATTGATACTGGTAGCATATTAGTGACATGCTAAGGTGATGGGCTATCAACATTCCACCAGTAATAACTAAACCTAACGGTGAGATATACTTGTATTTATTGCTCTTAATGCCTAGTGCATGAACTCATAGAAATGAGTCGAGGTGCATTTGTTAGTAGTATCACTTAGTACATAATACATATAGCAATACGTGACATTTTATGGGAATCATTACGTACCGTGATTCAGCACTGCAGCAAAATTTCGGTGCATCGTCCCGAATCCATCCTCCCACTTCAATCAATAATTTTGTTTCACCCTACTCTAGTGATAACCCATGTTGAATGTTGATTGATTATTGTTTGCTTAAAACGACCCCACCAACAGCTAGGTTATACGGGCGTGCAAATGAGCCGGTGATTATGAAACTATGAACTGATGATAAGTGAAAGGACGATTTCAAAAACCCATGTCTTATGCGGGACTCGAACCCACGCCCAACGGTGACTAGTTTCTGAAGCGGTGGCTCAGCTAATTGAGCTAGGTATATATTGAGGGCAGCATGTTGAATTTTCCTGGATAGATGGTTTTTATTTTCTTGATTCAATGAATAATGATGGATAAGCCTAGAGGTTTCACTGTACCCATGTATTGGTACTTGAACCATCACAATAATATAAATAAAAGTACTTTTTACACTAACACAGCAGTTTAGGCCTTATGTTGTTTTGAAATTGCTTCATATCATTCAGAGACATATCCCCCAAATAGGCTACCTGTTAGTGGGCTTATTAAGCAATCTATCAGAGAAGCATCTTATAAAGTACTCTCGATCCATAATCGACATTCACATTGGTGTACATTTTATGTGTAAGTACGATGCACTGTGAGGTGGTACAAATATATACTTTACCCCAATACATTTGATATTTTCTCTAGTGTTTTCAGAACATTAGTTTTTTCTACAATTTTTATTGAATTACTGTACATCTACTCCAAGGAAAGTCGTCCAATATATAACTCGTCCCTGCTGAAACTCTTTTCTCATAATAAAATATATTCATTGAATCTACCTCACGGAAAGTTTATCCAACTGAAACTCGTCCCCTGGTATTTATATATATTTGAAAACAATTAATAAAACTGTACTCCATGAAAACTTGTTCAAAATGAAAGACTCTGAAGGGTCTAGGAAGTTATTTAACGTTATATGGAGGTCTCTGAAGGGAAGGGTCTGGGTTCGTAGTTTTTTGTACCCATGATGTTGAATTATCTAACCTCCAATAATATATATTTTTGAGTGCATGCGAGTTGATGTAAAGAAATATTCATTTTTTTGGCTAAAAGATTCCAACATGGAGGAAACAGAAATTTGTAATGCCTTCAAGATGGTATGAGTAAAAACTATTCAACTATATTGTATTATTTTCACTGGTAGGCTGTAGCTAAAAAACACATTTTTCAGCTTTATACCTGTGAAAGAAGCCATGCCAATAATTTTATTTCAAAACAGTTTAAGGTGTTGAAAATATATGTTTCTTCCATATTATCATTTTGATGTCTCATACTGTTCAACAGTAATATCATCAAAAACTGATATTTCGCTAAATCGACTCCCATGCACTGTTAAATAAGAACATAATGGTCCACCCAGCAATGTTAATAAGTACCTAATAGCACATGAAAGTAATACATGTTGAATTACATTATTTAGTATAAACTAGAGTATTACAAATGGGTCCCCCTAAAACTTGGCATCCCGTATAGCCATCCTCTTCACCTACCTCTAGAAACGGCCCTACGTGTACCCCTACTCATGGGATTTATTCCAAAAAAGAATTACACACACTCTTACTTAATAACATATTAGGCCCTAAGCATTGCTCTGCTTTTTTCTCATAACATTGTTCAGTGTACAGGAAGTTAACGTTTAAAATATATTTAGAGTGTTATCAACTAATTTTGTACGAGCCTTCAACTTAGGTTTAATATAGCCACAACAAAAGTTATAACGTATTCCACATAACTTGGTCTACACAGTTAAGGTCCAGAACTATGTTGTGCGTATATGTTATGTATAGACTTTCAGTATAAATGATTGATAACCTTTTATATACCTTATTAATACCTTATTTGAATACCTTTTGTGATGGATGATGTGAGAGATGGTTGATAGATGATGATACATAGTAAGAGAAGTAATGAGATGGGTACAGGCTGGAGGAAACAAATGGATAACATCCAACCGGCTGTAGGCTACCTACCTCATTATTTCTCATTTCACTTGCTTCTCTTCTTACTATGTCAATGTCTATATTATCTTTCTATCTCTATATTTTCTCTCTCTTATCTCTCATATTATTCATCATCACAAAAAAAAAATCTTTAAATTAGGTCCTACCTTCCAATAATATTCATTTGAATACCGTTAGTCCAAATATGAGTCCCTGAAGATTCTACCTCCTAACCAAGATGTCAGAACCTACCGAGAAGCCGCCTGGAAGTAGTGAAGAGCCTACTCGGCGCGTACAAATACAAGAGCCAATCAATGAACGACCCTCATCCGAGGGTAAACCTCCATCGGAGGAAACAGCCCCATCGGAGGACCCAGTCCAATCTTCAAAGATATCAACTCGAATTGCCACAATGGCGGCGCAAAAAAGGAAAATGTCTACTGTACTTCTTGCCCAGCAAGAAAATCTGCGTATGAAAACGGTCAGTCAACTTGAAATCGTTTTAAATTGAAATATATGCTATTATATTATGATACTTTCATACATTTTTATATACCATGATATTCATATATGATGCTATGTTAAATGAAAGTTTTGCATGATGTACCTTGAAAATCTTTCGTAACTATAATAACGTATTGTATAAATAATTAACCAAGTAATAACTAAAAAAATTACTTGTAAATATAATAGTCATATTACATTTAATGAATTTGATGTTGAAATTAACTACTAGGCCAAGTAATCATAAAAAATAATGGGAGACACTGCATTGGTCTGGCATACTGTTCACAATAGTAATAGACCATAATCTGTGTAAATGATTCGTCTATTATTTGCTGTTACAGAGATAACATGGTAGCTGGAGTAATAATATAATATAATTGCAATTACATAAATAATATAATTACAGTAGGTAGAACCTGTTTAAGCTAGTAAGTTTCTCTTTTAGACACCCACTACCTTGGAAAGTTTAAAGGACATCACAACCATAAAACTAGATTTAAATTAATAAATGAGAATATTTATTTTCTCAATTTTAGAGAAAACTAGATTTTTCAGTTATAATTTTTTTTTGTCCTCCAGAGACCATGACTCGAAGAGTCATGATGTAGGCATTACTGGTTCTGTATAGAAACATAAAGGGAATCGAGTAATGTATACGTCACGACTCGGAAAAAAAGCCTGGCCCTGGAAGAAAAATAAATAAATTGAAATTTTACAAGATGTTTATTATGAATTTGGTATCGGTATAGTCGGTTGAACTATATTGCTATCTAATTTTCACGTCACCATTGTTATTTTCAGATACACTAGTTTTCCAACTTATTATCTAATATTTATAAGCAAGTTTCCCTCATTGTAACTATGATATTCATTGTTTACTATTCCACATATAATTATATGTGCTCAGTAGTTATTTTATATTCATGCTCATATAATTATAATGAAATGAAATGAAGGCAGTTTGTGCACGTTAAGAAATTAGTATTTCAGGGTTATTCAACTCCATAGGTTAAATGTCATCTTCCTGTGATGCACAACACGAGACAATTACCGGTAATTTTGTATTATGGGATTAATTGTGGATTATTTATCAGGAAACAAAAATGAGCAGTAATGCTGAATGAAGGTATCTAGTCCTCTTGATGAATTACATGTATATAATATTATGTACAAATACGAAGTTGTGTACGTATTCTCTACTATTTTTATATGAAATATGCATAAGTTGTGTATAACTTTGCGTAATTTATGCTGACGTTAACAATAGCTAATTTTTTCCAGTTGAAAGCCAAAGAAGATCGAACAAACCGTTCTTTAGCGCTAGCAAATCAGCATCGTTATGTTCTCGATATGGTGGCATTTTTCTTGGATATTGAATTGCCAATCGTTGAAGAGGGAACCATTGACTCACAAGTTCACATCGATCTGCTGGATAGTTTGTTTGTAGCTGGAGGACGTCGAGCTGTCGTCTTTAACTATCAAGAAATGGACCCACCGTCACCTCTAGGTATACAGCACAGTGTACACTATACTAAAGTCTGTCAATTGACCAAAGATAGTCAGCAAAAAAAATTGTTCAAGAATAATATTTCCCAAGCATTATTATTATTCAGGAAGAATACAAATTTGAAAATATTCTATTAGCCTTTTCCTCAAATGCTCATATGAATAACATTAGGTTGAATTTTCATTTTCATCCAATTTCATCTGATTGAATTGAAATTTCAACAGAATTTAGTGTTATTCTAATAAATGTTTCTATCAAGCATGAATCAATTTGGGTCTGTCGTTTTTAAGAAAATAATTAATTTCCGTATATTGGAAAAATATTAAATATTGAGTGTACTAGTACTTGATACACTAGAGTATACTTATTTTGTAACCAAATAAGTCCATCGTGAAAATACTATGAGAACCCTAAAATAACCAGTTTCCCACACACAATAATAGCTTGAGTTGCTATTTATTCACAGTTATATCAAATGTTTGACAGAATACCAAGAAAATATACTGTAAATGAGGAAAAATGAGCTATATTTTCAATTTCCTCGACATCCCATATTTTTTTGTAGGCCCTACTGTGGTAATTATTTTATTTCGATGTTGTAGGAGGTTCCACAATACACTGATAAATATTAGGAGTGATAAATCAGTCATCAGATCATATGTTGATGTTTTCACTATGTGCTTCAGATTCTGGCCGGGCTGTAACCAACACTACTCGAGCCAAGAGAGTTGTAATAGGTGATGGCTCAGAGAATATCGAGTCGGACGGCGTATGTGTGTTTGTCTACCGGACTCGTGGCAACATCAATATTGAACAGAAGAATCTATTTGAGGTATATATTTTTAATTTTAATTTATATTATAGGTTTCCTCCAACTGTTACGTGAAGCTGTAGGCCTATTGTTATACCAACTAGAGTGAATGGTAGAAAAGCTGTCAAGTACGTAATCAAAACTAGAATGAAACGATGATTTCTAATTTTCTCTAAAATTAAGGAGATTATTAGGGAGAAATACTGTCATTATTCATCAAAATATAATGTCAGGGTTGTGATTTCCTTTAATTATTATAAATGTTCTAGGACATTTTCTTTGCCGTTGTTGAGTGCGACGCCAAGGATATATCCAAGAATAGTGTAGCTGCACTTTATCAGCTGATGGCGCAGGTCAATAGACCTCTGCTCAAGATCACTAAAAGTTGGGGCGATCTGGTCAAGTTTCAAAATGGAGAGTCGATCAAGAGAAACTTTATCGGAGATGCCGATTCATTTGTTTCTTTTTTCAAAAGTAAGTTATGCTGGCATTTATTGACATTTCAATTACCACATTGACACAAGTGTGCGAGTTGGAAAAAGGAATTTGTAATGTGATACGCAATGAATTTTAAAACTGAATTCCATTAAAACACATGCTTTTGAGAGGATCTATTTTAATTGTCGAGGACTGTCACGGCCCATTAGGCGATTAGATAAAGCGGAGAAACCTACCTTACTAATGAGTAATGCCGTATCATGATGTAGCATATCATTTTATTCAAAACCAGGCCATGCAAATGTTGAAATATTATTTTTTTAAACCATCAGTCATCATCAAAAATGAACATTCCACCACATTAATTGATTTTAGTTGCTGTTCATTTTAAAATGAACAAAAATACCGTGTGGATGTTGCCCATTATATTTGATTTCCAAACTTACGTAATATATACTAGTAACTAAAAGATTATGCTCGAGCTTTCAGGAAAGTTATAATGTTCGATGATCAATCAATATGTCTGACCTGTGGAGCAGACTTCTTTTCATGTGCAATATTAAAAATTAGTATCTATCGTAGGCACAATGTTTGCGTGTTTGAAAATGATATAGGTATTACAATATAGGGACGTGATCTATAGGTTCTAATCCTAATTCACTCTGTCCGATGCCAGATTCTAAAGTAGACCTTGCCGGCACTATCCGGTTCGAGTTTCCCGAGAACCTGTGGGCTGGTTTCCTGTCGACGCCCGAAGAGGTGAATGTGTCGGCCAAACGCGAGGAGATAGTCGTGCAGGTCGAGGCGTGTGTGCGTGTATGGTGTCAACAAGTACAGATGGTAAGGTGTGAGAGATGTTAATATTTGTTTTGGTTGTTTTGCTTTCTTGCTTTTTTCTGCCTCTTGGCAAGGAATGGCACTCATTGTGCCGAGGCGGGGAGAAATCTGTAGTAACCTGTTACTAGATAATTATTTTATTTGTTAGTTTGATGATGGAGGGAAACACGAAAAACCTCGATCAGTTCGACAGAAATCGAACCTTTTTTCCAGAATGATGCATCAGAGTGTTTCAAACTGATGCACGATGTATAAGTGATGAATTACCGTAGTTCTTACTGCGATAAATTTTGTAGGGAATTCCTGGAGTAGTCGTCTAGAGGAATCCTGTGTAAGTCATCAAGGAAAATCGTGCAGGGGATTCCTGATAGCTAGTAGTCACTATAAGAAGAGTAGGGAGCTTACTATGTGGCTTGGTTAACAACAAGTGATTGAACAGTCAACATGTAGTCACTATAGAGTACTGGTACAATTGGACATCTTGCCCTACTCTCTTTTAACATTTATATATTTTACTAGTTATAAAATGTATCAAAAGTTATCAGTTGAAAACTGATACAAGATGTAATAAATTCTTTCCTGTTGATTTTTATTCAAAATTACATTTGAAAATTGAATCCAATCAAATCACTGAACAAGATAAATCAATGAAAAGATAACAACATAAATGAATGAATTAAATTACACACAGTGTACGTACCGCCTTCTGTAAAAATATGACACTTAGAATCCATATTACTCGACGGTTTTCGACTTGGCCAGGTTCTGACCAAGAGCCAGCAACTGCGACGAGAGCGTGATGATATCGGACCGTTTGTCGAGCTCGAGTACTGGCGTCGGCTGCTCGCACAGTTCACATCAATCGTCGAGCACCTCAAGACGACAAAGTGCAAGATGTACATTCAGTGCCTCATTCAGTCCAAGTCAAAAGTCTTGAAGGTAGTATAACGACAAACCACTCAACCAATAATCAGATCGTTTTTCGGAAATATTCACAGAATTGCGAAAAGTTTTTGACACAATAGAATGACGAGTATAACTTACGTGTCTTCATTTTCCCGAGTGGTTTGCGCCCTAATCAGACTGAAAATCTACATGAAACATACTACGATTGGTTCATATCATCAAAATCTCATTGACCACTGAAATCATTAATTACGTGGTTACTTCGTGTATACAAATAGCACCATCAATTTCCTAGGAAATAGGCATTTAATATTTTTGTTAATTAATCGTTAGATAGACTTGATTTTTGAAGATACATAATACAGTAAACTTTATTGGGCCATCTTAAAAATACACAGACAGATGATTACTGTCTTTATTCTGGAAACACTTCAATTTTCACTCTGATATCATTTCACTGTGGTATATATATATCATCAAAAGTGCAGAAAATACAAATGTGTTGGTTTAAAAAATGTGTTGCCCGACAGTGCTCATATCGTGGGTGTCTATTTTGTAGAAATGGCAAGTGTTGGACAATAGCATCACGGACGCCTGCAACGAGGCTTCGGACAACGTCAAGTATTTGTACTCGATGGAGTCGTTCCTCGAGCCGCTTTATCGCTGCGATCCGACGACGATGGGCGATCACATTCCGAGCCTCATGTACGCGGTGCGCATGATGTATGCTACGTCACGCTACTACAACAACACTGAGCGCGTCACTGCGCTGCTTGTCAAGGTAATATGCCAAGCATGTGTATTATTTACCGTATTGTCCCAAATATAAGCCGACCTCCCAAACTTTTAGATCAACAATTGAAAAAAGGATTCATCTCCTTTTCCACGTAAATCGTCACTCTTCCGAGTTGGAATTTAGTCAATTACATATTGCGGCTAGAGGAAGCTATGCCAACTGAGTGTGAGAAACCGTTGCTAGGGGCCTCACGATCGTGTGTACTCGGCTAGTGCCGATGACGCGCGATCGTCATATGACCCGCCTACTCGTCAAGGTTCGACAAGACAATGCAGCTAACAGCTCAATGTGCCTTTGTTTATTACTGCGCAGCAAATAAAAACTATGGATATTGGGAAAATCATGCTTCTTCATGATGCAACATTTATTGAACGTGTTTTTAGTGCAATATTTTGCAGTTTCAAGTTGATTCCGTTGTTAAGAATGTGCACACGTAGCACACTCAATTATATTTAGTGAAAAACGTGGTTTTGACCGATTTTAAGCCGAGATCCGCATATAAGCCGAGGGTGACTTTTGGACTCGCAATTTCAAGGAAAACTCTCGGCTTATATTCGGGACAATATGATATTTTATTATTTTCATAAAAGACTTTTCTTCTTCTTCTTCTTCTTCTTCTTCTTCTTCTTCTTCTTCTTCGTCTTCTTTTTATTAGGGCCTATTATCATTTTCAATGCTTCACAAATAAACATGGACATTGTGTGCATTTTCTCAATGTATGTTATTCACCAACATGTTCATTCATGTACACATTCTTTTTCTCTTATTTTTTTTATCTATTTGAAGAGAATATTTTTTCCAAATATAAACTCTGGGTCATTCTTATGAGGTTTTTCAAAATTTTAAAATTTGTTTTCTTAACAGTGTTTCAACCTCAAATCTCAAAATTACACAGTTCTACCTCAAAACTACACAGTGGAGTTGGATGATGTCATATATGTGTATGCCAAGTTTCAACAAAGCTTGTGCTGTCATTTGACCTGTGGAGTGCCAAAAAAATTGGCTCATTTTGTTTTTTCAAGTAGGTTTACGATAAAATTCAGTCTTTGTTACGCTCATCCAATCAAGTTGAATTATTACTTGGGCTGTGTCCAAAATCTCCCAAACTATTACCTAGTCCTCATATTTGTGTATTACCGTACCGTATATTTGTATCATCACTGGTTGCTAGGTGACCAATCAAATGGTGACAATGTGTCGAGTGTTTCTCACCAACAATTTCACACGACGCATCTGGGAGCTGCCCAAGAGTGAGATGATCTCCTTGATGGAGGTGTGCCTCGATCTGTACAGCCGCTACCACGCCTCGTTCTCTAAGACGAAACAGCTGATTGCCGACTCGGATGATGAGACCAGCTTTGACTGCTCCGAGATGTACGTTTTCGGCAAGTTCGAGACGTTTAAAGAGCGTCTGGAAAAGGTAAAACTTCAGGCTGTTAATAATCCATGCAACATCAATCAATAATTGAAACTTGCGTATAAACTTGAAAGAATTAGTCAAATTTAAAAATCTGATTGCAAAATTAGTATTTTCTACACACACCTAGGAGTAGGCTCTATAGGCTATACAGTACAGCAAAAATGTGACTTCTAACATGGTAGTAATTGAATTTTAGAACCTAAAAGTGTATTATACTTGAAAGTCTGTATAATATGAGATTTTGATTATCATGGGGGCTGTAGCAGCCTTGTTTTTGCCAATTAAGCCTTCTTATTCCCAAGAAATACTTATTCTAAAACCTCATTCTTTGTTAAAAATGAAATAATTTAACCAGTCATGATCTTTTGTATATTAATAACACATAAACCTGCCTATACAGGTAAGACAATAGACATAAAAAAATGGGCAACCATGTGTTTGCTGCCAAAAGTCACTGTATGGCCACTCTGTTCAATAATATAATATACAGTATAGGCTTACATGCTTTCTATGTCAAACCATGGTCAAACTGTTGGCCAATTAGAGTATCGGTCTTCTGGGTCCTCAGCTTGATCGTGAGTTTTATACGTACTTGGCAGTGACTAGGTCTCTATTACGGTATATATATTCTAATGGAATAGAGTTCAGAAGTAAGAAATACTTATTCTACAAGTACAATTATTTTGCTGTTTTGTTTAATACCTCAATCCATTCAATACACTAGAAAATATTCATACTTTTCCCAAGGGCATCTTGCTTTCAAAACCAAATAAAACACGTGTATACTATATATATACCGCTATAGAAAGTATTTTGCTCTGTATAAAATCCGTTTTCTTGTCTCAGATTATTGATGTGTTGGACACAACTCTGGTTTACTCGATAATCGAGAGTTCTCGCATTGAGGGCATCGAGGTGTACGCACAGAAGTTTGCTGCGATGTTCACGAAGATTGTGTCTCAGACGTATCAAGCGCTCGATCATCGTAAGCCAGAGTTTGATAGTGATTATATGGACTTCAAGCGTACAGTCTGTGACACAGAGGAGGAATTACGGCAGTTCATGAGCAACTGCCTCAGCGAGGTGCCAAACATCTATGAGGCACTACGCATCTTGGGCAGGTATGGATGGCAATGTTGAAGATTTTAGTGTAATTTAAATAACATTTTTAAGTGGATAATAGTATCCTGAATACCCAGTTTGAACTCCTAGTTCCTTACATCAGTTACTTTTATTCATTCGCCATGAAATTGACCGCAGCTAGATAACCGTTGTCGTGAAATGCAGTTACGATGTTCGTGATATCCACATTTCATGTAATCGTCAATAAGAATGATAACCGCTTCCGTGCATGCATCTTCCTTTCTCATTGTACATTCAGTGTTGGTTAGAACTAGAAGCCTAACTGTATTAAGTACCTAAATGTGTATGTGAATTAGATAACGTTTCACTTACTTGATCTAGTTTATTAAAATGCTCTTTGATTGAAAAGTTCAGCTTCTGTGAATAATTTTTGGTTTCCATGAGATGAAATTTTATTTCAGTGGACAATTTCAGTTATTACAAGCAACATTTCTCTCTTAAACCAATGCCACATTGCTACAGACAAATTGCAGGCCAATTTGTAAAATGCTTACTATACTGCTATTGCAGATTCGAGAAGATGCACCTAGCATGTCTCCGGATAGATAAAAAGTATTTGGAAACGTTGGACATGCTGCAAGCAGAGATCGACAATATTCGAGATCGCTACACGGAAGAACGTCGTTCTCCGCAGCTGCCACGGAACATGCCCCCCATCGCCGGTCGCATCTTCTGGATCCGTCAATACTTCAAGCGCCTCGAAGAACCCATGGACGTGCTTCGAGTGAGTGAAATTCTTGTATTGAGTAGTGAACAACATCAACTCTGAGTATTGAGTAAGCTTACTTACAGTGGCTGGAGCATTTGACTTCCAAACTGGAGGAATTTTAAATTCAATAGCCTTTCAGTTACCATAATTTTGTTCTTAGAAAACTACACTTCAGCATTTCTCAGTATGAAACTTGAGATTACTGAAATGTGAAAAGTAAAGTTCTGTGAAAAGTAAAGTTGTGTGAATAGTGTGAAAGTGAAAGAAAGAGCAGCAGCGTAACCATGGGCGTCGGCAGCGGGGGGCAAGGGGGTGCACTTGCTTCCCCCCTGGACCAGGCAGAAATTTATTTGAAAAATTGAAATTGTTTTTTTTTAAACGATGATGTTTTTCGAAACTTTGTGAAGTACCGACTGTACCGGTGACATATTTTAACATGTCTTGTTACGCGGGTGGTCATGAGTCTGATGTGACTGGGGTGGGTAGGCAAGGCTATGCCTTCGCAGACCAACGAATATGATTTATTGGGCTATTCTTGTTTCTTGGAAATTTTGATATTGGGTATCATACAGACCAATCAGATTGTAATAACTCATTTTGGCTATTTTGTATGATCAAATATTTATAAAGATGAATAGGATCAACTACTTAGAATTCATCAAATTCAACATTATCTGTCTTCTTTCTCTATAAAAATCAGAAGCTAATTAAATAGTCACAAAATCTCCCGAAACACCATAAAACGATGTAATTTCAAAAATCCCCTTGACGGGCCTTTTCGACTTGTGCATTTTCGAATTTGGGATATTTTGCCCTCGTTTAAATTTCTTCCTGCTGACGCCCATGAGTGTACCGAAGGTGTTGAGTCGAGAAACTCGACATGGAGATCCAGTTGACAGAACTTACACTTGTACAAAAACACCCGCGGTATTGAAGTTGACGGTTCGGCTACTGCCTTGGTCACTGTAAAAACAAGAGTGATGGTAGAAGGTGATCATGCATAGCAGCTATTTACCATCATTATTATCTTCTTTCATCAATCAAGTTATTTAGTGTTGTAACCATGAACGAGAAGGTCATCTACCAACACGAAAATAATAAATTTGGCTATTATCTAACTCTATTCGTGACGAGGTTTACAATAAGAAATGCAACTGCATATTTTATAGGCCTTCATGTTGTAGCGACAATACGTATTTACCAAAATTTTCAGAATTATTCCGTTGATAAATTACATTCTTTCGTGGATACAATAATACCCCTAATAACAGCTTGAAATATGACGTATTTGTCTCAGTTTTTAGTTTGCTGTCTCTTTGATGGCATTGTTTTGTTTCAGCGAAAAGAGAGCGTGATAACGTCACCAAAGGCTCGACACGTGGTGAAGATCTACAACGCGATTGCTTCTGTGTTTGTCCATTACGAGGAGATTCATCACATTGCGTGGTGCGAATATGTCGGACAAGTGCGCAAAGCGCTCGCGGCTCCGTTACTGTTGAAGAACCCGAGGACGCATCGCCTGGTCATCAACTTTGACCATTACATCACGGAGGTGAGAAATACTATCCGTATCACTTACGATGGCTTACGAAGTTCAAGGCGAGTTCACTTACGAAGTTCAAGATCACCAACTTTTGATTTTAAGGTCATATAAGATTTCAGAAATTATTCTGCAGTGTATTCTAATGTCCAAAATATGAATCTGAATTTTTATTACAATTTGAATGTGCCGTTTGGGTGCAAAAAAAGGAACATGTCCCAAAAAATTACAAAATTGATCATTTGGACGCCCCGAGACAGCTCACCCACCACTCGCCTTCTTACAGACAAGCAAATTATTACTTTGCGCTAGACGTTTTATCACGCTATTAGAGTCAACGAAAGTCCCTCGAGGGGAGGAGGGTAAGATAGGATGCCTCACGACCCCACTTATACTACAAAACCATAAAAAATAATGTTTAAATTAGGGTTGCCGTTTGATATGAATTTCATGATCGATAACCATGGGCTTCATATCGATAATCAACTAGAAAAATAATCGATATTTCAGATAAGTATCGATAATCAACTTGAAGTGATTGATAATCGATTATATCGATTATCAATTTAGAATTATTTGTGCATTTTTATATCAGTAACAACTTTAAACTCAAGTGAAATTCAAAATATTGAATAAATATTTGAATAAATAAACATAAAAAAAGAAGCAATGCAGCTTGAATAACAAGTGACCCATAGAGTTATGATAGTGGTGTCAGCTCCCCCTTCCTCTATTCCTTTTCCTACCACCATAAATCACACCACTTCCAACATTGAAGGCATTGCCAAGCAGTTCACTTTGAACACCAATCTGAGTGTTTACCTATCGTGTTACAGTAATGTTCCCCCTTACTCTTTCATTGGATAATTTTGGAAGTACAGTAAACTACTAACACTAAACTTACAAAAATGATGAAATACACGTTGATGATCGACATGTTGACACTAAAAAGTAAAAACACATTCGATTATCATATCAAACAAGTGATTATCGATAAATATCGATATATTGAATATCAACTGGCAATCCTAGTTTAAAGATACCACAGGTAGTGTACTGTATGCCTTTTTTTCTGAGATGTTTAATGTTGATGTGGCGATAGGTGATACGAGAGGCAAAGTACATCTGGAATCTGGGCTTGGAAGTACCCGATGTGGCCCAAGTGGTCACCTTCTGCAAGGATACGATTATGGGTACTTTTGAAACAATCAAGGCTCTGGTCGACCGCAACAATAATATAAGGTAAGAGAAGAATCTTTTTTAAGTTTATTTCTGTAGTGTTAATGTATTTATTTATTTACACTGTACCGGTAATAAGAACATAGTACGAATAGTAGGAATAGTGTAATAGTTGGACGTGCACAACAACAAAAATCACTCTCTGCTTCTGTACTATTTCGTTGAATCCTATTGTATGATGATGATGATTATTGTTGGCTCAACGACCCCACCAACATCTAGGTTATACGGGGGTACAAATGAGCAGGTGATTATGAAACTATGAAGTGATGATGAATGAAAGGACGTTTACAAAAACAAAAATCACTCTCTGCTTCTGTACTATTTTGTTGAATCCTATTGTATGATGATGATGATTATTGTTGGCTTAACGACCCCACCAACATCTAGGTTATACGGGGGTACAAATGAGCAGGTGATTATGAAACTATGAAGTGATGATGAATGAAAGGACGTTTACAAAAACCCATGCCTTATGCGGGACTCGAATCCACGCCCAACGGCGACTTCAGTTTCTGAAGCGTGCCTCAGCTGACTGAGCTACCGAGGGCGACTGATGTATTGGTCTTTTAATGTACTTTACCATGTACTATTTCAATCAGAATTTCATTCAGGAGCCGAGATTCAATTTACACTCAAAACTCGTTCATCCAACTACACACTGTCGACTTGGGTGATCACATGCGTGTGTGCGTGCCAAGTTTTATCAAAATCTATGCTTTCGTTTCACATATGGAGCGCGAACCAAAAAAAATTCATTCTTTCCAGTCTGGTAAACTGAGTGATAAAACGTGAAAGAACGTGTGATATTGTTGTTCAGACATAGCATCCCGAAGCTATTCCTGCCTTTGATGAGGTTCATGCTGATTAAGATGGACAGAGCATTCCAACCGGGCCTGTCGATCATCACCTGGACGTCAATGGAGATCCCGCAGTTCTGCGCTGACATCAAGGCCACACTAGACGAGGTGGAGAACTTTATCAAAAAGGTGCGAACCACTAGCTTACCTCGATGCAGTGAGTACAAAGAATCTGCTAATCTGCACTGTGTTTTGAGTGCAGAAAAACTCATTGTCTTGGTTTTTGTTTTGTTGATTGTTTCATACAAATAAAAGTTCGCATACAAGCACAAAATGTGTCCAGATACAGAATTTTGAATCTATAGGCCTGTACACTTTTCTGAAAGGGTCAAGACAGAAAGGGTCAAGAGGGTTCACACTCTGTAGAAAAATTCTGTCTTATGGTTTATATTAGATACATTTTGTTTTTAAAATAAGTTTGGTGTTATTGTTTCCCCAAAAAAACTTACTCCAATAACTCTATTGACCAAACACCATTATTATACAATCTATTTCAATAAAAAAAACAGACTACGAAGTGTTCTGATCCGTGGACCTAGGTTTGTAGTGGCACGGTGGGAGTAATGGTCGTGTTGAGAATCGTTGTCTAAAACGAGCGTTCGGTGAGCTTGAGGCGCCTTCATCAAGCACTATGATGCAAACCCGACAACTTCACCAAACTACAACAAACAAATAAGTTCCGAAAAAGCGCACTAACTGCTCGACCATTTTCAATGAATGTTAATGATATTATAAAATTATCATTCAATACTATCTTCGTCTCAAAGTGTCTCAACCCTTAACAAAACCAATTGTCGCTATCTGGTTATGCTAATATGATACTACTACTGTTTGTTTCAGGTGTCTGACGTGAAGGAAGCGCGTCTGGACGAGACATTTGACGTGATTGCTGGCTCACTGCTGGTTTCCCTTCCATTACACAAGGCGATGACACCCGCCGATTTTTATGAAGTCAACCTGAAGTTCCGCGAGAACGTGCAGCATGATATCGAGATACGGTCGGCGGCCGCGGAGAAGGCCGTGGTAGAGCTGATCAACTACTTCATCCGGACGATCGACGAACCCGGCTACGAGGTGATCAAGTACCAGTGGATGGACATCGAGCGGGCCAATAGGCCGGTCGGCTCGCAGACTAGAATGAATACCATGGGTGAAGATGCAGGTGTGTTTACTTTTTAGGCCATACGACCTTGAAACTGTTGATACACGTAATATTGGTGAGCCGTATTATAGGTGAGCCTAGGTTATCTAGGTAATATTCTAATAATTTTCCTCTTGAAATGAAAATTCGGGAAAACTGGTACTATATTTCGACAATGTAGTGAAACCTCCACCCATTGTTTTTGAAGAGACCAGGAAAAATAAACCATCCATGCACGAAAATTTAAGATTCGTTATAAAGGACTAGGGTGGGAAAAAGAATCATAAAATGAATGATGGATGCAGGAAAACGAAGTAGTCAGGAACGACGCATAAATGATTCACTGTAGTACACATGAGCCAAAAATATGAGCGGCTTATAAATAAATGCCGTAGATTCCACCAAATTATTCACATTCTAGTATTTCAGCTCTTGGACCGGCTTTAGTAGAACTCAATCTCTATCCAGTTTTAGAATCCTGTGTTCACTTTCAATCAAAGCTTTGCTAATTAATATTATAAATATGTCGATATATATATTACTAATTTATATTACTGTAATTGAATAATTTGTCAAATTGTCTCCAGCGTTCCGTGAGATTGACACTTCAGCACCGTTTGACCTTATCACCATTCACAACGACTGCATGGACATGTTTTCGTACTTCAGTCAGAAGAACCTTGAAGCCTTGGTTCGCACAACCAAACTCTCGCTCGAAGCACTTAGGAAGCGAGCCAGTGTCTCTAGGTACATATTATTATATAAATATCATAAGTACGCATTATACAGGTACATATTATTTATACAAGTAATTAAGAAAATGCAATATTTGTTGTTCTGTGGTTAGTGTGCACAGTACCAATGAAATGTCACAAATAGAAGTATTTTCTCATGACCTGTACTGGCTGGCATTACTGCAGCCAGCTTTTAACAAACGTGTTACATGTTCACAATGATGTGGAATGAGAATAATGAATATCTATTGCAGCCGTTGAAAATCACTGCGTTGTCAACTACCCTAACAGGAAATATAATTGATGATATGATTTAATTATATGATGTTGAAAACTGTTTAAAATATAATATTTTTGAAATCTTCAATTTCATATTGTCACCCTACACCAATATGTTGATTATATTTTTCAAGGCCAGTTAACAACGCAGTAATGAAGGTTGCACCAGCAGTACATATTCTCACCCTACATTGTTGTGACATGATTGTAACATGTTTGCTGAAAGTTGGTTGCACCAACGGCAGTCAGTGGAGGTTGGCAGTCAATAACGGCAGCTTTTGTCAAGATAATAATTGTATTTGTGACATTTTATCAAATTACTCGAACCACATACATCTAAACAAAATACAGGGAACGTTTGTGGAGTTTTGCTAATTCTTACTTCCTCGTATAAATGATATGAGCGTACTAAAAATGTATATACACTTTCTGATTGATTAATGATTACAAACTTGTAATCACTTCACTTGTGGTTTTTTCTTAGCCGAACGCTCTGTGAGTGTTTGAATATTTCTTCATATGGTACAATAATCGATCAATTTCTACAATACCATATTTTCGAATATTGAAACTATCTTTTAAATTTTGCAAAACGTCTCTCCTTTATGTTGGCATTTTCCACAGTTAGTGACATGGGCACGAGATTATTAGTCTTCTATTGAACACTCTGAAGCCAATGAGAAATGCTTTTGTAACGTCGAACATAAATTCATACATACCGGTACCAATAAGATACGATATTTGGAATATCAAAATATTACGATTAATTAACGATGTGATGTGATCATGTGAACGATAATTGATATAAGTTTTTAAATCAAGAAACAACCCTACTTTTTACACAGATATTGATTTTACCATACTAGTAAGACAACAATAATAACTGTATGAACTTGGACAGCGTAACGGCACTGACGGACAAAGATGTGATCGTGGATGTTCCGCTGCTGTCGACGAACATGACTTTGCAGATCCCAAACATAAACATCCAGCCGACCATCGATGACCTGCAGACCAGCTTTAGTCGTGTCGTCAACAACGTCATCGACACGCACAAGAACGTTGTACTGTGGGGTCAGCGATCTGCCAACCCTGCTGCTCCACAGTTTGAAGATGGCAAGTATAAAGATCAAAAGTTGGTGTGCTTTCAATTTATTAAGAGAAATTGATCATATGAATGAGTGAAATGAGCCTATATAAAATTTGTATTGAGATTGAATAATACGTGTAGGCCTGAATTCTAAATGAAATTAGTAGAACAATTTAAATTTAATATTAAATGCAAAATAGTTCATACATTATAGACAGTTGATGCTGAAATGAAAAACATAGAACACAGTTTAATTAATAAAAAAATATGAACATGCAAGATTTTTTATGTTTGCGGTATGGCAAGGGTATGGTGTAACTGTAAACTCTTTGAGCTACACTTCGATAGGGAAGGGATGCTATGACAAATGTAGCGCGTCATGGATGGATGTTAGGGTAGTGCATTAAAGGTAGGCCTACTCAATTAAGGGTTTGAAAATGAGTATCTGTGTGTTTCAAGAAAACTGATGGTTCAAGATAAGGTTTAGGATAAGTAACAATTACAATAATGAATGGTGTAAACCAACGGTTTAGGCCCTACACTGAGTCGGTTGAATGAAGGTTGAGTTGGTGGATGATTCATAAACACCTCATGTGGCTGTAATACCGTTTTTCTATTTCCTGCATAATAATTGAAGGCCACTTCTGGCACACATATTGTGGAGTAGGGTATCTGCAATTTATGCGGCATTATCGCTTATATTGGGTATTTTAGGAGAAGATGTTTATGATTTCAAGACATTTAGGATGTTTAAGATTATCACAGTCCACATGGGCAACTATCATCTGGTTTCACATTGTTTTCCAGAGGAGGGCGTCGACCTGAGTGTGAAGTATCTCAGCTATTATCGCAGCGTTGCTGATCACAAGGAAACAATTCGTAGCTTGATTTCGTTGCAAGGAGCAATCCTCCTTTTAAAGCCAGACGTTTTGGCAGTAACGGAGGTTTGTGACGTCATCTTAGAATCTTCATATGTACGCTATTATTGGTCGCTGTTCACTTGAAACTTGAACAGGTTTTTGTTTCAATACTGTGCTAAAACTACAAAAAGGATCCAAATAAAATTGTGCCCCCCAAAAACTGAGTGGAAACTGAAAAAAATTATCAGAAATTTATGAATACTTGAGCTATTTCGTAATTATTATTCAGAATAGAGGACAGTAATACTGTATTGGTATATAAAAGAGAGAAAGCAAATGTCACTATACTATGATCCTCATTAAAGGCAGCTCTCAATTCAGTGAATTGATGTTTTTATTTTATGAAGATTTGTCTATCTTCAGTATTTACAAAAGCTTACTCCAGAATTCAATACAGATCTTAAATTACTTTTACTACCAATAAACTATCAGTACTAATTTCCTGAATCATTCATATGTCAAGTAACGAAACATGTTTCTGTGTTTGCTGCTAGGGTTACCTACGTTACGCGTACTTGTGGGCCGAGGACAGGGAGGACCAGGTGAAACAGTTTGTTACGAACGAACCAATCGTTCAGGACATTAAAGAAGAGTTCTCCAAGTACGTGGACACTGCTGAAGAGATTGAAGCGCTACCCAAGTTCCTAATCATCGGTGCTATTGAGATGCTGATGAGTACGTGCCGTTTGTCCTAATAAGTGACTGCAAAAGTCCTGAATAATTTCTGTTTTTGACGTCAAATGGCAGCCCTAATAATTGTCGAACTTTTTCCAGGCGACATTAAGGCCTCTCTTCTAGTGGAGTCTAATGCTTGGAAGCTGTTGCTTGGGCGCCATCTATGCATCGCCTACAATGTCAAGCTGAAAGAAGCAGTGGATTTTATCACCGACAAGTCCAATATACTTGCTCGCAAGATCCAGGACCTGGACGACGTAAGGTTGGCAATGGCTTGCCTGGAAGCGGTGCGTGCCAACTTCATACGTATAGACATGACACTAGGTAACCTCGATACTGGAACACTATATTATTCATTATGCAGGCTACCTGGAACGTCATAGACGGATGTCTGACATGACAATGTGTCATGTATAGGCACCGTCTGGTACTCAGACCACAGCTTTTCTATGGAAGTTAGCTCTCCAAAGCCTAACCAATCAGAAAGCAGGTTACTTCAGATGATCAATTGCTATTTTGATGATCGATAGACCATTTTAGTGAATGCTGCGAATCCATTAATGAAATGAAAACCCACCCTGATCAAATGAAACTACTGTAATCCAATATATTTTCTATTTTTATTCATTAATATTCCGTCTTTTAATATGATTGACATCTTACAGTTTCGTATCCATTATTAAAAATTATCCGATGCAATAAAAATCAAGTTGATAATCATTCAGGTGATAACATGAAATGAAAATGAAAATAATAATTTAAAAAATATGCAAATAAAACTTGATTGTTCAATTTTAATGAAAGTTACGTATCTTGATATCTTTATTTTTGTATTTTGTTGGAAATACTGTAGAAATACTGTATCACTGTATAGGCCTAGGATAATACTGTAATATTGTGAAATACTGAAATTATGTCTTGGAAACAAAAACAAAAACAAAAAAATGGAAGTAAAGTGTGATGAAATGATCACGCCATCGGTGTCATCCCCCCCCCCCCACACACACACACAATTTTTTTTTAGAAAAAGTTGTAACTTGATTCTGTATATCTTTTACTGAACAGGTCTCATGGAGGAGACATACGCAGTATTCGCTAAGTTTGAGGTGGAAGTGCCGAAAGAAGACGCTGACAAAGTGGACTCGTTGCGATATAACTTCACAAATATGGTGAAAAGTGCAAAGAAAACCCAAGAAGAGTTATGCAACGTGCAAGATCCCTTCAAACTTCAACTTCTCGAAGGTGTCAAAAGTTTCAACCAGGAGGTCATCGACTTTGATCGAGACTATGATTTATGTGGCCCGATGGTGCCCGGCATTTCAGCTCGTGAGGCCAGCGATCGTGTGCTGCTCTTTCAAGATCGATTCGATGATCTCTGGCATCGATTCGAGACGTTTAGTAATGGAGAACGCCTCTTTGGACTCCCTGTCAATGACTATCCGATCCTCCATCAACGTAAAAAAGAGTTCAATCTTCTTAGCAAACTTTACGGCTTATATAACCAGGTTATTAATTCTATTGATGGCTACTTTGATATCTTGTGGACCGAAGTGGATATTGAGGTTATCAATGGTGAAATAACAGAGTTCCAGAACCGTTGTCGTAAACTTCCGAAAGGCATGAAAGACTGGCTCGCCTTTCTCGATCTGAAGAAGAAAATTGACGACTTTAATGAGACGTGTCCACTTCTAGAGTTGATGGCTAACAAGGCAATGAAAGACCGGCATTGGGCTCGTATCGAGAAAGTGACGAAACACAAGTTTGATATCGAATCAGAAGGTTTTACCTTGCGTTCTGTCATGGAGGCACCGTTGCTACAGTTTAAAGATGATGTGGAAGATATCTGCATTAGTGCGGTAAAAGAGAAAGATATTGAGGCTAAACTTAAGCAGGTTATTGTTGATTGGACTACGGTTGATCTGTCATTCACGACTTTCAAGACTCGTGGAGAATTACTGCTGAAGGGCACAGAAACCGGGGAGATTGTCGCTTTGCTGGAAGACAGCTTGATGGTACTCGGTTCACTCATGTCGAATCGGTACAACGTACCGTTTAAGAAGGAAATTCAACTGTGGGTGTGGAAACTCAGCACGACATCCGAGATTCTTGAAAACTGGATGATGGTGCAGAACTTGTGGGTATACTTGGAAGCCGTGTTTGTTGGTGGCGACATTGCGAAACAGCTTCCAGCCGAGGCAAAACGTTTCAGCGGCATTGATAAGTCATGGGTGAAGATTATGATGCGTGCGCACGAATTACCAAACGTCGTCGAGTGTAGCGTGGGTGACGAGACGATGCAACAGCTGTTGCCTCATTTACTAGAACAACTCGAGTCTTGCCAGAAATCCCTCACCGGTTATCTTGAACAGAAACGACTCATCTTCCCGCGATTCTTCTTTGTCTCTGATCCTGCTTTGCTCGAGATCCTCGGTCAGGCTTCCGACTCTCACACTATTCAGAACCATCTACTTGGCGTGTTTGAGAATGTTGAAAAAGTCGAGTTTCACGAGAGAGAGTATGATCGAATCATTGCTATTCTATCTCGCGAACGAGAAAGGATTCCTCTTGAGAAAGATGTGCTTTGCGTGGGAGGCGTTGAGAACTGGCTAGGAGCTTTGCTCAACATGGCTAAACAATCACTCGGAGGGGTCATAGCTCAAGTCTATACATTCATCAATGAACCAGATTATTCAACACTGGAAATGTGCAACAGGTTTCCGGCTCAGGCTGGGTTACTCGGCCTGCAGCTGCTTTGGACACGAGACTCAGAAATAGCCCTGAGAGCTGCTCGAATAGATAGAAATATCATGAAAGAAACAAATCAAAAGTTTCTTGATTTACTAAATTTAATAATTGAGCAGACTGTGAAAGATTTAACAAAGTTTGACCGAGTGAAATTTGAGACTTGTGTCACTATACATCTCCACCAGCGTGACATCTTTGACGAATTGGTGCGTCTCAAGATAAAAAGCACTATTGATTTTGAGTGGCTCAAACAGGCTCGTTTCCATTTCAATGATGAGACAGACGAGTGTATCGTAAGAATCACCGATGTCGATTTCATCTACCAGAACGAATTTCTCGGTTGTACCGAGCGTCTTGTCATCACACCATTGACAGATCGTTGCTATATCACGCTGGCGCAGGCAATCGGGATGTCACTGGGCGGCGCCCCTGCAGGCCCGGCGGGAACAGGAAAGACCGAGACAACCAAAGACATGGGAAAAGCTTTGGGCAAGTATGTCGTAGTATTCAACTGTTCCGATCAGATGGATTTCCGAGGTTTGGGACGTATATTCAAGGGTCTGGCACAATCCGGTTCGTGGGGATGTTTCGACGAGTTCAATCGAATCGAGTTGCCCGTGCTTTCTGTAGCAGCACAACAGATCGCTATCGTCCTTGTCGCAAAGAAGGAACGTAAAACATCATTCCTTTTCAGCGACGGTGATACAGTGTCATTGAGTCCAGAGTTTGGTATTTTCCTAACTATGAATCCTGGCTATGCTGGCCGACAAGAATTACCCGAGAATCTTAAAATTAATTTTCGAACTGTGGCCATGATGGTGCCCGATCGGCAGATCATCATACGTGTGAAACTCGCTAGTTGTGGTTTCAAGGACAACATAAACTTGGCTCGTAAGTTCTTTGTACTTTACAAGCTTTGCGAGGAACAGTTGAGCAAACAGGTTCACTACGATTTTGGCCTGCGCAACATTTTGTCTGTTCTCCGTACGCTCGGTGCACAGAAACGAGCCAATCCCAATGACAGTGAGGAAACTTGCGTGATGCGCGTATTGCGAGATATGAATCTATCGAAACTGGTTGATGAAGACGAGCCGCTGTTCATTTCGCTCATTGAGGACTTGTTCCCGGGCATCAAACTCAGTACCTCGACGTACAAAGAGCTGCAGCGAGCCATTACTAAGGCTACCAACGAGATGAAACTGGTGAACCATGCCGAGTGGAACTTGAAAATTGTCCAGTTCTACGAGACGTCGCTCGTGCGTCACGGTCTTATGGCGCTGGGGCCGACGGGAGCTGGCAAGACAACATGTATCCACACGTTGATGAGGGCGATGACAGAGTGCGGTAATCCACACAGGGAGATGCGGATGAACCCGAAGGCTATTACGGCGCCACAAATGTTTGGAAGGCTAGACGTAGCAACTAATGATTGGACGGATGGAATATTCTCCACACTGTGGAGGAAATCACTCAAAGTTAGTGTGATTGCGCATAACTCCAGATGACTTAGCATAGAATATTTTCTATAATTAATACGGTTTACATTATTTGCAATTATTTCTACATTGTTTTTACGAGTTCATTTTAATTGTATAATTACGAGCATGCTAGGGCCTTTTACAAGTTGTCATGAGAGCTTGATACTGAATTAACACACTTAAAATTTAATTATGTCTCAAAATTAACTCCTTGGACATACACCATTTTTTTCGTATTGATTTTTCCCTTTGTGACGTAAATGGGTCTAAATAACCTTAGGACTGATAATGCAAAGCCTTTCTTGTGGCCTGAGTGTCAATACTGTACCAGTTAAAATGTTTAGTTCGTTGATTAGTCAACAAAAGAACACAACTAACTAAGAAAGACAAGAAGTTAACAGATGATTAACGTTTAACGAAATATTGAAACATCGGGCCTAAATAATTATTCATCGAATTACTTATTTCAACAAGATCCAATAGGCAGTGACCATGGTGATTTTCGTTATTTTTTCAACCATCGTACAACTTTCTTATCTAGGCTTTACGCTTACTAATTACTATAACACTGTTCAGTATTATAGCCACTTGCAATAAGGCCCGGTTTTACGAATCTTAGTTAAGTACTAATCCACTAACTATTTGTTAAAGGTACGAAAATATCATATGTAACCAATGGTGATAACAAGTTAATCCGCTAACCATTGCTTAATCCACTAACTATCGATTCGTAATACCGGCCCTAAGGTGTAATGGTAACAGAGGAACCCATTTGAATAGAAGAATCTTAAAAATAAATCTTTATTAAGATTTTTCGATATATTTTATACAGGTAAAGAAGACAGAAAACATGTGGCTAGTTTTGGACGGCCCAGTTGACGCCGTCTGGATCGAGAACCTGAACTCTGTGCTGGACGACAACAAGACGTTGACACTAGCCAACGGCGACCGCATCACAATGGCCGTCAACTGCAAGCTGCTGTTTGAACCTGACAACGTTGACAATGCATCCCCCGCTACCGTATCGCGCATGGGCATGGTGTTTATCAGCGCGTCGGCCATGCGCTGGTCGCCGATACTCGAGGGGTGGCTCAAGAAACGAAGCCAACAGGTGTGTAGCTTAATCATACAGACTATTAACAACGGTCCTTTCCCCGCCCCTTTGATGCCACAAAACGTAACAACCAATCAGGAGGGTTGCTTGAACTGTGGTAAATTTTACATCCCATCAATCCATCAGGGTATATCTTTTAATGACCACAAATGAAACAGATCTGACCTTGGAGTACAGCTACATGCCTATAGATACGCAACTTATGCCTACTCATCCTAATCCAGACTGGACAGAGACATGCAATAGAAACATAAAGAGTGAATTGTTGGATCTTGAGTGGTGATACAAGCTAAACTTGTAATGTGAATCGAATTATTGTGATCTTCTACGTTTACTTGTTTGCCTAATAAACCCTACTGCTTTTTCCAATTTGTGCAAGGTACGTTTTACAAAGAATACTTCACTGTAGACAGAACGCTCCTCAAAAATTACTTGATCACGTTTTTTTTTCTGTTTTTGAGCACGAAAAGATTTTGGAGTATATACCGTACTTGAAACTAAACGTTAAGACACGTAGTGCACTGTTGAAGAAACTAGTGTAATTTCTACCACAGGAACAGCACATTTTTAGTTCTTAGTATATAGCTGGTTGCACAGCTCTGGAACGCTGTTGTCTATCCATTGGTATGATAGCTATAATAATGCAAGATATAAATAAGCCACGCCTTTCGTTAGTCGTCAATTTAATCAAACTGATTGCAGTAAACATTTTTGGAAAATTGAGGCTTGATTTGAAGAATATCAATTTTTGATAGCTGTGATGAACCATTATTTATCATCCATCACAAATTGATATTCTTCGATTCCGAAAATACATTGATGACTCATGTATCCGTTTTTTCTTAAATAAATTTTAAATGCATTTCATGTGAGGAAATACAGATTAGGCCTATATAATAAAAGAGCACCTGTATGTACATTCCAGTGATGTAAATATATAGGCCTAATATATTTATAAAATAGACACCTTTTGACACCAATTTAATTCTCTTTTACAAAAGAGGCTTTGATCAATGATCTAATGACAATACTCCTGCCAACAGGAAACAGACGTTTTCCGTTTGTTGTTCAGTAAGATCTACAATGACGTGCACACCTTCATTCAGACTCGGCTTCATGCAAAGATGGCCATCTTGGAGGCAATCTATATTCGCCAGTGCACTGACGTGCTACAAGGTATAAGCGTATCTGTATTGCTACATTGATTTCGAAAAATATTAAAGTCTTGGTCTGGTTTTAAGATGAGTGTGTGGGTATGAAATTTTAAAATAATCTTCAATACGTAAAACTGACATTTTAACAAACAAAAAAAATGGCTCCCAAAAGAGCTGAATCCAAATTTTATCTTTTCCAGGTTTGATCGACGTGGCAGATGAGGAAGAGCTGAAAGAGTACTCGGACAAGAATCTCGAGCGGTTCTTCTTATTTTCTCTTATGTGGAGCATTGGAGCCGTACTCGAACTCGACGACCGAGACAAAATGGAGGAATTTGTGCTGAAACACGAGTCCAAGCTAGACTGGCCCAAGCTGAAGGAAGGTGAATCAATATTTGAGTTCAGGGTAGGTCAAACACAATTTACTTGTCCACAGTATGAACAAATTACAAACAATTTACAATGCTAATAAAAAAGAGTTGATGTGCTAATGAATGTGCAAGTATGAATGTGAAGTGTGCAAATCCACAAATCCAGGTGTATTCACTCAGTTGTCCCAAAGCATGTGATTATGACATCACTGCCCAAAGGTGCATGCCATTTAGGTATCTGAGCCTGATATACATGGGTCAATATTTTGATCAGTAGCTTGAGATCAAGCCTTGATTGCTTGCTCATTAGCCTTAAGCATAGGATCAATGTTTGGTGACTATATTTTCATGGAATATCTGGAAGTAATATATGGGACGTTAGGATATACAAGATATATATATATATTTACACATACATATATTGAGTAATCTTGTGAATTTTGAATGTGCTATTAATTATTTGTCCTTATCAGGTGGATGCTGCAGGCCATTGGCAACACTGGGCTGACTGTGTAGAGGAATACATTTACCCGCCCGACTCTGTACCGGACTACTCGAGTATCCTTGTCCCTAACGTTGATAACGTCCGCACGGCATTCCTTATCGACAACATTGCCAAGCAGTACAAAGCAGTGTTGTTGATTGGAGAGCAGGGCACGGCCAAGACGGTCATGATCAAAGGTTACATGTCGCGGTATGATCCCGAATTCCATCTGAGCAAGAGTTTCAACTTCTCGTCGGCATCCACCCCGAACATGTTCCAGCGCATCATTGAGAGCTACGTTGACAAGCGGGTTGGAACGACGTACGGCCCGCCATCTGGCCGCAAGATGACCATCTTCATTGACGATATCAACATGCCAATTATCAATGAGTGGGGTGACCAGGTGAGATATGCATGTGATTACCATTCTATAGGCAAGCATGGGATATTTAGTCAGGGCAGAGGTTGGAGGGTATGTCATTAAAATTTAAAATCGTAGAGTTTTTTGCCCATATTAATTTCACTTTTTATTCATTTAGATACCGGTACTCTCTTTCAGAGGTTCTGAGCATCATGTTGATCTAGATTTGAATATGGTCTCTTTCAATTTATTTCAATACATTCATTATTTTGTGATTGGCTCCATATTTTATATAAGTATTCTTTGGAGCTCCTTCAAGTGTACCGTAATAAAACTTGGTTAAATGCATTAGTGGTTCTTTCATCATTCACAACGTTTAAGCACTATTAAGCAGTAAGGTAGCATCATCAATCTTGGGTCAAATAATCGAGTCGACCACTAAATTGTTCAATCAGTAACATGACTATCGGAATAACTATTTTTGTAAGTGTTTTGATACTGTTGTAAGTGGTTGAACATCTGTGTATATATATATCATATAATATATATGTGACATCAATATGTTTTGTTGCTGGTAGGTAACAAATGAGATAGTGCGTCAGCTCATGGAGATGCACGGCTTTTATTCGCTTGATAAGCCAGGTGACTTCTCGACCATCCTCGATATCCAATTCATTGCAGCCATGATCCACCCGGGTGGCGGGCGCAACGACATCCCTCCACGACTCAAGAGGCAGTTCTGCGTGTTCAACTGTACCCTCCCTTCAAACAAGTCGATGGACAAGATATTCAGCGTGGTTGGTGAGGGTTACTTCTGCCCGTCGCGTTTCAAACAGGAGATTGTAGATTTCCTGCCGCGTCTCATACCTATGACACGACGCATGTGGCAACAGACCAAAGTATGTTATGTTAGATTTAAGGTAGTGTTGTGTTTAATAATATAGTACTTTTTTGAAGGATCTACTTTCAAGAGGCCTACATTATATTTGCCATTGATAGTATAGAATTCTTTCTGAATTGAGAAAAAGAAGATTTTGAAATAGTATATTCTTGTAGATGAAATTTTGTTTGAAAAGTACCCTGATGGGTACATGGTTATTTCCAAATTTTTCACAGATTGATTCATTTCAGGGTTTTTATTCGATCAACAATTTGTAATTTGTGAACGATACCGAGCTATGTCATATCGAAAATCATATCAAAGCACTCGGTGAATGTGTATATACTATATAGTATAGACTGTAGTGTAGTGTTGTGCTTTCAAGTGTCTGGGAAAAAACTGAGAGGCTTTTAGATATTCCGATAAGTAGTGACATTTTTAAGGAAAGGGATGGAGAAATGCTTCGACTTTTATAGTGTAACAATCCGTTAAGTATGTGAAACCAACAATTTTATCATATTATCATGTAGGCCTATAATGAGATAATTCAGGAAATATCGTACGATGAAATATCGTATATCGTAATATTTAGGTGGAATATGTATTTTCAATTTGATAGGCCTACCATATTTCAATGATATTTTAGAGCAATAACATGGAAATTTGAGATTTTTCATACTGTAATCTTCATGTTGAAAGACATGAAATTTGTCATATTTCATTGAATTGTGTCATAAAAATAGAGGAGAGCAAATTATATTCAGAAACTTTTGTATGATATTGTGTCTGAAGTTTATGCCAACGAAATATTGCTAAAAAAAAGTGCTTAAAATTAATTCATTATGACCGTCATTAACTCGCAGGTGAAGATGTTGCCCACACCGGCAAAGTTCCACTACGTGTTCAATCTTCGCGACTTGTCCCGAATCTGGGAGGGTATCCTCTACATACAAGATCTCGAGCTACCGAACATAACGACGCTGCTGAAACTGTGGAAACATGAGGCTTGCCGTGTCATTGCTGACCGCTTCACAAACGAAAGCGATCGCGAGTGGTTTACCAAAAATTTGATAAACTGCGCGAAAAATGACCTCGGCTCCGACTTTCAGCATTTCGACGGCGAAGAAACTTATTTCGTAGACTTTCTGCGTGAGCCGCCCGAGCCGACTGGTGAGGAGACGGAAGACATGAATATGGACGCGCCAAAGATCTACGAAGAAATGCCGAGCTACGAATTTGTCAAAGAGAAACTATTTTTCTACATGGCCGGCTTTAACGAAGTGGTTCGCGGTGCTAAAATGGATATGGTTTTCTTCCATGACGCGATGGTCCATCTGATGATCATCTCTCGTATTATTCGCACACCTAGGGGTAACGCACTTCTCGTAGGAGTTGGCGGATCCGGCAAACAATCCCTGACAAGACTTTCTTCATTCATTGCCAATTACAAAATTTTCCAGATCACACTGTCTCGAGTGTACAGCACTTCAAATCTTATGGACGATCTCAAGTATCTGTACCGCACGTCTGGGCAAGAAGGCCAGGGCATTAGTTTCATATTCACTGACAACGAGATCAAAGACGAGGCATTCCTTGAATACCTGAACAATGTTTTAAGTGCTGGAGAGGTTGCCAACCTGTTTGCTCGTGATGAACTGGACGAAATAACGCAAGAGCTTGTGTCAGTCATGCGCAAGAATAAGCCGAAGATACCGCCAACTCAGGATAACCTGTACGATTATTTCATATCTCGAGCTAGGGCCAACTTACACGTGGTGTTGTGTTTCTCGCCAGTTGGTGAGAAGTTCAGGTCGAGAGCGCTCAAGTTTCCCGGCCTGATCTCCGGCTGCACCATGGACTGGTTCTCGCGGTGGCCAAAAGATGCTCTGGTGGCTGTGTCTTATCACTTTCTCAATAAATTCAAGGTTAGTTTGTTTCTATTTTTGTTTTCACATCCAGTGTCGTGATGCTTTCACAAAACAACAAATTTGATGATACTTTGTATAAGGTGGCTCGATCATAACTACCCGTAATAACAATTAATTTCATTTTGAATACCGGTATATCATAGTCTAATAGATAGGCTAAACTCATTCTACAGATCTACACAATACGTGATGTGAATAGAAAAAATAGCGTTCCCGTCTTACTGTCCGAAATGTGAACAGTTAATGTTCAATAAATCTCCTATCTATAAATCCTATGTTTAGTTATAAATGAATTTCGTGTACAGTAATTAACAATATTATTTGAATAAGAGCCAGTTTTACGAATATTAGTCAAGACCTTATCCGCTAACTATTAGTTAAGGTACGTAGATAACATACGTAGCCAAGGGTGAGAACAAGTTAATCCGCTAACTATTGCTTAATCCACTAACTAACGATTTGTAAAACTGAGCCCAAGTGATTTAATTATATTAGGGCCTGTGAATCACTCAACGAAATTAACGAATGAATAAATATCACTTTTATTGATATTCCTATCAGGTGGTCTGCACACCGGAGGTGAAGAATGAGCTGATTGAAATCATGGGTGAGGTACAGGACGGGGTGGCCGACGTCTGCATCCAGTACTACAACAAGTTCCGTCGCCAGGCCCACGTCACCCCCAAGTCCTTCCTTTCGTTCCTCGATGGCTACAAGAAGATCTACCACGATCGAAACATGAACATTGAGAAGATGGCCAAGCGGATGAACATCGGGCTGGAGAAGCTGGTGGAGGCGGCCGCTAGCGTGGACGTGCTGCGACAGGAACTGGAGGTCATGGAGAAGGCTATTCTTGTGGCATCGGCCAAGGCGGACGAGGTACTGTACACAATATAGCGATTACAGCTCCAAAAGGAACGATACAATGCTTTTTGGGGGGGTGAGTGTAGGCGAAGGCTCAATTTTATTGTACTTGAAAAAAGTATTTTTTTTGGCACCCTGCAAGTCAAACAAATTTTGATGAAACTTGACTTGCATGTTTGTCATCATCTAGTTCGATACTGTATAGTTTTTAGGCGCAATCAGTTAAACCACTAATGAGAAAACCATCTTGGAAGTTTGAAAACCCCCATGAAAATAATCCAGAGGGGGAAAATAAGGAATGAATATTTTCTTCAAATCAATTCAAATTTCCCAAAACCCAGTTTCCCAAAACTACAGTACAAGAATAATACACATTATTCCAAAGTTTCAGAAATCAGATCAGTTTAAGTGATCTTGTAAGTGAAAAAATTGTTATGTGATTTTATTATTGAGATTGAAGATCAACAGGAAAAATCACTTAGACAGTGATACGATTCATATAATCAATGGGTATGTCAATTAAAGCAAAGAGGCAGTTACTTGGTTATTAGTTTCAAAATCAAGATGATTGTATAGATTTCCATTACATAATTTCATAAAAATATCTCTCATTCTACAATGCATTTGCTGCGTTTGCGTAGCATTGCCAGAATGAACATTTTTTTCATGACATTTGTACTGAATTGTTTAATATAAACCGTGCCATTTTATTAATGGATTACTGGTAGATTGAAGTTTAAGGATAGAGTTGTAGCAAGTTTGTTGTAATGTGGTGTAGTAGGATTGGTTGTTGGTGTATAACTGGTTGACCACTGAGTGTGAAAAGTTTCGTGAACACTGAATTATTTATTTTGAACCGGACGATTTTAACTCAATAAGCTGCCTGATTTAATTGCCAAGGTTACCTAAGTTGTACAAGCTAAACTTTGGCTCCAATTAAGTTAGTGTTTCAGTGTGAAAATTGACAAACTATTTAGACTATAATATTCAGCTAGTTGAACAAGTGAAGTTGTAAGCTGTACAACATAAGAAATGGTGATCTTTTCCACTTTGTGTTATGGATTTTTTAAATACTGTACAGTCATTGTTGAAGGAACTTGAAAATAAATCTAAATTTTGTTCATTGTCGGCCATCACTGCTGTAAAGTAACTTGATTACGTTTAAGTTATTGCTCAATAAAAGGAGCACATTCCCTTTGTCGAAGTTCCCGAGAAAGAAACAAGGCCCTTTCGTTAAGTTCCTCACTTACCATAACTAATATCAGGTGGTATTGCAAATACAAACCAAATCGACCAATTCATTACCTTGCAGGTACTTGCAGAAGTTACAAAATCGGCTCAAGCTGCTGAGAAAGTCAAAGCGAGTGTGGAAATAGTGAAGGATCGAGCGCAGAATCTTGTGAACATTATTGCCGCTGACAAGTTGGTGGCTGATGCCAAGCTTGAAGCTGCATTGCCTGCGCTACAAGCTGCCGAGTCTGCTTTGCTAACTATCAAGGCTGGCGATATTGCGACGGTAAAGCTCTGACATTATTAACAAGTTTGTGCATATCCGTCATAAAAATGGGAAATATGTATTTATGAAATATGAAATATAGGAAATATGGCTATAGGCACTGTTTTCACTATAATGGTCTTCAAATTCCAACTGTCTTGTGACATTGCACCATTTGTTACATGATGTTCCATTATTCCATCTAGAGCAATATGAAAAACATAGAAGAAAAATACAATGTGTCATGCACATTGCTTGGTACAGTCAAATTTTTCAATTTTATTTAATGGTATAACTATTGGTATTTTCCAACATTCACCTTTGTCTTTAGATTGGAGAAAACACATTCAAATTAAGATGTCTTAACACTTGATTGGCCTTAATCCCTGTGAGTAGTACGGTAATTGATTTTTGATTTAAAGCCATAGGGCCTAACAATGAGTAATAGGTTGAATGTTGAATGTTGGTTTTCATTCTGAATTTCCAAAATTCTCGCACGTTTCGCTAAACAACGAAAAATTTAACTTGACTTAACTTGTAACATCAAAAAGTGTGACTTGAAATTTTTTAATGTTCCGTACAGGTTCGAAAGCTTGGCAAGCCGCCATACCTTATTACGCTCATCATGGATGCCGTATGCATCCTCTTCCAGCGTAAAGTTGATCCAGTCAAGCCTGATTTCGACCGGTCGTTCCTGTTGGCTTCGTGGACCGAGTCGCTCAAAGTCATGGCCGACTCAAAGTTCTTGTCCAATCTGCAGAATTATCCCAAGGACAAAATAAACGGTAAATCAGAGATGTGACTTTAATCATTTGTCTGTGACGCGGTATATTTCTGTCACTCGATACATTTCTGTGACTCAAATGCGACTCAAAAATTGACTCAAAATAATAATATTTCATGAAGGTTCACTAAGATTGATTATAATATTCCATAGCCTCCACTCTTTTTGACTTGAAAGATGAGCATTCTCTGCAGTGGTACCTACATTGACCTACGATGAGCATTCTCTGCAGTGGTACCTACATACAATAAAGTAGGATGTACCAGCTTACCGGTACATCTCATTCCTTTGATGGCAGGATATACTGATAAATAGCAATAAACAGTAGGCCTATTAATAATCAGTATCTTGGAAAATATTAAGAAATGATATATTTTTGGATAGGCTTACTAGTAACAGAAATGTAGTCAGTTTTAATTCTTATACGTACTGTATAAAGACATCGATCTTCAAATATGATACAGCTTTTTTTCTTTAAGAAACAAGCTCTTCCTCACCCTTGTTGGTTGATGGTTGGTCATCCTGCTTATCCATCCATCAATGTGATGAATGCATATAATTTCCCTAGTTCTCTTTGGTTCTTACTCTGTTGCACGGAGAGTGAGCTTGCGTGTGACTGTTTCCAGGCGAGATTGTGGAGCTGTTGGCGCCGTACATGGAGTACCCGCTGTACACGTACGAAGCCGCTAAGACTGCGTGCGGCAACGTTGCTGGCCTGATATCGTGGACGATTGCGATGGTCTCGTTCTACGGCGTCAACAAGGAGGTGTTGCCTCTCAAGGCCAATTTGGCCGTGCAGCAGGTGAAGCTGAACGGTGCGCAGAAGGAGCTGTCCGAGGCACAGAACACGCTCGACGAGAAGCAGGCCGAGCTGAACGTCGTGCAGGCCATGTTCGACAAGGCCATGGGCGAGAAGCAGGTGAACTTGCACATTTCTTTCAAATTTGGAAAAAGAACAAACATGTTATTACGTATTACTATTATCATTATTAGGGCTGTCGTTCGTTATGACTTTTATGATCGATAATCAAGGACTTCATATCGATTAAAACATAGAAAATATTGATTATTTCAGATAAAATTCTATAATCAATTTGAAACTATTGACAATCAATATATCGTATTAATACATCAATATTCCCTGATCTCACTTTCAGGTTCATATTTCAGCTTAAAGTATAATCAACTTTAAAAGTAAGTTAGAGAAGAAAGTGTAAAGTAAAGTGAGTGAGAGTAACTTGAAAGCATTTTCAATTTTCCATACAAAAAATGTTCCCGACATACGGTACTTTCATTGTTTATTGATTTTTTGGGGACATTTTTGTATTATAAATACGGTACAGTACATATAACCTACCTCCACAACCTTCCTTATTCAAACAATTATGATTCAGATTACCAACAATACATAAATACCTTAATACCAACATTAGTACTGGCGCCTACGGAGTTCTGACCCATAAACTCAAAGTTTAATATGTAGATAATTGAAACTTTTATAATTCAAAATGGGTATTTTGGGTCCATTGAATCTCAAATTAAAGAGGGTTCACTGTATTATTCATTGATTATGTCGAGTATGAATTCATAATCCAGTATCAAAAAAATTGACAGATCCATTACAAGGAAGTATAGGGCCTACTTTTGATTTGGGATTTAATAACCTATTAGAACGATGCAAATCTCTGCATCTCAAGCCCTTTCACGAGTCTGCACATACAGTCACTGGAATCTCATTGTTGCTACCATTTCGGTTCACGGAACCTATTTTACGTGATTCCTGTATTAATTGTGTATAAAGCATTGTGATATTTAGAACCTATATTTGTACAATTATAAAAAGACCAAAGAACAACTGAGGAAAGATGTCTTATTCTATTTGCATTGAATAGGTTCTATTCATTCTGACTTGACAATGTAGGCTATAGGAGCATTCTTTCATTAAATGATTAATTTTCTCTTCTTTTTTTGTTTGTATTTTTTCATGTATATTACCGTATATAGGCCAACCTTTTAAAGTTGCGAGCGAGTTGAGAAGATAACTAAAATATCGTGATTTAATATATATTCGGCTTGTCTTGATTGTCAGCTTGTGTTGGATGAAGCAAACCGCTGCATGGCAAAGATGGACGCCGCTTCAGCACTCATCAACGGACTGGGCGGAGAACGAATCCGTTGGACGGAGCAGTCGGCCTTGTTCAAGTCGGAGATCGAACGATTGGTCGGCGACATCCTGTTGCTCACCGGCTTTCTCTCATACTCGGGACCATTCAACCAGGAGTACCGCAACTTACTGCAGAAGACTTGGCTCAACGAACTGTTGAAACGTAGGATTCCCGTCTCGTCCAATCTTAGTATCACCGAAAATCTCACGGACACAGCCACAGTGAGTCAATTTCTCTCTCTCTCTCTCTCCTCTTCAGTAGTAGGCCTAGTATCCTTCATTACATCATGAATGTTAATACTGAGAAGATATCCTAAAGCAGTTATACAACACTTGAATGGAAGCTGAGTTTGCCAACCGCGGACCAGCTAAGGGCTCGAATCGCGACAATATTCCTATCACACGGAAAAGTACAGACCATTAATGAGTATTATTACTTATTAGTATGTGCGAAAAGCTTTATTAACCTATCATTGGAATAATTATTCCTTATTCTTTTATAATATATGCCACATTTACTACTTCAAGAAAAACTATACAAATGAGGAAACATCACGTTTAACAATGTAATCAATTTTTCATTTTATAATTTTTACGTTGATTTATTATTCACTGCACTCTAATGAAAATAATGTTTTTTCCTCTTTTTTATAGCAAATTTTATCACATATATCTCTTAATGATTGGTTTTACCTATGACTACCAATAACGTAACGGGATAAGCAACATGGCGTAAGTTATATACTTTCAACATTGGACGTCTTCTCACCATGATGGAAGCAAAAAATGTGACGCGCTGAAGTGTACATTTTTGAGATTCGCAATTTCAAATCAAAACGTACGCATTCAGCTCGTATTTCAATGTAAAGTACATAGTTCAGTACTTGCATTGTTTCTGTTCTTTCTCGCAGATGTCAAGTAATTAATGCAGTTATCAATTGGTAAATGTGGCAGTATGGCTCTTGACTAGGGGTCCAATGCTTTTACACACGTATTTAAAATTTAGATTGGCTAATTCAAATGAAATGTATTCCAACGTTGCTTAATACAATTAGGAAGAGCTGGATTCACAGAGTGCATTACACGTATTACTTTTATGAATCAATATATAATACTACCAGTAAATTGAGTATGACGGCATCCCTTTGATTCCCGCATGGTGCGAAAGGAAATGATCAAGTTGCTTATCCCGTTACGTTATTGGTAGTCATAGGTTTTACTGTACAATTTACGGTAACAATTTGAACCTATAGCTGACTACTGTAAAACATGCAAAAAAACACCAGTTCAATCAGTGAGTAAGAATAACTCAAATATATAACAATCCACAGACCCAAGTGTGACAGGTAAAGAGTGTAAGATAAGCATAAAAAGCAAACATTTTAATTATTATATCCTTTGCTTATACCACTATAATAATATTACAAATATTACTTGAATAGGCATACTTTTTCATTTATAACTAAATGCAATTTTGTTTGTCATTTAAACATCAATTGGTCCATATTAAATACGGTAATACAACACTGTGTAACACTGGTCCACTGCTTCAGGCCCTTTTCACGGGCTGATGATCGCAGACTTCGCAATCACCAAGTTTTCATAGCTTACACTCTCAAACATTTTCTGATCACTCATGCTTCCTAATGGAATTATAAAGACGTATAGAAAATGTATACTTTGAATGTTTCAACTAGATTGGTGAATGGAATCTTCAAGGATTGCCAAACGACGACCTTAGTATTCAAAACGGCATTATTGTGACAAAAGCTGCTCGTTTCCCGCTTCTCATCGACCCTCAGAGTCAGGGAAAGTTCTGGATCAAGAACAAAGAGAAAAATAACGAGATGCAAGTGACTTCACTGAACCACAAGTACTTTAGAAACCACATTGAGGACGGTTTGTCTCTTGGTCGACCGGTCATCATTGAAGATGTTGGCGAAGAGCTGGATCCAATGTTAGACAATGTCCTCGAGAAGAACTACATCAAGATCGGCTCCACATTTAAAGTCAAGGTCGGCGACAAGGAGGTCGATGTTAACCTAGATTTCCGTCTCTACATCACAACTAAACTTCCGAATCCTGCGTACACCCCCGAAATATCTGCCCGTACTTCTATCATCGACTTCACCGTCACCATAAAAGGTCTTGAAGATCAATTACTCGGGCGTGTCATTCTGACAGAGAAGAGGGAACTGGAATCCGAGCGAACACAACTTATAGAAGACGTAACTAATAACAAACGTAAAATGCAGGAACTTGAAGGTAATCTCTTATACAAACTGACTACTGTTCAAGGCTCTCTTGTTGATGACGAGTCTGTCATTATTGTGTTGAACGTGACGAAGAATACGGCGGCAGAAGTGCGAGAGAAACTAACTATCGCCTCGGAAACGGAAATAAAAATCAACGCCGCCCGTGAGGAGTTCCGTCCCGTGGCCACCAGGGGCAGCGTATTATACTTCTTGATTGTCGAGATGACGATGGTCAACAGCATGTATCAGACGTCACTCGTGCAGTTTCTCGAACGGTTTGACTTGTCGATGGCGCGATCAGAGAGGTCTCCGATCACAGCCCGTCGAATGAACTACATCATAGAGTATCTGACGTTCGAGGTGTTTCGCTACAAGTGTCGGGGTCTATACGAAAGCCACAAGTATCTGTTCACATTGTTGATGACACTCAAGATTGACATGCAGAGGTTTTTACTTTTTTGTTTTATTCAAATGGAATATTTTCATGCTATGTACACATGTCATTCACATCGTGGGTGATTTTGTCTCATGTTAAAATATCAGACCAAGATATCAAAATGACATGCAGTGTGGAAAAATATCTCCTGTAGATGAGAAGACTTCATAATATAGCATTAGAAAAATGAGTAGGCCTACACATTGAATACATGATTTTTAATTTTTGAATACTGCAAACGGTTAAATTCTTTTAAGAATTTAACATGATGCTGTTATGTGAATACATGTGTACGTTGATTATGATGAATATAAAAAATGAATTTCTGAAACGTATCGTATCGTATTTGTTATCATATCAGCATTGCTTCATTGCCGTCATTTTAATGCCGCTCAGGGAGTACGTATCACATGAGGAGTTCCAGAACTTCATCAAAGGTGGCGCCGCATTGGATCTGAACGCGGTAGCACCGAAGCCAAGCAAGTGGATCACAGACATGACGTGGCTGAATCTGGTGGCGCTGTCAACCCTGCGCCAGTTTCAGCATGTTCTCACTCAGGTGCAGACTGGTGATAGACTGTGGAAGGCGTGGTTCGACAAAGACGCTCCTGAAGAGGAGCCATTACCCGATGGCTATCAGGTAATCTATGAATTACGCATTCAATCTTACTGGTCCACTGGTAAGAAAAATCATGTTGGTCGATGGATTCTTGGACACGTGGAGACAATGTACAAGAAATTAGGCCTAGGTATTTCATATGGTTCACATTTAATAGAAAAATTACAAACTATTAAAATTTTAATGTCGAATTGATTGAAATATATTGAAATTTTCAGTTTTCAATTGATACAGAAAATATTGGATCGTAAAAGTATAGGTAGGTCTACTACAAGTATTGCTATAGGTATTACTACGTATAGGTATTACTATAGATTTTTATTGAAGTTGAACCAACTTTGATGACACGATTTCTGGACGAGAGATTCTTATACAGTAATGCTTACTTATAATTCTGTATTTTGATTGGGCAATAGGGAGTTTCGGTCTGAAGTCAAGACAAAAGACAAGGAAAAATTCTTAGTGAGAGCCCTGATTTAATTGTTGGACAGTCATATGCAAATCCTGTCCTCAAAGTGGCAATTCTTTTTTTATGGCCTCAATGTCTTAACTGATGTAGCAAAGGTCCATCATACTGCAGTCAGTGTTTTTCAGGAAAAACGTCAATTTGTTTGTTGTGTGAGCAGACCTCGTTGGACGTATTCCGGCGGCTTCTGATGGTCCGGGCGTGGTGCCCTGATCGTACGCTGGCTCAGTCCCGCAAGTACGTCGGTCAGTCGATGGGGGCTCGTTACACGGAGCCGGTTATCACCAATCTGGAGGTTATGCTCTCGGAATCTCGACCACTAACACCACTCGTCTGCTTCCTCAGGTAAATCTATATTACCATCTATATTGTTATTGGTTCAATTAAGTCAACAGGTATTGTTGTTTCAAGCATTTATTGACTTTCTAAGGTATTTGATTTCTTTGTTTGATACATCTAACCTTCACGTGCTGATATTTGAAACCAGTAGTTTATGGTTCAAACCATAGTGCCGTTGTGTGGCTGAGATAGGGTAAATTGTGTTTTCCGTATAAAATGTCATCTGCTTATCTATATGTGAAAAAGAGTAGAAGAGTAAAGTAAAAAGCGCATAAAAGGAATCTACTGTAGTGCATATTCCCAATTTTCTATCTCCATCTCTATGTTACCTGTATGTATGATTTGAATATCAGGAAACAAAATTCATTTCCCTGTTTCATTAGCATGGGCAGCGACCCGACACCAAATATTGAAAGTCTTGCCAAGAAGTTGATGATCCCGTGTCGTGCGATCTCGATGGGTCAAGGTCAAGAGGTGCATGCCAGGAAGTTGCTCATCAGCAGCATGGCCCAAGGTACACTTGTCTACAATTACCAACCTACCTTGCTGAAGAATAGACATTTAACTTAATCACAAACTTGTATTAACTTTGCACTTCGCACTCCACGCATAGATTATGAAAAACATATGCATAGATGCATGCTCAACTAAAAAAAAATTTAAGAAATTTAAAATAATTTAAAAGTTTTCAACATTTTTGTCAATTTTGAATGATTAATTTGTGTTTTTTGTTGTTGGGAGAGTATACCCAGAAAACTAGAACGTTGTACCGAGGTCTAAATTGGCTGTACCAATGAAAATGCTATCAGCATGAATGTAGTCATGAATGTACTTTTAGTGCTCAAAGAAGGCTCGTGATATTCATTATTGTACATGATTGTGAATATATTTAGATTTATCACTTTCTGGTCCAATGTACGAGAGATTGATTACAGCAGTATAATGTATGTCTCTCTCAGGATGTTCATCAAATAACAATTACAAGAAAGTGTAACACATACGGTAAGTAGCGTAAGTAAAGAGAATAGAGATTGAATATTATTCTAAGTATTCTAAACATGGAGTTGAATAATTTATGGTCTAAACAAAGAACTGACATGAGAAACATGTATAAGTGTCACCAACTCACTAAATACTTGGAATTCAGACTGTGAAGTCTTCGGGACACTGTTTAGATACTAAACTGAAGCCAATGCATCTTAGTTATCATTGCTGTCAGTGCGTCAATCCAATTTAAATGAAGAATTAATTAATTAAAATAGAGACACTGAGTGTTGGGTTAACTCTGTAGTCAGTTTTGTCCAAACTGAAATTATTCGTTGATAATGGGGATCTGACGTGGAAACTGAAACTGTAAGAACAACAAATAATTCACACACGAAGCTGCAATAATGTAACCCTATACTTAACAACTAATTTAGAGTCTTGTTGAGCCATTTTGAACATAATTCATTGCTAATAAAAAATAATGTAAGTATCAACAACAAATCATCGTTATTATTATTATTCTCATTATATCGTCATTATCGGCACATTAAATTCCGGCTTCTTATTTCATTGTTTGATATCCCGTGATTGTTGCAGGTGGTTGGATCTTGCTACAAAACTGTCATTTGGGTATCGCGTACATGAACGAGCTATTTATCAACTTGAGTGAGGCTGAGAGCTATCAGCCCGACTTCCGTGTGTGGATTACCACCGAACCTCACGACAGCTTCCCTATCTCGCTGCTTCAAATCTCTATCAAATTCACTAATGAGCCGCCACAAGGTGAGAAATTGTAAAACCTTTGTCGCTGCTAGCTGTTCGTTTCGTCTTAGCATGTTCAAACTTCAAATCAATATTCGTTCCTGTTATCATCACTTATAATTGTCACAAATAATGTTTTAGAACATCTTCAATGACTGTGTGTAAAACGATTTGTCATGTGGATCTTAGGAGGACTTAGCTGTATCTAGCTAATTCCTCCTAGTTTGTACCGGCATACAACCAAAAAATTGAGACACTTAAAAAGGCTATAATATTATATTGTTCAATCTCTTTAAATTCTATATCAAATTCAATAACTTAATTTTTATCATTAATTAACTTGTATGAGTTCTATCCTACAGGGATGATGCAATTAAAATATATAAAAAATATAGTCGTGATTTTATATGACTGAAAGAATAACCTAAATCATAACTATAGAAGACTACAAATTTCCTAAAATTTCCCTGAGGGGCAGTTGTGCCTCTCGATATCCCTACCCCCATACAATTTGACGTTGAATAATTTTACTCTGAACTTCTCTGCATTGACCCAGATTTCCCTTTCTCTGAATATGGTCACACTCATTTGGAGGTCTCTTTACATTGTAATAGGTAGACAATAAACCTATATATAAACACGTTTTAGGCCAAGTAAGTTCTAAACAATAAGTCTTAATTTAATTATGTAAGTCAGTAAGTGTATCATACTTCTAAATGTATTGGGTGTGTGCATGATGCTTTTTTTGAAGGGGGGAATTACCCAATAGTTTAGCACTACTTCTGAGTGTAACACAATGATTGTGTGTGCAGGTGTGCGCGCTGGCCTGCTTCGAACTTACAGCACCATCAATCAGGACATGCTCGATTACTCGGACAAGTCCCAGTACCTGCCGCTCATCTACGCCATCTCGTTCTTCCACACCGTGCTGCAGGAGCGGCGCAAGTTTGGCCCTCTCGGCTGGAACATTCCCTACGAGTTCAACTCTGCCGACTGGTTAGCGTCTTGCATGTTCGTCCAGAATCACCTGGACGACCTGGACCCAATCAGAGGCATCAGCTGGAGCACAGTCAGGTATCTAGTTTGTAACTTGGACTATAAAGGCCCATTCACAACTAAAGTTAGGAGTAACTTGAAGGAAATCACAACTCTGAAACTAGATTTTAATGAATAATGTTGATATTTATGTTCCAATTTTAGAGAAAACTAGAAATCACCATTTCAATTTCAGAAATTGTAATTAATTTTTGTGTACTCCAGAGACCATGAGTCATCACGTAGGAATTCTGTATAGAAACAGTAATGTCTACGTCACGACTCATCAAAAGGGCCGGGTCCTAGAGGACGGATAAGTGACTTATAATTTTTTAATTCTGAAGACGATTTTTGGTTTTCTCTCAAATTAGGTAGATATTTTTTAAAATCTAGTTTCAGGGTTGTCTTTTATCTTCAAGAGCAAGAGAAAATTTCATTGGCCACACATTTGCCAGTAAGAGAGAACCAATGAGAGACGTTCGTGAAGTTGGCGCCTCACGTATCAGAATAAGTATTATTTCACCAGATTTTAATCGTTAGAGCTCTGTTTGTACCCGTCAGTAATGTACATTTTTTCGTTAGTAGGCCTACTCCTTTTTTTTTTGATTTTTTGGAAATTTAATTTTTCAAACAACCCCCCCAGATGTGTTCAATCTGAAAAATTCCAACAGAATTTGTTAGTGCTTTGTAAGTACCCATCAGTACCATCAAGATTTTCATCAGTAAGCCTACTTCTCAGGTTTTTTCACTATAACGGGTTTTCCATGTGAGGGGCCAGTGATCATAATTCAAGCAAAAGTCTGAAATCATTCAAATTCAATCATTGAATCAAGTGCCAATCTGGTTAACAACAGAAAATAAAAAGTTTATCCCTCCAATCTTGCTTGCTCGCGTTGTGATATTTCGATCCAAGAAAAATATACCCAATCTCGACTTGATCTCGATTGAAAATTTCAAGACTTGCACAGCCCTATTGATAACTGTAGTACCAAATGTCAAGTGATGAGTTCTTACTGTGCCAAAAGAAAGTGGTCATTTGCCATTTCTACTTTCTATTCACAATTATAACCGAATTATCGAGCTTGAGTAAGGAACTATATCCACGTGGCACATTGCGTTTGTCTGGGGCAGGTACATGCTCGGCGAGGTGCAGTACGGCGGCCGAGTCACAGACGACTACGATAAGCGCCTTCTCAACACCTTCGCCCGCGTCTGGTTCTCGGAGAACATGTTCCTCGACACGTTCGAGTTCTACAAAGGTTACAGGATAATGAAGTATCGCCAACACGCACGGTACATGGAGAACATTGAAGAGCTGCTGCCGGTGGATCCGCCTCAGGTCTACGGGCTACATCCAAATGCGGACATTACGTAAGTGCATCACATTCTAGTGAAGATATCAAATTATTTATTTGAAATTATTTAGGCCCACAATAGCTTAGGAAGAGTATAAGTACATTACAATGTAGCTAAGTTTTATATACTTTTCGTTGCTAATAGATATAATTTATCAATTTTTATATCTATTTTTATTACTTATATATTTTAAATGCTAATGATAACTGAACACTCTCAATGTACAGTTAACAGCACAAAAATTCAGATTTTTTTTGAGAGTCCCTAACTCAATACTGGTCGAACAGATAGATAGTTTATTGTCTTCTTTTACACTCCTTCACATACAGATATTAGTAGCCTTCAGTAGCCTTAGTAGTAGCTCCTGATACAAGTTTGGAGGCAACTACTATCTGTTCGACTCATATTGACTTGGAGACTCTGAAAAAATTTCTCAATTTTTGTGCTGTCAACTGTACACTTCAACAGCACAGTCAGGTGTGTAACTCTTCCAGTTCATTGGAATCAACTTGACTTGAATATAAATGTCATATGAACAAACCTATACAAACTAGGGTCATACAACAAGGTTTGATACAAACTATGTGAGGCAAGAGCAGGACCATTTCTAATACCAATAAGCTCTTTCCACTACAATGATTAAATACTGTACTTGTAATTATGAATAACACTCTATCTCTTTTACTGTCTACTTCTCTTGATACTGTTCACTCACTGATTGCAAAAGTGCTAAATAAGCTACATGTAATTCAGAATAAGCCTTGTGAAATTAGTTGTGCATATGTGTTGTGTGTTTGGACAGGTTCCAGAGTAACACTACGGCAACGACGTTGGAGCAGATCCTGAACATTCAGCCTAAGGAGTCTGGCGGAGGCGGAGGCGAGACAAGGGAGTCACTTGTAGCTCGACTCACCACAGACATGCTTGATAAACTGCCCAAAAACTACGACCCATTTGAAGTGAAAGAAAGGTAGGTCTATTTGTTTTATCACATTAATTCATCAAATTTATCGCATATTCTCATATTGATATTAAATATTTCAATTCAATATTGAATCCATGTGCTAAAATGTATTCTTCGTGATTCGTCATTATACTACGAGTTGTGATCAATAATTAAGAGCTATTATATCGCTTCTGTACAATGATGATCATTTTCAGATTGAAGATTATGGGTATTCTGTCCTCAATGAACATCTTCTTACGTCAAGAGATCGACAGAATGCAGCGTGTAATCACGCTTGTGCGCAAGACTCTCAAAGACCTTCTGCTGGCCATCGAGGGAACCATCATTATGAATGAGGTAACTTATTGACTGTTCGGACTGGTGCACTTACGGCGAATGTTTTATCCTATACTAAAAACAATTATTGTGTGTGTGTGTGTGTGTAGGAGGAAATTTAATGAGATATTTAGAAAACATTTCAAATTTGTAGTATTGTACTCCAGCTATTTTGTCTTGCTTCTTTTCCTAGCATATTCTAGTTCACATGTATAAAATAATTTTTATAGTAGCCTAAGGTAGTTTTTTTCAGAACACTATCGAAATAGTTTAGTTGCGCTCGTTCTTATTGTAGTAGGTAGACAACATTGAATCAGGTTTATTTAGGTCAGAAAAGTATATTGTTTGTAATATTTGTTCACCATTCTCACTCTTTTATGACCTCGGGACTAGATTTAAACAACCCATTTCAGAACTCGGAACGTTGCCACTGATAATGATTTGTGTTTGTTCTATGTGTGAGTGTTTGAGTGCAATGTGTGTTTAGTCGTTGCGTGATGCCCTTGACAATATCTACGATGCACGCATCCCCGGCATCTGGAAACGAGGGTCGTGGGTCTCGTCAACACTCGGTTTCTGGTTCACCGAGTTGCTTGAGAGGAACGCTCAGTTCTCGCTGTGGATCTTCACTGGTCGGCCTCCTACATTCTGGATGACAGGATTCTTCAATCCGCAGGGTAAGAAGAGGTTTTATTGCTAAATTTTGTGGACGTTTGCTAAAAATTATTTCAGGACATTGTCCTAAAATCTTTGTGTCACTTTTTTGTGTCCACCCAAATGCCAATACATTTGGAATCATACATTCAAATGGAAAATTCAAATACGATCCCTGATACGATGATATTTGGAAATTTGATACGATCATCGAATTGGAGGGAAAATATCGAATAATTATCCCTTCTAATAATCCCGAACAACCCTAGGGCCTACTATTAATTGTTCTTAAAAAAGTGTTCTAAAAAAATGTATTCGAAATAAAACTATTCAAAAATAAAAATGGTCTAAAAATAAACTGTTTGAATGTGGAACTTTGATATTTCTGCTAGCAATGACAGTATCCATTTATTTAGCTGAGTACAGTAGTTGAATATGAAAGTTGAATCATCAAACCTAATCTAACCAACCCTAACCCAACCAATCCTTAATATTCTAACCTATGATGATATTGATATCAACATTAAGGACTCTAATACAGCTCTCGTGGTTTCTCCGACTGCCGCCTGACTGCTGTTAGCGCTGTGATCTGTGCCAATTTTGTGACATATTCAATTTTTTGGAACCATTACATACTTGATTCCACCCTTGGCAAATATTAACTTGAGATTGTAACATTCGAATTTCCACAATATCATTACACGTTCACTAGATAACTAAACATCAATAATCCCACACACTCAAAGTGCCACATTCTCATAAAAAAAACGGTTGATAATTAGTGGACTGTTTTCAGGTTTCTTAACGGCCATGAGGCAAGAGGTGACACGAGCCCACAAAGGTTGGGCTCTCGATATGGTTACTCTGCACAACGACGTCACAAAACTGTTCAAGGAAGACGTGCGGAGTGCGCCTAATGTAAGATGTGATGTTCTCTCTCTCTCTCTCTCTCTCTCTCTCTCTCTCTCTCTCTCTCTCTCTCTCTCTCTCTCTCTCTCTCTCTCTCTCTCTCTCTCTCTATTTCTATATATGTATCCGGCACTATGTTTTCTCCGCAATCAAAATATTAGATCGCAATCAATATTCTTTGGAGGCAAACCTATCAAAGAAAACTGAACCAGTTAATTTTACTCTCTCGTCTTTTCCAGAATGTATCAATTAGTATTAGATGAGTATTAATTAGCTAAGTACGAGTTGAAATACAAAAATAGCATACCCTAAGTAAAAGGGTGTATCAAGCCGATTTGCTAATTATTGCTCCATTCACTTATAATCAGTTTGTACAACCAGCCATTATACAGTTCAAAATAATTCAACGTATAACTCTATTTCTTAATAAAGTCCTGTACTTGCTGAGTTTGTGTTCTCTGTTTGACTCTATACCTGAAACATCTACAGGAAGGTGTGTACGTCTATGGACTCTACATAGATGGTGCCGGTTGGGATAAACGCAATTGTAAACTTGTTGAGTCGCCATCCAAGGTTCTCTTTGTGAACCTGCCAATCGTCCATATATATGCCATCAACAGTACAGCCCCCAAAGATCCGAAACTATATCAGGTATGTTCAACTAGATATTCTCATTTAAAGCTAAACTTCCATTCGAATTTTTACACTCTAGTGTAGCCACAAAAGGCTACAAAAGATCTACAGACGACAACATTAACCCTCCAGTAGGCGCGCCCTAATCTAAAACACCAGTGGTCGTGCGGGGTCTACCAGACCCCGCGGTGTTTCTGCTATAATTTTTTTGTGAATCAATTTTTTATATATATTTTTTTATAAAAATGTTATTTCGTGGTTCGGTGAGCATTAGAATCTATTTTCGTACTCATCCCTTACTGAAATAACACAGCCGAAACAGGGCCGAAACAGTTTTAAGGGACTAAATACGGCCGATTCACGGCCGACGTCGGCCGTAAGTAAGGTAGGCAAACACTATGCAGAAAGATGCGGTTGTATAGCGCCCAAACAGAGCCGAAACACGGCCGAAACAGGGCCGAAAATTTAATGATATTGAACGGCCGAAACAGGGCCGAAACAGGGCCGAAACACAGCCGGTCCAAGGACTTTTCACAGCCGTGTTTCGGCCGTGAAAAGGCGTTATATTGTCCGTGAAAAGTCCGTAAAAAGTCCCTATATTGTCCGTGTATCGTCCCTTGGAGAGACAGAAATTTGGTCCGTGAAAAGTCCTTAGATCGGCTGTGTTTCGGTCGTGTTTCGGCGGTCAAAAGGCGCTGTATTCTCCAAGGGACGATACACGGACAATATAGGGACTTTTTACGGACTTTTCACGGACAATATAGCGCCTTTTCACGGCCGATCCAAGGACTTTTCACAGCCGAAATAGGGCCGGACTTTGAGAAGTTTTCTGTTTCTTGGAATCGATTGGAATGTCGAATGTTATTGTGTTAGAAGTATTTGTTGCCTTGGGCAATGTACCACATGGCATGAAGCAAGGGTTGAATGGGGGTGAATGACCAGTTTTTACTTGTCCCACTGCATTCCATTGCTGCATTCAGTGTTCACACTGTCCAGTGTCTCACTTGTACTTGTCGAGTTAACATGATGAGGAGTATAATGAAGAACGAATTTACAAAGGATTTGCTAAAACTGTTCGACAATTTATTTCAGGGGTGGATTACGTGATTCTACTATCAAATGGCCTAGTCCTGACTGTCGTCTGGAGTCTAGAAAACTCTTTGCTCCCCAAAAGACGACTTATGGCGTAACAGATGAGGGTTCAGAGAACTACTTTGCCGTGTACCTATTGCCCCTGTTTTACGTGCTACCCTTACATAACTTAAAATGATTGTATCCCAATGTTGCATCATTAACTTAACTGTTGAATTACGCTGTTTGTTTGTGACGCACGCAAAAGGAAACATGTTTTCAGTGGTGGCCTGTTATTTTTTCTAGCAAAAAATAATTCAACCAGCCGCTCATCTGAACTTCAAAAAACATGTTCTCGTTTTGCATGCGTCACACAAACACGGCGTAATTCATCAGTTAATTTAATGATGAATTAAGTATGCCGGGACCAACAACGGTCGAAACAGGGACTTTTTACGGCCGAAACAGGGACATTACACGGCCGAAACAGGGACTTTTCACGGACGAAACAGAGACATTTCACGGCCGAAACAGGGACTTTTCACAGCCGAAACAGGGACATGACACGGCCGAAACAGAGACTTTTTAGAGACTTTTCACGGACAAAACAGGGACTTTTCTGTCCCAATTGTCCTGTGTTTCGGCGGTGTTTCGGCCGGCCGAAACACCGCCGAAACAGAGACTTTTTAGAGACTTTTCACGGACAAAATAGAGACTTTTCAGGGACGTAATTTGCCGTATAATTTCAGTAGGGGATAGGTTACAAATATTGTTTGTAATTCCAAGTTGACATTTTTTGGTTAAAAGTCCAAATAATAAACAACGTACTTTATAAAAATTGATAAAAAATGAAAAATGGAAGATTTTTTTTACTTTAAATTGATTGTTTAGTTTAATGTTATACCTAACAATAAATTATTATACATTGTTGAAGAAAAACATAAAACAAACATGTTTTTCTGTTGTTTGAACTCATGCTATTTTAAATGGATAATTTTATATCATATTTTTGAGTAAAACTGTACCAATTATTTCAATTTATAAGAGTTCACATTTTATTGATCCATATTCAGCATAGAATTCAGCATACATCCTATCTATTCGGCCTCAATTTCCATGACCATACCGATACTACAACGGCTGCACGATATAGTAACATGATCCAAACAAAGCTATTTGTGACAGAGAAAACATGTGTAGGCCTACTTGGTCTTAATATAAATCCAAAAACTGTTTTATGCTGATTTACAATATTCCATGGTTACATAGTGTACAAAAAGTTTCGAAGCTATGTATCTATGAAATACGCATCATAAAAATACGTCAGAATTGAAAAAAAAAAAAAAATTATCTGCTGAAAAAGAGACAGTTTCTGTGACGCGACCAGTCGCGTGGGGTCCAAGGGACCCCAAAAAGGTTCTGACTACAATATTGTCACATGACGTAATTTTTTTTTGATGTTGAAACTTCTTTTGTTGGCTACTAGAGGGTTCAACTTGAAGGTATAGAGACTCCCAAAAATTACAAGTTATGGCATCCATGTTATATTAACATAACTAAAGTGTTGGGATCCATAGGACCCCACGCGACCACTGGAGGGTTAAAAGGCTACAACATTAGCCACAAAATGCTAATTTCATCCACTGTTCCAACATTTTTTTCTTATTGAGCATTCTTTTTGTAGAGTGAGGATTGAAATATGTAGGCCTATCTGTGTATTATATTTTAAACTCGAGAAATTGCATTCTCAAATTTTGTATTTTCATCTTGATCATCAAAATGGTAATGATTACGTCTAAACACAAACAGGCATCTACTGGTAGGCCATGTATCCAACCATCTCGTACTCAATGCATATTTTAATTTCAGTGCCCCGTTTATAAGAAACCTAACCGGACGGATCTGACATACATCACACCACTGTGGCTGGGAAGCAACAAACCTCCCGACCATTGGATTCTACGAGGAGTTGCACTGCTCTGCGACATCAAATGAACAAGCTTTATAACATGAAGAACCCAGCTTATAGGTGGTATGGATTATAAAAATGAATGTAATCATATATTTTTTTTGATAATTAACCTATATAGGCCTTCATCCAAAATAAATTTGTATGCATGTTGTTTTTATTCTAGGCCTATGTCTTGACTTTTGAAATATATTATTACGACTGAATATAAGTACTGTACCGGTATTATTAATAATATATAATAATATTATATATATGTAATTTTTAATATATTATATATATATAATATTATATATAATAATATATATTAATAATATTATATTGTATTATATAATATAATATTATATTAATAATATAATCTCTCCAAATCACTTCAAAGTATCACTGAATGTAAGCACATAAATGATACACATTATTATGAATTTGTATGCAATGCAGACCAGCCGCTTTGAAGAAAATAATGTTATAAATGTTTTTATTCATCAAATAGATAAGTAAGTAATCAACGAGATTATCTTTTCTAGACCTTAGCTCAATATTCTTATTATTTTTTGTACCAACTGTCATTTTAATGTGTTATTGATTTCTTCATTAATTTGTTATCATTGTTATATTATTCTGTGTCTGATAGGCAACCTTTATGCTGAAGGCAGAGTCTTTATTTTTTAATGTTGAAGAATTTATATTATATAGCAGAAAAGTGTTGTATGGATTCACGGCTCCCTAGATTCGATTCTGCGGTACATTTCTGGGTCAGAAACTTTCCACTCCACGTAAATAGGTAGTTTCATAGTGGCCTTTACCTCCATATTTCAGCAACCATTCTTCAACCCAGATGGACGTTTTCTTTCTTTTCTTCTTCTTCCTTTCATTTAAAATACAACTATAGCTGCTGCAGCCATCACCTCGTCGCTATCGCTCATTTTATATTAAACTAAAATTAGTGAGAAAATGTAATCTACCCTTTTACTGACAGTTCCAACTTGATTTAACCCGCGATAATGCTGTTTTCCTATTGGTTCACTTATACTAGCTTAAGCTGAAGGCATACTTTTTTAAAAAATAAAAATATATCAAATTTCAACCCATACAAAGTTGAAAGTTTCAGGAATAGGGGTCCAGGGTCATGTCAAAGTTATGAATATCAAGTTTTTACTTATAGCTACGACAATTAGCTATTGTCCTAGCTTATAGACTAATATTATTGAAATATAAAATCAATAGAATCTGAAGACGGAGTTACAGCCTTCTCTATTATATAAGACGTCTCTTTTACCAGAAGAGAATGATCTGAATAGAGAACGCCATTTTGAAAAGGCTGTGATTGTCACCGGCCAAGTAACCTCGGGAAACGCCCTCCAAAACAATGTGGGAACAACCTAGTTTCTCCCCCAGCACGAGTGAGCAAACCAATCGACCGAAACCAAACCAAACCAATGACTAGCTAGCCTTGAGACAGGGGTTAAAAAATAAAATGACAAAAAAAAAAGAGATTAATCACTATGATGACGTACAAGTATATTATCCACGACAGGTTTTAAAATGGTACGCCAAGCCTCATCAAAGCTCAAACTACTTTGACTCAAATTATTAGAGGCGCAGGCAATGAATGACACTCTGATCATAGTCAGAAAGAAGTTGGAGGGTGACCTTTTCCTTGTTGACAGAACACCTTATTCCATAGAGGCTATAATGGAGCTCTTAACTATTTGCGTTGGCTTGAGCTATTTCCGGTATGGCGAGAATTTCTATAATGCAGACCGAAGGTTTGGCGTTGGGAAGTTGCCTTTCTCCACTTTTAGCCAATATTATCATGGCTGAGCTAGAGGAAACAGTTCTTAACAGGTCCAACCATAGGCCCACTATTTGGAAGCGCTACGTTGACGATGTTTTTGCGGTGATACCGGACTACGAGGATTCTATTTTGGAAGATCTACTGACTGATTTAAACTCTTATCACGAAGGCGTGCAGTTCACGGTAGAGAAAGAGAACGATGGCTGTCTCCCTTTCCTTGACGTTCGAGTCGAGAGGTGCGGCAAGGGACTCAAAATGTCGGTTTACCGTAAACCCACCCACACTAACCAATATGTGGGCTTCGAATCGATTTTCATTGCCTGCGCCTCTAATAATTTGAGGCAAAGTAGTTTGAGCTTTGACGAGGCTTGGCGTACCATTTTACAACCTGTCGTGGATAATATACTTGTACGTCATCATAATGATCAATTTCTTTGGTTTTATTCGTCATTTTATTTTTCAACCCTCTGTCTACCAAACCAATGACTAGCTATAGCTAGTCATTGGTTTGGTTTGGTTTCGGTCGATTGGTTTGCTCACCCGTGCCGGGGAAGAAGCTAGGTTGTTCCACGTTGTTTTGGACGGCGTTTCCCGAGGTTACTTGGCCGGTGACTAGCTAGCCGGTTGTCATTATTCAACCTGAGGACGGGAGCTGAAGTGCTCCCAAAATATTGTTAGTATTTCAGTGTATTTTATTTTATCTCTTTGACAAGTAACACGTACACATCCAATATTCAGGGTTTTATATTATTACCAGTATTAGAAATGAACTGTAAAATCATACCATTTGTCAGGTATATGAACAACATCTGTATGTGTGATGTACAGTGTGTTCAATTCAGGAGACTTGGGTTCGATTGCGACCAACCGACTTGGGACCATCATGGTCGACCATCGTGGTTTCCCTCGGTCATCTGAGTGAATACTGTACCGCTCACTTTCATTCCAATGTCCCGAAACACCTAATAAAATAACGTTCATCTCATTTTCCAATCGCATCTTGGTCATCAGGGCAGCGGTTGCTATAAGCATAATTTAATGAATTAATAAATAAATTCTGTATTTGATTTTTACCTCAAATCATTGAACATTTTAAATTCTTACCAGAATAAATAATTCTCTATTACCTATTTTTATGTATTTATATTTAGTTTAGTGACGCACTGTATGCACTGATCTATTGTTGTCAGGTAATGATGAGTGAGAAGGATTATTTGTTAGGTTGCTAAATACCTATTGCCATGTATATAGATGTTTTGCTAGATGATGCACATTAAATAATATTTATTTTCAAGATTATAGTTGATGATCAGACTGCATAATGAAATTTGTGATTTATGGAGTTTGAATCGAATTGCATCATTATTGCTCAGTTCACAAGATTATAAGATATTTATTGTAACCTTGAATGTGTGTCGAATGAAACTGATGTAATTGTTGTCTTATTATTCCGATGCATTTTTCACATATCAAGATATTAATTAGGAGGACCCTTACCGCGACTGTCACATAAAATGACGCCCTAGGCCTATAGCTAGCCCCAAGAGTTTAGTTGGATTGGTTGCTATTCACTAGGAAAGCTGAGTACCATCATTGAGCAATGGTACCATGGTAACATGTCCAGTACAGTATCATAGTATAGAAAGACAGTATTTGGATATTTACTAGGAAAACGCGTTATGTGTTTCCGCGTTGATGGATGAGCTAATGAATGACATTGAATTCTTTCAAAAATTGTTATATCAAGTTGCTGTTTTGACGGCATTCAAGCTAAAAATCAATCTTTCCATTTGGTTGGTTTGTTTCGTAGACTATTCTCATGAAGGAAATAGTAGATGCAATTTAATATTATATTATATTGTAATATTAGACTACTATATGAAACGTGATGACAGCTGTATACATATATACACCTTGAGAACCACATTTTATATTCATTACTCATTCTCAATAATTTCTTCTATAATAAAGAAGGCCTTGTTTTAATCGTTTTCCATTAATTGGTGACACTTGTTGCTTGGATTTAATAGGTTTTTTTAATAGCTTCAAAACGATGTGTAAAAATGTCATTATATAATTTTTTATATCCAAACGACTGATTGGATTTTATTGAAAGTTCGAAATGATCTGTATCATCATTATATTGAGATTTGGTGAAAATTTGAATTTTTTCGAAAGACATTTTTTGTACGAAAATTCTTCTTTTGCTTTTTTTTGTCATTATATAATATTTTATATCAAAACGACTGGTTGGATTCCAATGAAAGTTCGGAATAATATGTATCATTATTATATTGAAATTTGGTGAAAATTTGAAATTTTTTGAAGGACATTTTTTTCATGAAAATTCTTCTCTGGCTTATTCTTATGGGTTAGTTGGAAAATGGAAAATTAGTTTTCTCAGAAGTGGTGCAACCGATTGCGTATAAAAACTAATGGGATTCAATCCAGATGATGACACATGGGCATGCCAAGTTTCAATCGAATTTGAATTTTCGGCTGACCTGTAGAGCGCGAACAAAAAAAAAAAAAAAAAAAAAAAAAAAAAAAAAAAAAAAAACATGTACATTTTTTTCGGGTCAAGTGTAATTGAGTCTTCGCTTCGCTCATCCAATAATTGTTTCTATTGTTTTCTGCTATTTGTTTATTGTTTTATTGCTATTGTTTTATCCTAGCCCTGCTTTTGAGGTGGGCTAAATATGTGTCACTATTTTGTTGCGTTCCAATAGACCGTGAGTATGTTATCATGTTGTGTTGTTGTGGTTCTCAGCTTTACTAGTAAATAGCAACCAATCAAAGTCCTATCCTCTTAGGACTAGCTAGGCTTTAGGACGTTATCTCAAGTGACAATCGCGGTAAGAGTCCAACACGCCCACTTTCTGCCATAATTTGCCAAAAGTGTGTGTTTTGAGAGCATCTGGAAGATTAATTTAGTCTCTTAGACATAAATTGAGGATAAAACAGGTCTTAGAGATGAAAATCTATCTGCATTCTCAGGGGCGCCGACTCCGTGGGTGCTCAGGGTCCAGAGCACCCGTCGGATCTTTTGGCTCAACCAATATTATATAATAACGAATTTGTATGTTTCATTAAATTTCCGGCAAATTTAACGTTTTATCTTTACTTCCATAATATCAATAATATGTCAATGTTGTTGTTTTGAAGAAGCATTTCTTTAGCAAGAAATAAGAAGAATATTTAGAGCCTTTTCTGATCTACTCGAATGCCGGGAGGGAGGGTGCCGGGGAGAGTCATAAATATATACATTTTTCAAGAGAACCGATAGACTAGTCATTGTAATAATGAACATATGTTAACCATCCTTGTTGCTGGAACATTTTATTTTATTATTTTATTTATTCATAATTGTTTCTATACAGTGTAATACATTATATTACACTGTATACAGGTAGTGAGAATAGAGCAGGGCCCCGTAACAACATGTGCCTCACTACCTGCATAATAATATAAATTATACAAATTATAATTATAATATTATATCAAGATAATTAAAATTAGATCAGTAGAAAGTAGAGAAGTCACGAAGAAGGATGAAGTGCACGTTAGTACTAAATATCACAGTGGAAAAATATTGGCATATTTGTTAAATATTTAGCAAAATGTTTTGATGGATCGCATTCCCATTAGATTGTGCAGTGGGTAAAAAGAGTGGAAACATGAAATAATGCGGTGATCGAAAGATAAGTGGTAGTTTCGTTGCTGTATTGGTAAGTCTCTCCATGGCCAACTCAATAGTATGGCAATAATATTACCAACTTATTTGTTGTCATTTCTTACATATATTTCAAGATTCCTAAATATTATCTGCTTCGACAACTTCTAGAATACTCAAGCAGGGACGTCGTTAAAACTTGAAAGGGGGCCAAGGTGGGACGCGTGCCCCACCAATCGACATTTGCACCCCACCAAAAATGTATTTATTTAGAAATCGCGAAAATAACTTCGAAAATGTCCATAATGGTTCAATCTAGGACTCCTAAACTGCTTGTAAATCGCAAAAATCACTTAAAAAATGACCATATTTCAACAAATTCTCTGCAGGGCTCTGCTGGTGGAGATCGAAAAATCAACTTCGAGAATATCCATGGAGGTTCAATTATTGGACTTCAAAACTGTATGTAGATCGCAACAATTACTTAGAAAATAACCATATTTCAAGAAAATCCCTGCGGGGCTTGGGGAAGGAGTATAGCAAAATCAATTTTCAAAAAGTCCATAATGATGTCTTTGTTATTATGAAAGTCTTCTTGAACTGATAGAGATTCCATTTACTTCTTATAGATGCATTTTTACTGTTTACCAGTTATCAATTTTACAGAGTTTGATTATCAATGTGGATACTACTGGAATTGTACTGTCAATATGTATTGTTGTTCCTGTCCATAAATTCATTAAATCAATCAATCTTGTAATGACAATGTACTTATTGTGTTTTCCCCATATCTGAGGGTTGTATCCTAATAATAGATCATTCAGTGTGAAATATGTTATAACTCACTAGAAATCAGGGTATTAAATTTAATCTAATTCAGTAGCCTAGATGGATTCAGTAATGTAAATGATTGAAATGAGAGTAATTTATCTAGGACAAAAAAGGCTTTTTCTCTCAAGCTTATATCCATCTCAGATTAGCACAACTGCATCTAGTTAAACAAAATATGACAAAAAACAAATTTCATGGTATTCGATATCAAGCCCTACCACATCAATTTCCGGAGACTGTCAACGCTAGCAACTCGGCTACCTAGAAAATTATCGAGATATTTGAGAATTTACTTGTGTCAGGTGGAAAACCTGTTGCGGCATTCTGCTTCCCTGGTACTTGAGTCAATTTTCCACGAACAAAAGCTTTCGAGCAAATTGGTCAACAGTCCAGTATTCCTACCAGGGTAGCAGAGCAATCGACAGGTCGAATTTTATTTATAATTTCTTCTTCAAGTATCTCGACAACTTTACAAAATCCATATGTCTAGGTAGCCGAGTGGCTAGCGTAGACGATTTCGGATAGTTGTACGGAGTGGCTCGGTAACGAATCCCATATAGAGCAGCTTTTTTGTTATATTTCAATCAACATTTAATTAGATTAATTCAGTAATGAGAGTTATTACAGTGTGATTAATTTATCCAGTGAAGAGAGGAATTATCTCTGAGCTAATGTCCATCGAGGATTCGTACCATTGCATATGGGTATATTAAACAAAATATGACAGAAAAAAAGCAGTCCCCAATGGTATTCGATACCAGGACCTCTACGCATCGTGATCCGAATCCACCAACGCTAGCAACTAAGCTACCTAGACATCGAACATTTGCAAAGTTATTGAGATACTTGAAATAATATTTGAATTATTACCTATAACCTGTTGGTATATTCTGCTCCTCTGATAGGAGAGCTGAGGTTTGAAAGATTATTTGAATTCATTTGTGTCAGGTGGAATACCTGTTGCGGCATTCTGCTTTCCTGGTACTTGAGTCAATTTTCCACGAACAAAAGTTTTCGAGCAAATTGGTCAACAGTCCAGTATTCCTACCAGGGTAGCAGAGCAATCGACAGGTCGAATTTTATTCATAATTTCTTCTTCAAGTATCTCGACAACTTTGCAAAATTCATATGTCTAGGTAGCCGAGTGGCTAGTGTAGACGATTTCGGATAGTGGCCCGGAGTGACTCGGTATCGAATCCCATACAGAGCTGCTTTTTTGTTATATTTCACTCAAGATTTAATAAGAATAATTCAGTAATGAGAGTTATTACAGTGTGATTAATTTATCCAGTGAAGAGAGGAATTATCTCTGAGCTAATGTCCATCGAGGATTCGTACCATTGCATATGGGTATATTGAACAAAATATGACATAAAAAAAGCAGTCCCCAATGGTATTCGATACCAGGACCTTTCGCATCGTGATCCGCATCCACCAACGCTAGCAACTAAGCTACCTAGACATCGAACATTTGCAAAGTTATTGAGATACTTGAAATAATATTCGAATTATTACCTATAACCTGTTGGTATATTCTGCTCCTCTGGTAGGTGAGCTGAGGTTTGAAAGATTATTTGAATTCATTTGTGTCAGGTGGAATACCTGTTGCGGCATTCTGCTTTCCTGGTACTTGAGTCAATTTTCTACGAACAAAAGTTTTCGAGCAAATTGGTCAACAGTCCAGTATTCCTACCAGGGTAGCAGAGCAAACGACAGGTAGAGTTTTATTTATAATTTCTTCTTCAAGTAACTCAACAACTTTGCAAAATTCATATGTCTAGGTAGCCGAGTGGCTAGCGCAGACGAATTAGGATAGTGGTTCGGAGTGGCTCGGTATTGAATCCCATACAGAGCTGCTTTTTTGTTATATTTCAATCAACATTTAATTAGATTAATTCAGTAATGAGAGTTATTACAGTGAGATTTATTTATCCAGTGAAGAGAGGAATTATCTCTGAGCTAATGTCCATCGAGGATTCGTACCATTGCATATGGGTATATTAAACAAAATATGACATAAAAAAAGCAGTCCCCAATGGTATTCGAAACCAGGACCTTTCACATCGTGATCCGAATCCACCAACGCTAGCAACTAAGCTACCTGGACATAGAACATTTGCAAAGTTATTGAGATACTTTAAATGATATTTGAATTATTACCTAACCTGTTTGTATATTCTGCTCCTCTGGTAGGAGAGCTGAGGTTTTTAAAGATTATTTGAATTCATTTGTGTCAGGTGGAATACCTGTTGCGGCATTCTGCTTCCCTGGTACTTGAGTCAATTTTCCACGAACAAAAGTTTTCGAGCAAATTGGTCAACAGTCCAGTATTCCTACCAGGGTAGCAGAGCAATCGACAGGTCGAGTTTTATTTATAATTTCTTCTTCAATTATCTCGACAACTTTGCAAAATTCATATGTCCAGGTAGCTGAGTGGCTAGCGTAGACGATTTCGGATAGTCGTCCGGAGTGGCTCGCTATCGAATCCCATACAGAGCTGCTTTTTTGTTATATTTCACTCAACATTCAATTAGAATAATTCAGTAATGAGAGTTATTACAGGGTGATAAATTCATCCATGGAAGAAAGGAATTATCTTTGAGCTACTGTCCATTGAGGATTTGAACATGTAGCTTGATTTATGCTTTTTTATAATACGTTAAATTGAACGTTCTCCGAATAAGTGTTTAATAATATAATGTGAAGAAATGAGAGGAATTAGGTTGATACAATAAACGGGACAAATGGAAGAGCATACATACACTGCAGATTTTTATTTGAATTTCTGTAAAATCGCATTTTTCAAACTCGACACTTTTAGATGGAAAACCTAAAATACATAAATGCACCATCTATAGTACCGGTAAACAATTTATGTCCACGAGACTAAATTCATCTTCCAGTTGAACTCAAAACATACACTTTTGGTAAAGTAGCTGGCACTAAATACGTCTTATTAGTGTTTTTACTATTTTTTTTTAACTCAAAACATACACTTTGGGTAAAGTAGCTGGCACTAAATACGTCTTATTAGTGTTTTTACTATTTTGACATGTCCATAGTCGATTGAAAAAATATGACAACAATTACATCAGTTTCATTCAACACATTCAAGGTTATGATATAACTAATGTATCTTGTAAACAAGCCAAAATGATGCAATTCAATTCCTTTCAAAATTCGTGATTCACTAAATTAATCCAACCAAAGTCTAAGTTAGGGAAAGTCGAGTCTGACGTCGGAGCACTTTTCATTTTTACGGTACCCCCATTACCGACTTGTTCGGGGTGAGAAGTGCCAAGATCTCGACGAGATGATAGCCGAAATAAATCCACTCGTATACAGCAGAGATACGTCGATTTGTTTGTGGGAGTGAATTGTATTCATCTACTCGAATTAACTGTATCTCGGCCGCATATGAGTGAAATGTTTCCAATAAAAAAGTAAATTGCTTAGATTTTCATTTCCAATGCGTATCCTCAGAATATAATATTCTTAATTCTTCAACGGCAATTCTAGTTCATTTCTTCAATGGTCATTCAACTTCTATTGTTCCTTCCGGCTATGATACCGTCAAGAGCTTCTATAACCTCTCACCCCAACGAAGCAAATAGTGGAAAGCAGGGAAAACAGGGAAAGCAGGGAGCAGGGTGCGAATAGCAGGGAAAACAGCTCTCGACATCAGACTCAACTCTCCATGACATGGACTCTAGTATTTAATCACAGTCTACTCGACTAGAAACTCGAAAATAAATATTACTCAATGTGCATCATCTAATAAAACATTATGAAAAAAAATGTAGTGTACTCATTGGTAATTGGGGGTTATATAACCCCCAATTACCAATGAGTACACTACTGATTGTAATTGAATATCACTCACACTGATACTAATCTGTGAAATGTTTTTGTAAAAGACAGATTTTAGATTTAAATATTAATAAAACTTTCAACTAGAATGCATGTCAGGATTGCAGCTCAATATCAAACAGTTAGATCCACCATTAAGTTTTAAATTAATCTATTATTTGATTATTCAAAGAATTACCCGTCAAAAAGTGCAACGAAAATATAATTGAATAACCATCAAGTAAAATAACTTCTTATCAAAGTAACTATTAAACTAATGACAGAACCATGTACAATTATTTCGATGCTGGAATTCCAGCACTTATATTTTTGCTCCTCTTGAAACCAAAAGTAAGTGAACACCCCATTTTCCTGTTTGCCTGGAACTTGACAAAATCCTACACTTTGATCCACTGCTTACCTTCCTTGTAACCATTGGAAAATGCACGCACAAATTTTGAACTGAGTTTCAAACATCGATAGATGAACAACCTAATGAATAATAATAGTTGATCAATAAATTTTAATCGATAACTGGCTGATGCAGAACGATCGGTAATCGAAAGTCTGAAAACCTGTGGATCTTTATTAGATGAGCGTAGCGAAGATTTTCATTCCATATACCGAAAAATTTTGGCCTTGGTTTTTATGTTTTTTTTTTTTTTTTTTTTGTGTGTAATTTTGTACGCGGCATACAGGTCAGGAAAAAGTTTCAATCAACTCGAAACTTTTTTTACAAATTGATGTTATACCAGAATAGGTTGAGATTGTTTTTCAGAAAAATCGGTCGGACGGTTTTTCCGGAAAAAAATTGGAAAGTATGGAAATTCCCCATAAGAATAGGCCAGGGGAGAAATACTTGGAATTTTTTTTTTTTCAAAAGCTTTCAAATTTATACTGAATGTGGGAAGAACTATCATACACATTTTGAGCGACTTATGGAACAATCGGATGTGAAATAACGAAGAAAACGCATTTTTGATGTACTTTTTTACACATCAATAAAAGCAATTAAGAAAGCAATTAAGAAACTATTAAATGTGAGCAACAAGTGTCACCAATAAATTAAAACGTTTAAAATCTGTGATGGATATGAAGAAGGCACTGGTATAATTGTTTGGAAACCAAGGCCCATATACCAACAGACAGCCGCGGTTTTTAAACCTTTGAAGTGATCCATGGCCTGTATATGTACATTGAGCCGACCAAATATTCTTAATTCTACATTTCCATACTTCTAAGCTCATCTCACAACGCATATAAGGCGTTTTCCTAGTTATATATATTTTTTTTTAATAACATCGAAACTTGATACAAAATCATTGTTCCCCAATTAAGGCTATGGATGAAAGATTAGATCGTTTGAACGGGGCACCACGAGGGCGATATAGTTATATAACTTACATACAGAATATATTACATAAGACATGTTTTTTTGTGAACGTCCTTTCACTTATCATCACTTCATAGTGTCTGCTCATTCATACCCCCATATAACCTAGCTCTTGGTGGGGTCGTTAAGCAAACAATAATCAATCAATCAATATTTTATGATGACACAATGTGTGTACAGAAAAATATTAAAATCATTAATAGTCACAAAAGTGGTACGGTAAATATTCCAGTTGGGATGCAGATCTCGCTACGTGTCCTCAGCGTCTTGAAAAATTCAGGAAGATCTTAGTTAGCTTAATTGCATTGAACTAAAGATCCATCATAAGAATGGTTAATAAGTTAACGAAACACGTTCAGTTCATATAACTACGTAGCGGCAATGCCATAACTCGGAAAGCGCTATTGAAATGTAAAGTTGTATGGTATTAATTAAAGAGTAAGAAACATAATGATTGCCACAAGTTCGACAATAAAAAACAAAACAACAGAACGACAAAAGACAATAAAGAATGCCAATAATGTAATGACAATAATGTAAAGATAATAAAGAATGTCAATGATGTAAAGATAATAAAGAATGTCAATAATGCAAAGATAACAAAGAATGTCAATAGTGCAAAGATAATAAAGAATGTCAATAATGTAAAGAACAATAATATAGAATGTTTACTAATAACACAACAAATCCAACAATATACATAATAATAATAATAATAAATAGTGACAAGTTATCAATAAATATTACAAAGTTATAATACATCAAAAAGCTATAATAATTATTTATATTAATTAATACTAAGAACTAACACCCATACATGTGGTAGGGATAGGCCCCCCCCCCTCCCCTAAACGGTGGGGGGGGGGGGGGGCGTGTGAGAAACGAATGTGTTGAGGGTGTCGCGCCTCAGAACTGCATCCAACAAGGTAGCTGAGTAGCTTGGAGCGACCTGACGTGCTAGGGCGAGCTGAGACATCACCCACAAACCATCTTACTTGTCCTCCGCCTCGCCCTTAGCAGTTTAATGACATGCCTGGGTCGACACACACGGAGTCACATATCATGGATGATGAGACAACTTTATTATTTGAGTTAAGAATTGAATCACAATAGTTGAGTTTTACATATTACTTCTAGCAGTTAGTATTAGTACACACGATACGTGTCACAGAACTTTAAGAGAACTGTGACACTGTCTGCGAACACAGTACTGCTCTCACCCAAGTCACATACACATTGCGTCAATACTCTACTAGAACTAATAAGTAAACTCAACTAACATGATTCAATTCTCAACTCAAAAAACAAAATTGTCTCAACATTTACTAAATTACGTTAACATTGCCTAAAGTGAATCAATTTCTTAATCAGGCTCAAAAGTTTTTCATTATCTATTACATCATATCTAAATAATCTACTGTGAATCAATTGAAATAATGCTATCAGCTCAAAAGTTGCCAAAAAAAGCTTACACTTGTTTTTAATCGTTATATATGAATAAATGAAACGATGTACAGTTTACGGAACTTTACGGTGTTATTATTTTGCATATTACGTTGTGTTGATGTCATGTTCCTTGCCGCAGTGATGTTGCGGAGGAAGTCCTGCTTCTTGCTGCAGTTATATTGCGGAGGAAAACTTGATCCTTGCTGCACTGGTGTTCAAGATGCGCGGTGGGAGCGCCAGTGCACCATGGACGAAGACACGAGATCTGCAAGAAAAAAATTGAAGCCTTATTAGTAACAAACTTATTTCTTTACAATGAATGTGAATGTTAACTAGGCACACGCAACACGTGCGTTGTAAGATGAGCGAGATATTTACATTATCACGGCCATGCCTAACCTGTCATCCCACATGTTACAACAACAATGACCTTGAGTGACAGCTGTCACTTAACATCTCGCAAAGTCTTACTACGCTATCACGTTGTTTGATTAGAAACTACTAGAACGGTTGAATAACCAATATGATGCACGTGTTCGCATCTATAACCTTTCATTGTTCGAATGCCTACTCAGCATTCTCACCTTTCTTGATCAATAAATGTTCGTTATCTAACAGTGTCCGATAAGGAAGTATTCTCGTCAATAACTAAACCTATGATTGAACTCCTTCCCTTCACATACCTTCCACATACCTTCCACAAGCGATACAAACCCATGGCTCCCACAAGTACGAGCTACATTTTCCAATCAGTGATTATGTGTAAGTATTACAAGTTGAACCTGTAATAATTTATAAACTACGGTACCACACTTATATTCGTGATGTACTGTAATCGAAAACTCGAGTCTAGAAAGCCGTGAATCTGGGCAACATGGATGCCATTATTTCTATTTATTAGATGAATAAAACATGTATTAACTTATTTTCTTTTAAAATGGCTAGTCTGATTTGAATAAAAATTGAAATGATATGTATTGAGTGTTCACATACAGTGAAAGTTTGAATGATTTTGGAGAGACGATATTATTTATGTCTTTATATTGCGTATAGCGATGCATTGTACAAATAACTCATTTCTATTGGCGTCTGAACAAAATATGAGATGAGAGGTAATTTAATTATGTTTTGGTTGTGGCACGTTGTTAACGAAACAACCCCCTACAAAAATGAGAACCCCATATTAGCTGAATATTAGGTAAATAACTTGATATGTTTCCCAACATTTGTAGTGAACTTTGACAGTAAGGTAATAACAGGCATATATTTGCCAATAATAGGTGCATGAGAATCAGGTACATGTCCGTTTTCTATGATGCTGATATCAGTTTCATATTATTAGGTAAATATCATGACTACCACTAGGCTGTTGCTTGCTTATTGTAGGCAAGTTATAATGGATGTTTATACCTGCAAACAATTGATCCTGCTTTCAGCTAGACCCCATAATTTAGAATCTATATTGGGCTGATATAAGCAAATATTAGGTACATATTATGTTTGTCATTTGGCTGTTATAGGCAGGGGATGGGGTGGTTTATACCCAGTCTAGAATACATTACAGACCGTTTTTATACCTGCCAATAGTACCGCCTGCGGCCTTGTACCGGTACAGGTCTTGGTTTTTATGTTGGTTCTAGATTCAGCAGACTTGAAATTTAGTTGTTCAAAAGTTGGTATAGTGTTATTTTCAAATTTCAACGGAAAATAAGATGGTCGCCAATGTTTACAAAATGTGGATTTTTGCTGTCAGTCTGTGACTATTTTATTCGTAATCCTTCATTGACAACGCCTCGCATTAGTTGAGAATTTTCTTCGAGTGAAGGGAAGTGTAGGCCTAGTGCTACTAAAAAAAGTGTATTAAATAGTAGTGCTGGAAATCAGTGGCGGTTTCTTAGGGTAGGCCGGGCCTCCCCTAAATTATCAGCAAAGCTTGTCACCTAAAAAAAAAAAAAACAGAATACTTTTCATTATTTTTATTATTATTGTACTTTTCCAGCCTGCTGCCCCAAGACATAAACTATTACTATAATTTCGCACCTCTTACGTAGGTTAGTTACCCCTTACGTAGGTTAGTTACGGGACCCGCTTAGCTTGTGAGGCCGTGTCTCCGAACGCGATATCGTCAACGAGTGGCGTCCAGCGGTCTTGTGCCACAGCAATCCTCACCCCTTGTCACCATACCCATACAGGGTTGATATATACTGAAAAAAAGAACGCTAGAGGCCGGCCGCTTGGCTTGGTTCGCAACATATTATGGACTAGAGAACTGTAGCAGAGTTTTCCGAAGTAAACTATTCTACGTTCTTGCAAAGAGAAAGTGTGACGAGAACACAGAACTGATATACAAGTTATGCCCGCATGCTCTAACAGTGGACAACAATTAAAAGCAACAAATACAGTTCCACATATTTTATCAATCAAAATAAACTCGAAATGATGAATAATTCAGATCTATATTCACTTTTCTGATACAGACAAAAATTATTTTAAATTGTAATAATAGTATTAATTATATCTTGGCGGATTTAAAAAAAAAAAAAACGTAATTATAGAGCTTGAACTCAAGCGTAAAAACATCATGTATGCATGAACTATAATTACGTTATATCAAATGTGATACAAAAAATATAATGCAATAAGCAGCTCGATGTGACAATTAGAAGAACTCTTGGGAATAAAAGTTTGCTTTTCATAGAAAATTGCATTTGTTGATCGTGCAGATAATTCTTTAGCATAGCGACAGTAGATGTATGTTATGTCAATTGTCATTTTATTCATCTTCAAGTTTTTACAACAATCGGTAACGATTATCGCAACTATACCCCTGGGCCAAATACAAATGAACCAACAATAATGAGACTGGAGAGATACTTGATAAGAAATATTTTATTTTCCCATAGCCTTGGAATTTGGAGCTTGTCATTTCTAAAACTGCCGAACAAAATATCTTTCAATTGACTTGAAACATTTTGCTTACTCCTCACCATATGCACTTTTCTCATCTTAGGGGTGAGAAGAAATCGGAACTCACTTGTTTCTGTACGTTTATAGTATTAACGTTCGGGTGTTTTTCTTGACATACAGACCTCTGACAGTGGTACAAAATAGTACATTTTAGCACGGACTGATGTGCTGGACTATGTCTAATTGGAAACACATGTGGAAGTTTTAGGGATGTTAGCTGTGACGCTAGGATGGACACTCGAAACATCAGTTTAGTGGTGGAAACTATTTAGTAGTGTCTCAACCTATTGACAGTATAGTCGCATTGGTTTTCGACTCTTTCAGATAAGTGATGTGAATATTGATGTTTAATTATTGTTTTTCAATCACTTCTTTTTTAACAATTATAATGTGAATTTTTCATGGCTCACACGGTACAAAGTGTAAACTAAAATAGAGACTCATAATGATGTGTGATAAACGACATTCATTGTTATCGCATACAACAATTCTTTCTCACAATATCTGTGTAGGCCCTACGGCGTGTCGCGATCATACGGTGAACGTGTGTTATGCCAACTTTTTTATTCTATACTCTTTTTTCCGTATTATTATCGTTATTATTGTAGCCCATCTGTGTCATTTGACTTTTTTGTTTTATACTGTTTTTCCCGCATTATTATCATTATTATTTGTGCGTGGTATTTTTTGTGCTAATTGTGTGTGTAGTGTACCTATATGACTTTGAATCATTACTAGTGATGCCTTCGGGTAACAAATTAGGAACCGGGTACCCGTCGAAATTACCCGGGTAATTAAAAAAAAAACGTATTCACGTCATCCCCTGTCTAGTTCCGTGGTTCTGACGTTTCATAATCTCCTACAGTGTATACGCGTGCACTAAGATCAAGGTTATGTAATTGTTAGTCTCATTGGCTGGTGGCTACCAATTAATTAATAAGATAAGCTCCATGTAGGTATAACATTTTACTCAACCTCAATCTTTCCCCAAAGAAATCCGTCAAAGAATGATTTGGAATGTGGAGGAAGCGAGATAGGACTTTGGTTATATATACTTGACAAAACCCTCAAATCGTAGAGGTAGGTAATGGGTTGACTATATATGCTTCTCAGTTCTCGGTAAAGAATAGTATTTGGCATGGCAACTAAAGAGCGGGTGTCAGGAGAGGAATTCAGTACACTGCATGTGTGACCACAGATAACGGTAGGCCTAGGTGGTGCGACTAGATTTGACGAGCGCATTATGACAAGTTGAGGGAGGTCTGGAAGGTAGGTGAAAAAACTTATGTAGAATGCGAAGTTGAATTTCTCTCGGTAGCTTGAGTGATTTATAAAAGTTATTTTCTATATTATAGGTACTGGTTAGCACAATTCCCCGGAACCTAGACGGGTACCCGGGTAACAGAATATTACCCGGGTAATGCATTACCCGTACCCGACCCGGGTACCCAAAGGCATCACTAATCATTACATAACATTTATATTTTCTTACATACTTTCAATAAATTATCCGTAAGGTTTTATAATGGCCACTAAATTACTGCTGCGGCCGTTGGCAAGGAGAGTTTTTGGAAAAAGTTGAAATGAAACGAGCTGGAAGACCTAAACCTTCGCTGAAATTTGCCATTCAAAAAGATGGAAAGAAAAATAGAGCGTTTTGTGTTTCTTGGTATGACTAGTGTTCTTGGCTTACTGGTAGTGAATTGCGTGAACGTTTGTATTGCTGGCCTTGCCTTTTATTTCCGACGTCGAGCAAGCCAAACGATGCTTCTGTGATTTAAAAAATCTTCCCAGGGCCATTAATAGGCACAGTTGCAGTCAGGAGCACATCCAGGCTGAAGTCAGGCTTCAGTTGTTGGGTAGGCAGAGAATAGAACATGCCATTGATGATAGCGCAATGCGCCAAAACGAAATGCATAATGGTAAAGTGACTCAAAATAGATTAAATCTAAAGCGACTTATCGATGTGACGTCTCTGCTCTCTCGTCAAGAGCTAGCATTCCGTGGACATGCTGAAGGGGACGAATCGAATAATAAAGGAAATTATCGTGAAGTGGTTGAGAGCTGGAGCAAATACGACGATATTTTCAAATCAAAGTGTAATTCTAAAGTATTTTCTAGACTTTCTAATGGTATCCAGAATGATTTGATTGAGGCTATTGCTCATGAAGTTCAAGCGCAAATTGAGGGAGAAATAAAAGAAGCTCCCGTTTTCCAAGGCAGATTGATGAAACAACTGATACTTCCTGTTGATCACAACTTTCTATTGTTGTGAGATATGTGAGAAAAGGGAAGGTTGTCGAAAGATTCTTGGGTTTTCATGACGTCAGCGCTGGACGAAATGCTAGTTCTTTAAATTACCTGTTACGCAATGAGATGGATACACTCAATTACAATGAGGAACTAGTAGCTCAAACTTATGACGGTGCTGCGGTCATGTCTTCAGAGTTGAACGGGTTGCAGGCAAAAGTGAAAGAAGATTCTCCTCAAGCCTTATTCATCCATTGCTATGCACACCAACTCAATTTGGTTCTGAGTAAGGGTGGAAATAACATCAGAGAAGCACGCATTTTCTTCAGCACACTGTCTGGATTTTCCACTTTCTTCTCCAAGTCTACAAAACGCTCACACGTCCTGGACACCGTAGTAGCACCTCACCGACGCGGTGGTGCTATGCTTCGCGAGATGTGAGTTTAGTGGCAGCTACCAGAGACCAGCTCATAGAAACATTCGAGTTTATTCACGATTCACCTGAGTTCGACGATGAAGCTGTTCGCAAGTCTGTTGGTTTTCTGCACACCCTTGACAATTTCATTTTATGTTCCTTCTGATAACGTATTGCAATATTTTCGATATTACTGAACTTTTATATGACATCTTACAGAAAGTTTCTTCGGACATTGCGTTTGCTCAGCAGCGTATTTTTGCAAACACTTGCATTTTTCAAAATATGCACACTGAAGCCGGATTCGATATCGTGTTTAAGGTTTCAAAAATAGTTCCTGTTCCAGAGCGACGTGGAACTCGCACTAACATACCAGGAAGTGTGCGTGACAATTGTAAGGCCATTTACTATGAAGTTTTTGAAAACATTCTGATGAACCTCGAACTTCGATTTGCTGACATTGAGAAACTGTCTTTCTTGGGTCTAGTTGATTTCTCAAAGTTCAAGGAGTATACGCAGTAGTTTCCTCAAGTTTCATTCCATAAAATGAGTTCCATATACGGAAAGTACTTTGATGAGAACAAATTGAAAACCAAACTAGTCGTATTGTACAACGACAGTGATCTGTGGAACATTAAAAGCACCACGTCGTCCGTACTTGCGTTCTTCTTCGAAAAAAGCTCAACGAAGCTATGCCGGAAGCAAATAGACTTATGCAGCTTGTTGCTACAATTCCTTCCACATCTGCTAGTACTGAACGTAGTTTTTCGGGACTTGAACGAATAAAAACCTATTCTCGAGATACAATGGGACAGGAGCGACTTTCGCGCCTCTTGTTGCTCAGTATTAAAAAGGAGTTGGTGAAGGAGATGAAAGAGCTGTGAGTGGTATAACAACATCACAAACCACTTTGCAACAATGAAAAACAGAAGAGTTGACTTCTTATTCCGGTAAATTTCTTAGTGACAGGAAAGATACCAAGAAACCAGCCAATTACATACAGGTAACCAGCAATGTGTATTTTTGATGGTGATCTTTCTTTTATCACTTTTTATCCTGAACAGTTCTTGTTAACAGCTGTTTTAAGCACGAAATAATGAGAATCATCATTTGGGTTTAGTAGCATTTCAAGCAATTATTATGAGTGCCTGTTATGCTATTTTACGATTAATGATTTATACTATTCAAAATATTTAGAATGCGCGTAGACGTGGTAAAAAAAGACAGCGTGAATGCTAAACTACTCGAAAATTTTCCGTTATGCGGGGGAACTGTTTTCTGCTTTTCCGGGCCTCCCCGCCTTTCCAGGCCACCAGCCGCCACTGTTGGTAGTGTAGTACCAGTAGATACTGAGATAGATATGGACACGATACGTTGATGGCCTAGGGCAATGCCTAGGCCTAGGCCACTACAACCTCAATGCCTAGGTCTATTGCAAGGAGTTTTGTCTCCAGCTAGCTTAGCTAGTAATTCGTGGAAAAACTTGGTTCAGTGATCAGTCTTACATATGATACTTTAAAGATGAAGTGAGATCTGGTACTTGAATAATTGGCATTGAATTGCTGTCAAAAGTATTTGTAAAAGGCGACGGCGACATACTTTCATAAACTTTCTACCAGACGAGGTGCCGCAACTCGGTCTTTGCCCAACTGGTGCTGACAGGTGGTGCGGGTACCAGAAAGGTATGCTTAGTAACAAGTTACCAGTGTATTTTTACAAACATTCAATACCAAATTCAATAAAATGGAAACAATTAAACCCATTTATAGAGATCCGTCAAACCCAGATTTAGTAAGTAAATGTTATACAGTCGCACGCAGAATCCTAACAAGAATCCGTCAACAACTTCGTTTGGATGCGGCTATTGAAAACTTTGTTGAATGTGAAAAAATCATTTAATGTTGGAAAAATAGTGAAAGTCGAAAATTTGGAGCATCTAGGAATATCTCCAGGCATTGATACACAGAAAACTTATCTTGCTATGGACGAAGAGAGAATAGGCCCTATGTCAACCCGATGCAGCTGTCGAGTACTTCACCCATGAAGCCAGATAGAAACACAGAAAAGCATAGCGCCAGCTGGATAATACCAAAGAAAATGTGGATGGATGAGTCTCTGTTTTGGCCGTGAAAAGTCTATGTTTCGGCCGTGAAAAGTCTATGTTTCGGCCGTGAAATGTCTCTGTTTCGGCCGTTGTTCGTCCCGGCCTACTTCAGTCATCATTAAATTAACTGATGAATTACGCCAAGTTCAAGTGACGCATGCAAAAGGAGAACATGTTTTTTGAAGTTCAGATGAGCGGCCAGTTGAATTATTATTTGAAGAAAAAATAATAGGCCACCATGTTTTAATTCAACAGTAATTCAACAGTTAATTTAATGATGCAACACTGGGCTGCAATCATTCAAAGTTATATCAGGGTAGCACCTAAAACAGGGGCAATACACGGCAAAGTAGTTTTCTGAACCCTCATCTGTTACGCCATAAGTCGTCTTTTGGGGAGCAAAGAGTTCTCTAGACTCTAGACGACAGTCAGGACTAGGCAATTTGATAGTAGAATCACGTAATCCACCCCTAAAATAAATTGTCGTACAGTTTTAGCAAATTCGTTGTAAATTAGTTCTTCATTACACTGCTCATCATGTTAACTCGACAAGTACAAGTGAGAGACAGGACAGTGTGAACACTGAATCCAGCAATGGAATGCGGTGTGACAAGTAAAAACTGGTCATTCACCCCCATTCAACCCTTGCTTCATGCCATATGGTACATTGCCCAAGGCAACGAATACTTCTAACACAATAACATGTGACATTCCAATCGATTCCAAGAAACAGAAAACTTATGAAAGTCCGGCCCAATTTCAGCCATTAAAAGGCGCTATATTGTCCGTGAAAAGTCCGTAAAAAGTCCCTATATTGTTTGTGTTTTGTCCCTTGGAGAGACAGAGATTTGGTCCGTGAAAAGTCCTCAGTGCCAGGTTGCAGGGTTTGACCGATCGACATGAAACTTTTTTTTTATATGCAAACTTATCCAACTTAGAACTGTATAGTTTTGAGGTCTAATCGGTTGGACCATTTTTGAGAAACATCATTTAGAAGTTTCTAAAAACCCCATGAGATTTGGCTGAGCGGAAAAAATTGAAAAATTAAATCTCTTCAATATTATTCAAATTTTCCACAAATGTGAGCACAAGAATAATATACATGAATAAAAATTTGGTTTGATATTCGGACCAGCCGTTTTGGAGAAAATAATATAATAAATGTATTTTATTCATCGGAAAGATAGATTATTAGTTGAAAAATGTTGCATTGTCGAAGTCACGGCTTTCTAGATTCATTGACATCGGATGAAGTTCATTTCAAATGATCAAGGTTTGTAGAGTTTTCGATTATACTTTATACAGACATCTCGCTCATCGTACAACGCACATCCTGCGTTTGCCTAGTTTATGAAATAATGAGTGAAGGATTTGTGCAAACGGTTACGGAGGGTACTAGATTAACTAGGACAGGTAGTAATAACCTTTTGGACGTTATGCTAGTCAGACCACCGGAAAAGTGGTTAAGAACTATCGTGGACGTTGGTATCAGTGACCATAATATTCCAACAGTAGAATTAATTGCAAATGGAGTAAAAGATGAAATAAAGGTACAGAAGAAAGTCTGGTTCTATAAAAAGGCAGATACCAACAAAATTAAGTTACATTTAAATTATTGGAGGAATTACTGGATTGAGGAGAAGGGGGATATAGACAAAAAATGGGACAGTTTTAAAAACATATGTTTAAACGCTATTGAGAAGTTTGTTCCCAATAAATTAATATCTGAAAGTGCAGATCCAATCTATTATAATAAATCAATTAGAAAATTGAAAAAGGAAAGCAAGAAAGTTTCATAATATGAACAGAGGTAAAGGGGGAGATATAGAAATGAGAAGGAAAATCAGATCAGATGTGAATAAAGAAAAGAAAAGTGCAAAGGATAAGTTTCTACGGGGGATGTTTGATGAGCAGGACCAGAATAAAAGTTGGAATAATATGTACAAGTACATAAATAATACTAAAAGAGGAAGAAACGATATGCCAACTCTTATCAACAGAAAGGGAGTGGAGTTCATATCGAATAAAGAAAAGGCATATGCATTAAATAATTATTATGGTGAAGTTTTTCAAAAGCAGACTTCGAATGGGGAGAACAAAGTAGAGAATGATCAAATACATCAATTGGGAGTAGAGGGAAATAAAGTAAAATTCACTGAAACAGCAATCCAGAGAATAATTGATAAACTGAATAGAAATAAAGCTCCCGGTCACGATGGGATTAATAACAAATTTATCAAGTTGGCAGGAAAAGAGTTAATACCATATTTAATGCTAATTTTTCAAAATTCAATAGATTCAGGAACTGTGCCCAAGGACTGGAAAAAGCAATGATCACTCCAATACATAAAGGGGGAGAAAAATCAAATTTGGGTAATTACAGACCAGTTAGCCTCACCTCCTCAATATGCAAAATTATGGAAAGGTTACTTGATACAGAAATCAAATCAATTGTTGATAATAATGGTGGAATATTTGATGGACAACATGGTTTTCGTAAGGGTTACCCATGTGTAACCCAACTGCAAGGATTCACGCAACTGTCTGATACTTTAGACAAGGGGGGTAAAATATCTGCCGTCTTTTTGGATTTTGAAAAAGCTTTTGACAAAGTACCTCATAAACTTCTGATTTCAAAGTTAAAACAAATAACAAAACATGAGAGGATAACAAGATGGGTGGAGTCCTTCTTAAAAGGTAGATCACAAAAAGTAAAAGTAGGTGATGAAATTTCTGCTATGGTAAAAGTTACTTCTGGGGTACCACAAGGGAGTGTCATTGGACCCCTTCTATTCAATATATTTATAAACGATCTTCAAATCGGAATTCAATCAAGAATTCGTCTATTTGCTGATGACTGTGTGGTATATAGCACCATTAGGAGTGAGAGGGAGGAAAATCAGTTACAAGGAGATTTGAACAGAATTAATGAATGGGTTAAAATAAATTTAATGGGACTAAATGTTGGGAAATGTAAAGTGGTGCACTTCTCTAGCAGCAGTAACAAGAAAAAGGTGAATAAGATTTATAAAATGGGAGATTCTACACTAGAGGAAGTAGAAGCATATAAATATCTTGGACTTTACATAAATAAAAACTTAGGGTGGGGGAACATGTTAGAAATATCTCAAAAAAGGGAATATGATCCTTAAATTTTATTATGAGGCAGTTGAAGGGGACAGGGATGAAAATAAGAGAAGGCATACATGAGTCTGATTCGACTAATGCTTGAGTATGCTAGTTCAGTCTGGGATCCGCATGAAGTTGGACTAATAAAGGCTGTGGAGAACGTCCAAAGGGTCGCTGCAAGAAGGGTATTGGGGAGAGAGAAGCGCTGGAAGATTATCAGGAACGATAAGGATGTGGTTGAAAAAGTTATAGAAAGACCCAGTAAAATGATTGAGGAAATGGGATGGGAAAATTTGGCGAAACGAAGACAAATAGAAAGAATGTGCAATTTTGTTAGAGTCAAGAATGAATATACAGGATGGGATGAATTAAGCAATAGAATTGGAAAGGGATTACAAAGAAGTACAAGAGGAGGGGTAAGAATGGAAGTGGAAAAAGTGGATAGAGAAGTAGGTAAATATGGATTCATACAAAGAACGACGCGGGAATGGAATGAATTAGAAGAAGATATCAAGAACATAACGAAGATTGGTGATTTAAGAAGAGAGCTAAGAAAAAAAATGAAGTATAATTATATCGAGTATGTTTGACTGTAATTTCATTAGGTATAGTAACCATTACCACCTGTTTTATGAACAATCTGTAATGAATAAATAAAATATGTAATATGTAAATATGTAACCACATATTTCTGCAGAGTGTTTGCCTACCTGATTCACGGCCGACGTCGGCCGTGTTTCGTCCCTTAAAACTGTTTCCGCCCTGTTTTGGCCGTGTTATTTCAGTAAGGGTGTTTCTATGGATTAATTATTTCTAATGGTATTGCATCTGTGACACGATGTAGAAATGGTATAATAAATCACTATTTTGAATTTGCATTTAAATTCTGTGTAATGTATTCTGTCATTTGTGATTTATTAGCTAACTATAAATCTCCTCCTGTCCACATCCACACCCATCCAACATGCACAAAGTTATTAGTTCCTATTATTTGTAAACTAGGAAAACGCCTTATATGCGTTGTGAGATGAGCTTAGAAGTATGGAAATGAAGAATTAAGAACATTTGGTCAGCTCAATGTACATATACAGGACATGGATCACTTCAAAGGTTTAAAAACCGCGGCTGTCGTTTGGTATATGGACCTTGGTACAATGGTACCAGTGCCTTCTTGATATCCATCACAGATTTTAAACGTTTTAATTTATGGGTGACACTTGTTGCTCACATTTAATAGTTTCTTAATTGCTTTCTTAAATTGCTTTTATTGATGTGTAAAAAAGTACATTAAAAATGCGTTTTCTTCGTTATTTCACATTCGATTGTTCCATAAATCGCTTAAAATATGTATTATAGTTCTGTCCACATTCAGTATGAATTTGAGTGCTTTTGGAAAATGTTTGTTTTCCAAGTATTTCTTCCATGGCCTATCCTTATGAGGAATTTCCATACTTTCCAAATTTTTTCTGGAAAAACCATTCGACTGATTTTTCTGAAAAATAATCCCAACCCATTCTGGTATAACACCAATTTGAAAAAAAAGTTTCGAGTTGATTGAAACTTTTTCCTGACCTGTATGCCGCGTACAAAATTACACACACAAAAAAAAAAAAAGACAATTTTTTTCGGTATATGGAATGAAAATCTTCGCTACGCTCATCTAATTATTTGCCTATAACTTCCTTATATTAAGGTAGATATGTCATCTCAATATGAGGAAGAAGCTCCCCCCCCTAAATAAATACTGTTTTTCTCTTTTCTCTACGAAGTGGTATACAGTACTACGTATTCTTGCACTTATATTTTGATACAATATATTACTATATATATATACATATATATACAATATATATACGATAATAATATACAATAGGCCTAATACAAAAAATACACAAACTAATCAACTAATATAAGAATTGAAAACTTTTATTATCCAAGTATTCGTACTTATATGTCACTATACAGATGTCTCTAGAACAGATCTCAACGCGTCGTGTTAAACCAACATGCCCTATCAAACTTTGAGACCATTCAATGTGGCGTACCACAAGGCTCGATACTTGGGCCCTTACTGTTCTCATTCCTTGTGAACGATTTGGCCCCTAGTATTGCTCTCGACAAGAGGAACAGGAAAGACATCCAATATGCTGACGATACTAGTGCTATTGTCGAAGCAGAGGACGCAACTACTCTCAACCTCAAATTGACTCCTGCCATGCAGGACCTAGCTCACTGGTTCACTTTAAATAGACTTCGTTTAAACAACGACAAGACTCAGGTTATGGTCTTCACTCCCAGAGGGAAAACGATGAAGTTGCCTAAATTTTCCAAGTTAGTGCCTAGTACCAAATTCCTGGGATTAATTGTTGATCAACAACTTACATGGTCGGCCCACATTAATGACCTACTGAAGAAGCTTTCAAGATCCAACTTTGTGCTTAGAACACTGTCTCGTCAATGCAACATTGACACTTTGCGTACTGTTTACCATGCTCAAGTACAGTCTCTCCTGCAATATGGACTAGTCTTTTGGGGATCAGCTGCAGACAGTATAAAAATATTTCGAGCGCAGAAGAGGATCGTACGCTCAATATTAGGCTTGCATCCCAGGGCCTCCTGCAGACAAGGTTTCCGTGACCTAAAGGTGCTACCTTTCCCGAGTCTTCACATAATGGCCGTATGTTGGTTTGTTGAAGGAAACCAACAACTCTTCAACAAACCTCAACACCAGTATGGAACTAGAGGAGCGGACTTGCTTGTCCAGGAGTTCTGCCGTCTGAACACCACTGCCAAGGGAGTGATCCAAACTGGTAGAAAATTCTTCAACAAACTCCCGCTTTGCATAACAAATGCAAGAAGCAGGCTGGTTTTTAAATCAATGCTAAAAGAATTTATAATGGGAAACCAATTCTATTGTATAGATGACTTCATCTCTTGTTGATTTTATTTTTTCTTACTTGACAATGTTTATCAATATGTACTTATTGTTTTCTTAAAACTGCTAATAAATACAAATACAAATAACCCAACATTGTCCACACAACTCGACTAAATTCCCGTCTCACAGTCGATCTCACGAGAGCGCTCGTCGACGAGACGGTCTCATCTCAAATCGAGATGAAACGGACATCTCACACGCGTAGAAAGTTACCGCATAGCGATTAGAGATCTCACGTCGATTCACAGTGAGACGGTCTCATCTCACCACGCTGTAAGTTACCGAATAGGGCTCCTGATCTTGTACCGTTAAGTGCTTGTACATTATTGATTTTCAGCTTACTTACAGAGTGCTAAAACTGGTAGGGTGTACGAAGAATATAGTGGCTGATTTATGATGATTGATAATGATTGTTTGCTCAACAACTCTATACTGACACGGAGACACCCAAGTTATTTGGAAGACAAATAAGCGGACAATAAATGAATGATGTGTACAAAAATTCATGCCATATGCAGGACTCGAACCCAAATACGACCTGACTTCACAGTTTCTAAAGCAATGCCACAGTTCTTATTTATTTGCTTAGTCTGGGCTATACAGGTGGCAGGTCTGCTGGTAAAGTAGCTACAAGCGAGAGTTGTTTACTTGAAGAAATTATTCGTACAAATTAATTATCAGCGCCTTCATTAGGTTTTATATGGAGATGGTGTGAAGTACGCACCACTGAATGGGCTGTCTCCTGGACACGGCGGCACAATGTTGCTACCCTCTTGGTGTACGTGTGACGACAGTGTCACGCGTCACAAACATTTGAAATATCTCGTACCCGGTTCTGAAGTCCGGGAGGAAGACGTGCTCGTTCGCATCGAGTGCTGCATCCGTTCTGCGGTTGAGGCAGCCAGCTGTAAAATTGTACAGTTTCATTGTACGATCGTGCATGAAACCATTTCAGTTAAAGCTCATGGTATGCGTAAGTCACTTCATAACACCTGGAGAGCTACTAAGATGGTTTGTGGCAAGACAGATTCAGCATGAGGAAAGAAAGTTGTTGGAGGTTGTTTGAAACATTTTTCATTGTAGATTTACTGAGAACGAAATGTTACTGGACCTCTATTAGTTCAAAGATGCTCTTGATTTGCTTCTATAGGCCTGACCTGCATAATTGCATGAAGATTGCCCTTGTGGTGCCCTGTCCAAACAATGCTACCTTTCATTTTTAGCCTTAATTGGAGAACAATGATTTTGTATCAAGTTTCAATGTTATTAAAAAAAAAAAACATCATATTGGCTGGCACCTACCATATGCCTACCGGTATGACATTCAGTCCGTACAAAAAAAAAATATTTGTTTCTTTCTATTACGGGGGAGGTATTTAATTTGTTGGTTAATCAAAGAATCGTGGGTTTTTAATATAAAAAAGGGCTTATTACGACAAATTACTGATGGGAATATAATGAAATTGGATGCAACACAATATTTCACAAAACGATTTTACATGGCCAAGTAGCCCACTGCCACAGGCCCAGTACCATCAACACTACAATATCAATGCCAGTACCATTGTGGTAGGCCCTACCATTAAGTATACAGGGCCCTACCAACTCAATGGCCCTACCCTAGCAGGGATGATAGCTGCCAAGATAGGCCTACTTTAAAGCAAAAATGAAAATTACAACCTAGTAACTTGGTAGCAAATATTAAAAATTCAACTAAGTTATATGGTAGGGGCCTAAGAGTATCTGCCCACTTTTAAAATCCACCAGATTAAAATGCCGCTAGGGCCTATGCCTTTTCCTCCTCCCAACTTCTAGGTCTACCTAGGCACATTAAATTGTGCATTAGGCGCTTTAATCAATTGCACCGCATACTACATCCAAGAAGCTGATGAGATACAGCTATTTCGGAACTAATTTGCATATTATGTTCATCATTCAGCCTAGGCCTAATCCATTTAAATTAATCCACGAGCACTGCGACCACGAGGAGAAAAAGTTGGGCTATGTTGCATGGTAGCATTGACACAAGCTCAATGATGGTAGCATTAAGTATAAAGACTATATACTTAATGATGGTAGGGCCTAGTCATGAGCTCGGGTAATTTCAACGGCATGCTATATTCCACGAGACTTGAATATTACAACAATCTCTTCATAAATAATTACTTTATTTAATTATCATTCGAACATGAAACGGAGTTAACTGTAATATACTTACGAGAGGTCAATGATTATTGTGAATATTCCCTGTTAATTTATCCACGTTTCATGAATGGCGGTCATCAGCAAAATTGGCCACTGGTGCTGTGTAGTGTGTACCAACCAAATACTGTAATATATAACCTTCGGTTATTACAGTATTTGTACCAACCTTTGGGGAGAAAATGGGTCTTGATTGTATCGCGGAATGTGCGTTGTAAGATGAGCGAAACTCTACACACCTTGATCATAAAAAATGAACTTTATCCGATGCCAATGGATCTAGGAAGCCTTGAATTTAACAATGCAATATTTTTCCACTAATATTTCTATCTTTTCTATAAATAAAAAAAACATGTATCAAATTATTTTCTTCGAAACGGCTGGTCCGAATTACACGTCAATTTTTATTAATGTGTATTATTTCTGTGTTCACATTTGAGGAAAATTTGAATTATATTGGAGAGGTTTTATTTTTCAATTTTTTCCGCCCAGCCTAATCTTATGGGGTTTTTAGAAACTTTGATATGATGTTTCTCAAAAATGGTCCAACCAATTTGCCCCCAAAACTGTACAGTTCCAAGTTTTCATGTCGATCGTTTCAAGTTTCATATCGATCGGTCAAACCAAGATGCATTGAGGGTTGCGTTGGTTCGCCGGCCTCGATACGGCGAACCAACGCAAACCTCGATGCATCTTGGGTCAAACCCTGCGACCTGTGCAGTGCCCACAAACAAACAAAAAAAAACACACACACAGACAAAGCTCCGTAAGAGTTGCATGGAAACTCTGCGCAAACGCTCATCTATTAACCATGGGAAAAAACAACATATGCGTTGTTGGATGAGCGATATAGGCATATTTATATGAAATGTATAATGCACCTTGTGCACCATTTCAATTGTGTCCCTGCCTTCTTGTATTACGCACCACTCATTTTAATTTCATTTTACTAATTTTAATTTAATTTAAAATATTTTAACTTCATTTTACTCATTTTACTCATTTTAACTGATCCGACAGTAAAAGTAGTAGATACGTCTATCTGCTAGCGCGCTGTCAGTGTTAAAAAAGTGGAACTTGTGAAATGTTGTTGTGAAAAGGCACATTTAAACAATTAAAATATAGTATTGGTTGACAGTTTATTTGAAACATTTCGTCGGCCATAATGGGTTTTAAAAGCGCATTCTGTTGTTACTTTTAGCGTCGAATATCCGTTGCTTAAATTCTTAATGGCTTTGATCAGTGGCGGCGCGTGCCCAGAAGCAACACTACAAACTCAATGCCAGAAGCCTGTCTGGGGCAAAACACTTCGAAAAATACTACACCCATTTCCAATATCCCCAAGCTATGTATGGTTAGGCCTATTTAGGTTACGCCTAATTAGGCCTAGTATGGCCTAATTAAGCAAATATTAGCAAATTAATTTTTGTATCGTAATGATTAACTAATTAATATTTAATCATAATAGGCCAACTACCCTACCCGTACTTCCACACATAGCAGAGTCCATAGTAAAACCACACATAAGAGAAACATTTTTGCTGATAATTTTAATTTTGAGAGATTAATTTGTTCACAAATTGAATAAAAGTGGCAAACAAAATTCAATGCATTAGCTTACAGATAATTCATTATCTAAGAATAAAATAACATATCCAGGTTACTTACCAAAATGCCCTAATGGATGCACTGCCACTTGCTTTGATCATTGAATGTGTAGGTTTTGATGTAGGGGGCCTATGTAAAATAACAAACAATAAAATAGCTGAACCAATTGATGTAAAACATCGGAATAATCTGCACCGATATCATTATTATATTAACATTTCGTAAAAATGGGAATTCACTTGAAGGAAGTATTTTCTCCACAAATTTTCTCCTCTGGGATATTCTAATGAGGTTTTTCAAAACTTCGAAATGGGTTCTCTCAAAAGTGGAGCAACCAATTGCGCCTCAAAACTTTACAGAATCGAATTAGATGATGACTCTTGTGTACTCAAAGTTTCAACTCAATTTGTAAATACTCATCTGTACAAACTTTCATTTTTAAAAACCTTTTTGTAACCTTCTTTTCATTGGGTCATTTCCATTAGCAACTATACAAATAATCCCATGAACATCGTACAAAAGAGAGTCTTCATTCGGCTACTGTGGTGTCAGCGGTATGAGAACCATTATGTACCAATCAAGACGTTAATAGACAGGTTCAATTATCTCTCCGAAGGTTGCGTATGAATTAAAAGACGGTTAATAAGTGAAGGGCAGTCACATGCTCGAAGATCCTGTAAACCAGCGATAATGTCAAATGGACCAATGATCAAGAAGATGATTTTTCTAAAAATCAATTTCAAATACCTGATATATGACATGCTGTCATAAGTGAAGGCCAAAGAACTCTGCACTGTAAAATGAGAAGTATTTAGGAAACAAGTTGATAATTGATCATAATGGAATATTCTAAAACTAATTAATATTGCCGTGTGTGAACTGTGAAACACACTTTGAAACACATCATTAATGAGCCGTCTGATTTGACTAGCCTGGCCTAAGACTGCTGTACGTGCCATGTTATTGTGCCCAGAATAACCCATGCCATGCGATAATTTCATTGCATACCTAGCCTACCTTTTCAAGTCTACGCTAGAAGGGTAAATCTGCGCGTGTAATCCACTCCTTCACTACTCTGGCGATGCGATGTCTTTACGACATACCCCACACGAGTTACTGGTTCAGTTCGCAAAACTATACTCTTAACCGAAAATATTGACCCGCAATTTCAAAAAATGTTTACTAGATAATCTCAGTGAATACAATTTAATTAGACGTGTAATGTGTAATTATGATTGGGAATGCACCGCATACCCCGCATATCTGGAATGCACGGCCCAGAAAGCATGTAATCATGGCTCTTACATTATTTCAGAATGAATGTACATCAAACATTAAGTTCATGTATTTTATTTCTGTTCTATGCATCTATTTTCAATATAATAATATCAATATTATAACTAATTATTGTGTTACAAAATAAGACACATTTTCTGTTTGTTGTACAGATTAACTATTTCTTTCTATAAATTGAATATTTTTGTAAAGATCAAAATATTCTCGGAAGCTCTATCAAGTCTTTTTCAGCTATAAATGAAGTATTTAATCATTTTAGTTCATGCGACACTATTCAAGTTCTGGTATTGATTGACTTGGTTTTTTGCATCAGGTTTTTTGCTTGGTTCTGCAGAAGCATGACAAGGACACCCATATACATTTAATTATTTGATATACTGTAGGTAGGCCCAGCATTTGAGACGTGAGAACACGTTGTTTACAACAAACAAAATTAATGAGAATTGAATGTTCAAAAATTGTATTTTCAGGAAGATTGTATTGAAATCAATGAAAAGAATATAAATAATAAGAAAGAATGCAAATTGAATGTAGTTAACTAACCTAGGTAATGTATAAAATTTGCAATTTCAAAAAAAAAATGTGGTTTACAAGTCATAAATACAACAGACTTCACAATAGGCTATAATTCAAAATTCACATCAAAAAAAGAATTAATTATTATATACAAACAGTGCTTTTTCCTAACTGCTGGTAGTAAATAACACACCAGTTTCATTAACAACATGTTTTCTCTCAACAAAATGATAATATTATTTCATAGTAACCATCTAAATCATAACGTGCATGTGGAAAATACACATTTATTTAGTCTAGTACCTAATGATACACATAACACTAAAAAACAAAACTATTTCTGTATTTTATAACTTTGTTCAGCTATAATTAATAATTCTTTAGTTCAGTCTATCAAACAGGAATGCTTCCATATTATTTGTTTCACAACTCCAGAAATTGAAATTGTTTGTTTTTAAATATATTTTCTTGTTTATAAATATAGCCAAATGCATTTATACTTTTGTTAATTCAATATCTCTTGGAGTACTTATCGTTTCGAGATCTAGTCCTAGTTGACTTGTACTACATTCATATCAGCACAGCATACTTGACTGAGTAGAACGTAGACTCAGGCATATGCCATTTTAATAACATCAATTAGCTTTATAATTCCTTAATAAGCCTATTATATCAATCACTATTCATAAAGTGATTATATCAAACACTATTTATAAATTAAACTATTGATTGATAAAAATATTAGATAGAAGATTTTTTATTTTCAATTCGAGATAGACATTTAGATTTCCTGACCTTCCTCTTGAAACGGGTCAATAGCACATACTGTTCATAAATCTACATTACTAGTTTCATTATTTGCTTGGACATTTGAGCAATAAATAGTGGTAGGTTTTCTATGTTTCCATAGTCCTTTCACTATGAAAATATAAAGAAAGAATTAACAAGAAAAAAAGAAAAAAGCTAAGAGCATTTTACTTTTCACACCTATTTCAAATCATTTTATTAAAACAATTGAATTCAATAATAATTATCTGTATGCCTATTGGTCTATTATAAACAAAATATTGCTTCTGCCGGCCTCTGGTCATTGCCATATTCCTTAAATGATATAATTATTGTTACTTGTATGCAAATCCCTACAAAAATAGAGATAAGGCAACTAGCTATTCCTAATTAATAAAATATTCATAATCATTTATGAAAATATAATTACACAGTTATTATCTCTATGGATAGTACTTTATCTCGTCTAAGGAAACAAATCCTCAAATGCAACATGAATAACATTAACGTAATAAAATATAATGACCAAATAAGGCATATTCTTTGTTAAGGTCACAGAGAAACAATTGTATTATATAAATAATAATAAATCAAAAACAATGTAACAACTTGGAGGTGAATTATATTAATTCAACTACTGTATTACATCTTACATATAAAATATGAACTATAATAACAATTAGATGTAAAGGGAATGTATGCACGTAAGCCCACTTAATACATTTAGAATTTCACACTTGTTGCATATTAGAAGAATAGTATACATAAAAACATAAAAATGAAAATTTAATTGATGTACAGTAAATATAAAATGTAATAAATATGAATACAAAAGTTGGGCTTAGTTGGCATCGTACAATTTACTTCTAATACTGTAACCAAAAATATAATTTTGAATACAATAATTAATATTAATTTGAAAAGCATTCAAATTGAAAGTGCATGAAAATATTAAATTGATATTCACAATTTTTCCTTTGTTCGTATTTCCTTTCTGTGAATTTCACTTTTTAGGGTAATTATGGAAAGAAACTGCAATGCAATGTGAATGTCACAACTAAGTAACCTTTTTTCAATCACCAGTCAAGTCAGTAAGTCGCTTCTGCCGAATCTAAGCTTGGCTCTTGCTTGAACGCCATCCTGTAATCGGAGTTTGTCATTTCGCGCATAATGACGACCCCTTGTTGCCCATTGACTTGCTGCTGTACCTGCATGTGCAGTGGTGGACTTGTGGACTGCTGCACGTTGGGTGACAGCGGACTGCTGGGTGAACCCCCCGAGCTGCCTCCCTGGTAGCTGCCAGCAGGGGTCGTGGAGGTCATTTGCTGCACGTTACTCTCAGTGGTAGCACCTGGCATACAAGCAGGTTAAGATTACTATTGAGTCCTGTATTATACAACGGTAAAGTATTCAAGAGCTTGACATGCCACTCCAATGATTTTGATAAAAAGGATCTGTACTAAAGTGATTGATAGGCTTTTTAAAAATACGAAAATAGAAAACGATGTGATACACTCTCACTGTTCACTGAAGAAGATTAAAGAGATTATCGAATCAAAAACAAGTTTGTGTTGTGGTTACTTGTATGAAAAGAGACAAAACTGGTCATTTACAAGAAGAGCACAAAATATTGTAACTGATAAAGGCCAACGATCAAGTAGTAGCTGTGTACCACAAACTAGTATTGATATTGATTTCAAAATGTACTATTTACTACATCAAAATATTATGTAGTTTGACATAGAAAGTTCGAAAAAATTCTAGGAAATAATTCTTGATAAATAAATTCCAGCCACCTTGAATTTTTCTATCATAATTATTAAAAATGTTGTAGTTTTTATAGTGAGATCTACAATATTTACTTAGACGGTACACCCAATATTAAATGCTCAGTGTGCTTAGTTGCTTATACATAGCACATATTGATATAGTCAGTGGTTGAGCTAGAGATTTTCTTTATTTTTGGCGGGGGGGGGGGGGGGGGGGGGGGGGGGTGAATAGAAGGTAATGCAAGTCACAAACGGAATTATATGAACAATTATTGGTGAGGGGGGATACATAGCCTCGTAAGAGATAATTTGATTTGAAATCATATTTTTTTCACTTGTATTTCTGTACACAATGATAGGCAGAGTGATTCACTTAACTCACTTATCAATACTGAAAATTACGCTGACCCAGACTATGAGTTGTAACATAACAGCATTCAAGGCAATATAATAAGAGTAAAAACTGAAAACCAATAATGGCAGCATGGTATTCTGTGAAAATAAGTACTAAATCTTTGAAAAATGGCAAATATCTGATGAAGGGAGTAACCAACATTTTCCTTTGGGGGGAATGTTGTAAGTGACAATTTCTCTTTGGGGCAATAGCTTCCTCAGCTCAAATTGCAACACTGCATAAAGTATTGATTTGATTTTTAATTTTAATATTGATTACCGGTAGGTCTTCTTTTATTCTTACACACTGTATCACTTTAATTAGTTCTACTTATTGCTCCAACATCTATCATTATTTCAAGGTCACTTTGGTAATTACTATTAAAAGTAAGTAGGTACTTTGGGCTGTGGACCTTTTGTAGATTCTGAGCAGTCGGGTCAAGTTACTATATCTTTACGATTTGATGCATTCAACTTACCTCCAAGTAACATCTCTTGCAGAAGGCTATCAATATGAGCAACGCCAAAGAGCTTAGCAAACTGTATCTGTTCGATCATCTGCCAGGTAATTGACTGCAGTGCTGGCAAAGTGAGAAGAATTTCCCCAAATCTGCCACGAGAGTCATATTGACGATCACTAATGTAGTCTTCCAAGTTGATTTGGATCTGATATCGCATGTGTTTGATGCGATTCGAATCACTAAGGCCCTTTGCATCTAGAAAAATAAGATTATTTGTTTTAAACAAGACAGACTTGTGCATAAACAAGACAGATTTTTGCAGTTTGTTTTTCATTTTACCAGTAGGCCGTATGCCTAATATGAGCTCTTAATAAAAAATATACATTTGATCTTTTGTAGTTGCCATGGTTGGTCCATTATAAAATTAAAGAAATATAAATAGTACCCTCAATCCGTGACAAATCCATGACCTGCGTACGTTTTATTTTGGTCTGCCGAGAATTAAAAGAGATATACTACAGTTCAATATTGAATAAATCAAAAGGTCTGGTAGTCAAGGCTGGGTTGCTTTCAGCATGTCCAAGACTGAGTTATTCTCGAGCGTATTGATAAAAATAATGCCAGTTATTTAAATTTGCTAGCTATATAATTATGTAATCAAAAAGCTGCTATGTGAATCAAAATTCGAAACATATATATATATATATATATATATATATATATATATATATATATATATATATGTGTTTACCATGCTTTTCAATACAGCTCTTGTTTTTGTAAAGGATGAGATGAGTAAGCAAAGGATGAGAAATGGTAATTGTAAGCATATATGAGAAACTGCTAAATACTTACTCACGGCTCAGTAAATGAATGAATGTTGAAGGTTATACACCTTGCATCAACAGCAAGGTTATTTTGTGCCTACATGATTGAATTCGTGATTTGATATGCTATTTTGAAATCGAGATATTATAAAGCTCTGTAAATTGACGAACTGTCTGTAAGTTATATAATGAATCTTGATGTGACGGATATCTTTTTTGAAAGATCAATGGTCAAAATAAAGGAATTATTATTATTATTATTATAACAACATTATATAACTTATGGATAAATGGACGATTGGATAAATTCCGCAGTTTAAAGTTAATCTTTCAAGTCCCTCCTCCCCACCACACACACATGCACATGTGGGGGAGAGTGTGTGTGGTGGGGAGTGGGTGTGTGGTGGGGAGTGCATACACACACAAAAAAGTTGATAAGGTGACCACTTGTCTTACGGTGTAATTATAGATTTTTTGTTTTTGAGTAATTAAGATGAAATGGAAAATCATGAAATGGAATAATGATCATATTTTGGGTACTGTACCTATTGGTATCATAGACAACATGTTGTAACAAACTACAAAACCTTGACAGCTGCTGAATAATTGAACTTATTCTAACAATTATAGTTAATTAATCAGAAGTAATTTGCAAAGAATATTTTTCTATTTTCTTACTAGTACTACAACATATCTGTAAACTTACTAGGATCAAAGAATACAATTGCTTTGAGGCATGCAAACTCGGTGTCATCAATCTGTACTTCCATCATTGGCTTGACGACTTCATCCATGATCCGTCCACCGACTAGACTTATGTCGAGATCTGGAGAAATACCAGCTTCTGAAAAATAAGACTGAAGTTTTCAGAGCAGTAAAGCACTTCCACACGCTTAAAGTAAACATGTACATGAGATACATCACCTGATGGCGGTTATTGTTTACTCTCATGACCACCAGGTAGGGTCATGTGGGTCACGCACATTTTGTTCGTGAGTTATTACATCAGACTACTCCAGATCATATGAGCATAGAATTGGAAATAGATCTATATTACTTTCTCTATGATATGGATAATATCAATGTTGGTATGACATAGCTTCAAAATATTTTTTTTACACAGTTTTTGTTTGAAGACGCACGTGAGAAAAAGTAATGTACATTACTTGTTCTCAAGTAGAATATAATTATTATTTTATTTCATATTTAGTTGGTTTTGACATTAAAAACAATTTCTGTAGCCAATTTATTATCAATTAGTATATTCCCAAGAAGTAAAAATCTCAGATAAATATAATTATTAATTTTGAATTAACAAACTGAACAATGTATTTATTGAATTATGAACTGAACAAGTTCTATAACCATAAGTGAGATTTAGCTTCAGACCTTGATGTGTTCTGTATTAGACTTCTGTTGTATCCAATGTTGGGGAAGTTACTTTTATAAAGTAACTAAAAGTCAAGTTACTTCTCAACTAAGTTCAACTTCATCTTGAGTTTCAACTGCATTTGTACTTTCGTTTGACCCGTAGAGCGGGAGAAAAAAATTGAGTATGGTTTTGAAATTGAGTCTTTGCTTGCTCATCTATTGGATATACTAGGAAAACAAAGCATATACATTGTATGATCATTTCATTCTATTTATTTGAGCGACTTATTGATATGATTCACTCGAAACCTATGTATACACACCTTGATTTTGAAACTATCAAGTCACAGCCTTGGTTACATGCTGCACTATTGACGAGCTATTATATTGATTGATATTATATTGATTCACCTGTCGATTATTATAATTGTTTTATGCCTTAATTGGTTTCACCTGTTTATCTTCTCAACAGATTTAATCAATTGATCTTGAAAAAATCACATAATAATATTGTATTCCCTTACCGGCTGATCCCATTCGTATATGTATGTATGTGATTGGTGTGCTGTTTCTTTAATACTGTAAATAATGTTACGTTTTTTGAGAGCGATAATTTGAGTCGCGCTTGTACTCATCCACGTGCTGTGATGCAAAATTGTTGTGATAACTAGTAATATTATTACTGTACTGTGTTTTCTAGCTCGTCAGAATGGTTCGCTTTGCTAACAGAACAGATTTTCTTCATGACGTTGGAATATGTTTAAGATATTAGTATATTAGCCTACCTGGGCAATGTCTGGTAATAATGCTGTTATTTCCCAAAAGCAGTACGTCTTTCAGATGCATTGACCTCCTTGCAAGTCCCAGCAGCAGATGTTCACCTGCGTGTGCACGAAGCAGAGCCACCTGAAGCAGAAGAATATAGCTAGTCAGTATAATCAAAGTCGCTATGTTAATTACCCCAAACAAAATCATTTGTAGTTTTGTACTGGGTAGGCCCATAATAACCAAAAATATTAGAAATTAGTAAAGGACTGTGAAGGACTGGTTCAATAAAGGACTGAAATACTGGCAACATTCTACTGAGTGTTATTTACGTATAAGTGATGCCTTCGGGTAAGAAATCACCCGAGTAATTTCAGGGAAAAAGGTACATATATTTTTGTTTTACATAACCTCATCTTAATTCCGCTTTTCTGCCCCAATTGTGAGTTAGTTAGTGTTAGGATTTAGAGGCGTGCGTCGGCAGCATTGTCATTTTGCGCCTAGACTTTATTGTGAGCTATGGGTGCTATTGTGCTATGTCATATTGTGATGACTTGATTGACCACATTTTATCAGTAACCACATCTGCACCACCAGTGGGTAGTTTCACACATACATGATAAAGCACGACCCTGCATATTGTTACTGAATTATGGTCCAGTACTTTCGTACACCACCTCACCTGATCGTCCAACGGCAGCTCTGTGAAGGCAGGGATGTATTTTGCCCATTCAACCAGTATCAACAGTTGCTGTTTCATTGACTCGCACACATCGCCAATGTTGGCAATGTGTTTATTAGCCAAGTTGTAGTCGCCTTCGGGAGAACTCATCGGACCCTGAAAAAACAATAAAATAAATTAATACATTGATCTTATAGACAGCGTAATTAAGAAACTTCCACTTTCCACGCTTTTTGCTTTTTCGCATCGAGGGTATGTTATCCCATTTATTTGTTTGTATTTATTTGTTTTCACCATTTATATTTAGATCTATTGATTCATACATTAATTTGATTTTGTTCTGCGATAATCATGTATATTATTTATTTGATATGTTCAAATGTATTTCAGAAGAGCTCTGGGCTAGATCTGGATAGACAATTAGATTGTAGAGAACTAAACATACAGGTAATAATGTAGTACAAGGCAAGTCAGTCAGTTTAGAGCTTTATAGATGTAATCCAGTATTTGTTTATTTGGCCTTTTGTCATTGGTACTGTGATACATACAAATATCCTAGTTGTTTTCTAGCTGCCAATCAACAACACCATAGCGTACAATAGGCTACAAACACATTTTATGCTAGTACATAAAAATTGCAAGTTCAAATTTTCTATAAATTATTTACAATCTTTCTTTACCAGTACTAATGTTGTATTTAGATCAATACGAGTAACCAACACAATAGATAAAAAGTCAATTCCGGTGCTAATAAAAATGGCGTGAAAGGACTTGAAGAAGCTCAAAAGTGCTTACACACAATGATAAGCCTCTATAACAGCTAACTTTCTGCATTGCACCCTACCCAGGTCTACTGCATTCATATTAATTCACATTGTTCATACTAACAAATGAAGTAATTTATGATATTAAAGACTAGTTAGAAATCAATTTTGTTCAATTTCCTTCTTAGTTTACTTCAGATTAACTTTACTCGACTTATTTTTTGTTGTTCACTTACAGTGAAACCTCTATGCATCGTTCCCGGATCTATCGTTTTCCTGCTTGTATCATTCATTTTTTCTCACCCCACTCCCATTATATTCAATGTTAAATTTTCCTGGATGGATTGTTTTCCTGCATGGATGGTTTTATTTTCCTGGTCCCTTGAAAAACCATGCATAGAGGTTTCACTGTATTCAAGTTTGAATGAATCAATAGTTTATTCTAAAGACAAAATGTAATAGCGTAAAGGTGTAATCAAGTCAATCCATATCATACCAAATTTTTGTTGAATGTCACACTGAATACAAAAATATTTTCTGATATTATTATAAGACATTAGTTTTAATGACCAACCTGTATTAAATACAGTGTCTGACGGAATGTATGAAAAAACAACGAAAAACTATTCCATTCTAATTTCTAAATGTGTCTTGACAAAACTAAAATATGAATAGAAGTGGTTATGAAGTAGATATCCAATGGTAATAGTGCTTCTTGCATTTTTGTACCTCCAATGCAGCCCCAACTTGTCGCGACAACAACTCAGCATTCAGTAAAGAAGTTACAGATAATCCATTGCCTGCGGTTTGTTCCTCGTAGCTTGGCCTTCGACAACTGATTCGGTCTCGCTCATTCTGCACAGCTGTGGCAACACGAAAACCATTATTACTCATCATTTCAGAAATTCAGTGTAGTTTACATGTAAGTTAGAAATTCAGCGATAGACTTATTTACTTATTTCTCTTCAATGTAGCCTGCTTTCCATGGAGAAATGATGATACTGAAGAGTGAAGAAATCGATTTACATACAATGGGAATAATAGAATATCAGTCTAACAGAGCTTACTAACTTGTGAAATGACTATAATAGTGGGGTACATTTTACTAGAACCAAAGTATATTTATGTTTATTTTTTGATATTTCAGTATGTTTATTAGATGAGCGTAGCGAAGATTTTCATTCCATATACCAAAAAATGTTGGGCTTGGTTTTTATGTTTTTATGTTTTTTTTTGTGTGTGTAATTTTGTACGCGGCATACAGGTCAGGAAAAAGTTTCAATCAACTCGAAACTTTTTTCACAAATTGGTGTTATACCAGAATAGGTTGGGATTGTTTTTCAGAAAAATCGGTCAAACGGATTTTCCAGAAAAAAATTGGAAAGTATGGAAATTCTCCATAAGAATAGGCCAGGGGAGAAATACTTGGATTTTTTTTTCAAAAGCTCTCAAATTTATACTGAATGTGGAAAGATCTATCATACATATTTTAAGCGATTTATGGAACAATCGGATGTGAAATAACTAAGAAAACGCATTTTTAATGTACTTTTTACACATCAATAAAAGCAATTAAGAAAGCAATTGAGAAACTATTAAATGTGCAACAAGTGTCACCAATAAATTAAAACGTTTAAAATCTGCAATAGATATGGAGAAGGCACTGGTATAATTGTTTGGAAACCAAGGTCCATATACCAACAGACAGCCGCGGTTTTTAAACTGAAGTGATCCATGGCCAGTATATGTACATTGAGCTGACAAAATGTTCTTAATTCTACATTTCCATACTTCTAAGCTCATCTCACAACGCATATAAGGCGTTTTCCTAGTTTTAGCTATGTTTATACAGTTGCTGCAGTAAGTTGCTACTAGCAGACACTGAAGCTAAAGACAATTGTTTTCATGTCTCCCCCACAGTGATATATTGTAAGGTATGCGTAACTAGATGGCACCTAGGTATCTTTTTTTGATATATATGTACTACTTGTTTTGTATAGTTCTGTCACATGATACATCTAAGATGTGACATGATACATCATGTGAGCAGACAGGAATTAATTTCAGTTGAAATAATTTTGCAATTTATATTTATTCATTTTGTATTTATTCAACTATCCCTTTAACCCTCTTCCGAGGAAACGGATTGAAAAAAATTAAATTGGTTCTATTTTTTAGCCTCAAATTTTTGCCCTGCGGAGGGGTACCCAGCGGCCCTCATTCTTGCATTGTGGCAAGGTTTGACACCTTTCTACCATTTCAAACTGACAATGTACTATTGCATATTTATTTACAAATACACCCTTGCTCCTCCTCTCTCCTATCATTATCACGCCCCAGACCACTTGTATAACATATCAATGCATGTTACGTCCCTCCGGTTATCTTTACTACTTGTACAGGTTGTTCTATATCTATATATATATCCTCAAATCATTCTATTTCTACCTGTATATATACGAACTAATGAGTCATGAACAAGTTCTAACTTCTAACACATACTACTCAGTTGGAAGTGTGATAATATTTAACATTTTGTCATTTCTTCTTATATTATTAGTTATAACTCTACGTTTGAACTTACACTTTTTGTAAGGAACATTTTTTTAAAAATGTTTCTTTTCATAATTTATCATTATAAGCATAAAAAGAGATTAAACTTGTTCAAGACAGACTTTTTTCTTTTTTAATTTTATGTGCTGCTCCTATAAGATAAGATCAGATAGTTATGTTATATGAGCATCGAAAATGCTCTTAGTCAATAGGTTATAAGAATTGAATAGAATGTAATAAAGCTGCAGCATGAATATCCATATTTAACTGTATTTACGAAGGTTATCACCAACAAGGTTCATATCCCCCTTATCTTATCTCTTATTATTCAACCTGCTGCTTTACTTTACTATTAAGAGACTTTCAATGACATTCCAATTGAACAGTTTCTTCATGATTGAAAAGGAGTTGGGTTTTGAATGTATGTAAAATCTTGTGAGCATATTAATGACAAGGTTATGTATGGTGCCTATAATGATGGCATTCATTATGAAGATGAAAAAACACATAACATTATCAGTTTGTCCCTATAATAGTACATTGTTTGTATAGTATTCAATGAAGATTCAATGAAGAAAGAAAACCTCAATCAGAATTAATCAAAGAGATTTAATTCCAAATGATTGCAATTGCATCAATTGTGAATATTTCAATTAAATTAAAACAACAAAATTAAAAAGATGCAAGTATAATCTGAGTATTAGGAACGTGAAATAAGCGGAAGCTGAAAGAAGTGCTGGTATATTAATTTTAAATGGAGAAATGTATTTAAAATGCCACATTCTTATAAGTAAATTATATATGATTGTTGATGTTATACCCTCGAACTCGAAACTCAATCGTATTGTTATTTGAAAGTTGAAACATAATTTTTAATATTAAATGACAAACAAATTCTTTGATAAAATTAAAACAATGGTCAAAATGCCCCTTTTTTGTATGATGATGAGTGAAGACTCCATTTTACCGTACTTGGAAAAAACAATGGTGGTTGTTTTGATCACGCTCCTTGGCGTTCACATTTTCACGTAGTTCGATAATCTACAGTTTTGTGTCGCAATCAGTTGAACCACTTATGAGAAAAACCATTTCAAAATTTGTATTCACCCGTAAGAATAACCGAGAATGGGAAATGAGGAACATATGTAATATTCTCCAAGGAATTTAAATACAAGAATGATATAAGTTAGTCCAAAGTTACATAAATCAGATGAGTAATTGTTAAATGAAAATGTAATACTCCTAGTCCTAGATCAATTAAACCTATAAAAATCATAAAATGATCAACCACTAAAACCAGTTAGCGCTGCATAATATATAATAGAGCTACATAAGATCAATCAACAGGTACACTTGGTGGCACAGGTAAAATGGTTATTTCCAAAATTGTAATTTATAGTTGAATAAAATCTATGCATACTTTAACTGCAATTTTTTTTTGTAGACCATATGTGGTTACATATATATGAATTGTGTGCCAGTTATAGAGCATATATAACGTCCGTAATTTTTTTAATAATACATTTTAATGTGGCTTGATCAACCACTTTATTTGATCGCAAGTGTACATCAATTAGAGCTGCATAATGAACGTAACTTTTCTTCATACTTTAAAAATCATGGTGAGTAACTTTAGAGTATTTTCTACGCGAATATCTTGCTTACCTTACAAAATAAACACTACGTTTTGATAGTTTTAAAATTTAGTTGTGCCTACTTTGGGGCTGTCCATATATGATGTCACACAATTTTAGGGTATATCGCCCCCCCCCCCCCCCCCCTCTTGTCTGAGTTGGTCACAGATATGATGACCCCCCCTCTTTAATGATGTCACAATCCAGCCAATATTTACCCCCCCCCCCCCCATGAAATTATTCATGCGAAATCGGAAAAACTGGGATTGGGATATTGAAAACTAAGTTTTCCTCGATGTTTTAGTCCCCTAAATCCCCTAAAAACCACCTAACCCTAAATTCTGCATTAAAAGATAATTTCATACAAATTATATGGCGCCAACTTATTTTCCTGAAAATTGAAAGAAAGGAATAATATGTAGTGCAAATGTGGATGTCACATTAGTGTATACCCCCCCTCCCCCCTTGTCACACATTGTCACATGGTTGATGACCCCCCTCCCCCCCGAAATGTGGACGTCATTTATGGACAGCCCCTTTGCAGTACAACATAATTGACTTTTGATATTTTCATAATCCTACATATGAAAAACATACACTTTGGATGCCTAAATGCCTAAATGCTCTAAATGCCTTGCGTATGATCATGCGATCTGCGTGTATAGAAAGTGTAGATCTGTGCAGTGAATATCAAATACTGTGCATAAGCATTTACCTTCTTTTTTCATGCCAGCCTTGAAGCATTTCCTGAGACGACAGTAGCGACATTGGTTTCTCTTGTCTTTATCAACCACACAGTTTCTGCTGAACCTAGAATAAATTATCAAATTAATTACTTACATATAAGTCAAAATAAGTCAAAAGGGCAATAATAAATAATCCCGGAGAAGTTCCACATGAGAAAGCCATATTTGGGGATGGTTTCAGACCAAAAATGTTAGGAGGTTTGCAATTATATGATATATACATTTTTTCTTCTTGGCCGCGTGGTCTACTGTTACACACAATTGAATCAGGTTGCGTTTTTCCACTTTCACTGGCAGTATAGTAAATGAAAGTATCTAGAATTATTGTTGTTGTTTGATCCAACTTCTAATATTTCTCAAAAATATTTTCTAAAACAAAATTAGAAAATTACCAAAAAAGCAATACTGGTATACCTGGTGCTCAATGTTTTTGAAAATAAAGATGTAAGGAAAAAGTCATGGGGACCTGGGCCTGCCCGGCCCTCCCTGTAGAACCACCCCTGACGATATTGTACCATATTGTAGAATATTTGTAAAATAAAATTAACTATCCATCAACTTCTAAAATTATAAATTCTACAGCCGGTAAAATCTATAGATTGTGACAAAGTTTAAACTTTAGATATTAAGTAAGTTCCATTTTATGTTCGAAAGAAATAAATCACCGGCACATGCAGCATAGTGGTTAACGAGCTCGCTTCATGTGATCCAGAGCTTCATGAGAGGCGAGGGGTTTTCGGACCCGGTTCGATCCCCGCCGCTCTCCATCTTTAAAAGAGTTTTCGTGGTTTCCCTCTGTAGTCTGGACTAATGCCGGGATGGTTCCCACAATATAGGCCACAACTGCTTCCTTCTCACCATCCTACCCATTACACAAGAAACCTTCATCTCATCATCCCATCATCTCATTAATCATACATCCGACGCCTATAGATCTTCGCTATCATTGAAGTGCGTCGTTAAACCCAATATGAAAAATGTAGAAACAAATCATTATTTAGGGTACCTGCAAGTGTAAAGGTGGTTTTTTCTTACGGATCGCCGAAAGAATCCTTTACACCCATCGCATGATGCTGCACCATAGTGTTTCCCCGTTGAGCGGTCACCACAAATGGCGCAATGAGGGCTGATTGCTCCAGCATTTACAGATAGGGTGGCGTGCAGCGTGGCATTGCCGGCCATCTGCATATCCGAGTCTGCTAGAATTAAATGAAAACAGTTGATTAGTATCATAAAGTTTCATCCTTTTTTCATACCCGTCAATCTAGGAAAATGCAGATTGCAGTTTCATATTTATATTTATATTTATTAATTTTACGAATTTAAGGAATTTTAATTATATTATATTTATATATTCCTATATAATTTATATAATAATTATAAAATTATATAATCTTAGACAATTTTATATATTCCACAGTTTTATATGAACTGGTTGAGCCGTTTCAAGAAAAAAATTATATTTAATTATTTAGATAGAAATACAAACTTACAAAGATGAACAGGTAGTAGGGTTTTTAAAACATAAAACATAAACCGATCAAAATAATCGACAAGTAGATTATTGTCCTACATCAATTAGGTGACGTGTGACTCAATAGTTTCTAATCAAGGTGTGTGTATATCTATACGTGTTTGTAGCTTGGTAATTTGGTAACATGATAATTTTTTAAGTGATTTTTTGCGATTCACAAGCAATTTTCGAGTCTAATAATTGAATAATTATTAATATTTTCGAAGTTATTTTCAATAATTGAACCATTATGGATATTTTCGAAGTTATTTTGGCGATTTACCCCAGCAAAGCCCCGCAGTAAATTTTTGGAAATATTTTTTGATAATATGGTCACGAATTTCAAGGCCAAATGGTCAAATGGTCAAGGCCAAAGTAGAACCAGAATAAAATAAGAGAATAGCAAAGGCGGGCACTCTTATTTCAAAGAGTGAGGAAGCTAATTTGGAACCCAGATTCTCCGTCCGAGGAGTGGGAAGATTCTCATTTACAATGGTTACTACATACCTATTTTAACATATGGAGCAGCTACATGGTCTATGAACTGGAGAGAAGAAAGAAAAATGGAGGCGGCAGAAATGAAGTTTGTGAGGAGCGTAGTAGGAGTGTCAAAGTTGGAGAAGAAGAGAAGTAGAAATATAAGGAACGAAGTGGGAGTGGAAAAGTTATTATTTAAAATGGAAAGGGAGAGACTTAGGTGGTACGGGCATATGCGACGAATGGAAAATGAGAGAATACCGAGAGCAATGTTTGAGATAGCAGAACACAATGGAGCTGAGAGAAGAGTAGGAAGACCAAGAAGTGGCAGGAGAGAGTAAGGTGTGGGGTAGTCAACCGAGGAGAAACATGGGAGGATGTGCTAGACGAGAAATGGTGGGAAGATAGAGAAAGGTGGAGGGAACTAGTAAGAAGAAAAGACGAAGCAGAGGATAGTAGTAGTAGTGAAGAAGAGGAAGAAGTTGGAACTGGCAGGAACCGACTGATAAGAAGACTGCCCTAGAAGAAGTGGTGGGAACACCCCCTGGCCCAATCTAATTGGTTATCTGGGTTTTGAGAAATATATATGGTCATTTTTGATAATATGGTCATTCAAGTGATTTTTGCGATTCACAAGCAGTTTTGGAGTTTAGTTTAGTAATTGAACCATTATGAACATTTCCGAAGTTATTCTCGCGATTTCTCCCACCAGAATACTTTACTGTGTGTTTATTTGTAGGTCAACATATATTTTTTTAAAAGAAAGATAAATTATTGGTTGGGAGCAAATGTCGTTTGGTGGGGCGCGCGCCCTACCTTGCTAGTAACGCCCTGACGTCCCTGCTAGTAAGATGGCCAGGGTCGGGAAATTGCCTTATGTACGGTACCGGTAGCTCTATTGTTTCAATCTTTATATAATACCATTTCTCAAAAAAAAAAACGAAATTACTTAATTGGTGGTAGAAACTTGTATTGGAGGCCGTTTTATCAAGTGCTAATTGAGTATAATTAGTGAATTATTGATTAGGTACGAAAATAACATGAATAGCCAAGGGTGATGAAAAGTTGTTTGGATAATTATTGCTTGACCGGTTCTTGAAACAATATAAGCATTCTGTGAAAATGTCATCTCAACCAGATACATTTTCATTCAATTATATTATTATAGAAATTTTCAAATTTTCACTATTATTTTATGCTCAATGTATACTCCAAAAAATTGCCTTCCTAGTTCCTACTCTGGTAACCAATCATCAGACAAAGTTTCAAGTCGATTTGTTACTTTCTCCAATCTCATGGGAAGCACAAAGAAAAACATATTATAAACGAACCCCGATTTTTCTCTTATTAGTATGTGGATGGGAGAAATTCAACTACATATAAATTCTTAGATTGTGAAGTCAGTTGGGTATAAGTTATTGTAATTTCTCTGAAATGTGCCATTTGTCTGAAATGAGTGATGAATATAATGTTTCCAGTACTTTCATTCGATTTTGGTTAGATCAGCAGTCAGCACTCGCGTGAATTAGTTTGAAAGCAAACACCGTAGATTTGAATGCAGACAGAAAAAAAATATGAACTGACATCAAAATTAAGATTCGTTTTTTAGTTGTACCAATGAGGTAAATGTGTTTTTTCAAATTGAGCTTAACGACCCTACCAACAGTGAGGTTGATGGGGTGAAAATGAACTGTGAAGTGATGAAAGACTTGAACGAAAAGCCATATGACATATGGCTGTTTCAAACCTACGCCCGACTTGACTTTCCTATCTAAAGCGGTGCCTTAGCTGATTGCGTCACGGGGGCGGCGTTTTCAGTTTTTTTTTTGTCATATGGCTTTTCTCTCAGATTTCTCTTGGTCACATCCTCTCATTTGAAGAATCAATGCAAGTAGAACAGAAACAAAATAATGCAAGCAATGCAGCAATGCAGTACAGAAAAGTGCAGAGTGCAACTGAAGGAAGAACCAAATGTACAGTTTGTATGCTACCAAAACATATCATATTATAGAACATTACTGAGTAGGCCTATATTGTCATAGTCATTCAAGAAAATGTATAATAAAAATAATAAGCTAGCATAATTTAGTTATCAGATTGCCAGCGTAGCTTTAATTTTATTTTCATGGTCCTTTTGCTGATACTTTCAAACTTTAGGTATTGATGAAAGAAATATTCGAGTCGTCTTCTAGTTGTAACGTATAATCGCTCGAAAACCACCGCATAGAAGAAACCTAGGTCTCCGCTTGTAAGCTGATCTGTAGATAATATTGCTCAAAAAGAGTACGACTGCGTGAATGTCAAGGTTAGAATGGTAGGTGAAAAAATGTACATATATAGAAAAAAATTAATAATTATAATAAATAATGGAGTGAATAAATTATTTTGAAAAAATATTCTTCATTCAGTCAATTTATTATTCTATCACTATAGTATTCACCAAAAACACGTAGAGGGGCCTATCTCGTAAAGCTGAGCATAATATCTTAAAGCAATGTGTGGATTGTCATTACTGATGGTAATAAAAATAAAAGAGAACAATGATTGTGATATGATTATTTGGACCTTATTTGAGTGTCTATCCTCATAACCTGACAAGTGAGTATATTTTTGTCAGCTAAAAATTGCAAGACTCGCATAAAAAGCGTCGAGTTCAATAATCCTCGATGAATGATGTATTTTTCCCATGCTTTCGATGAGGAAACGTTGTATGTCCATGCATCTCGGGTTATTTTGCCGACGTAAGGATGCATAGCACACCGGTAGATGTGGATTAAAGACTAAGCAATATAGGCCTATTGTGGGCTTTGCTCGTAGAGTTGTAGTAGATATGACTGAATACTAATTCGAGAAAGTATCATTCATAGAATAATGATATTCTAGATTCAAGCTATCAATAAAAATGTACCAGTAATGATATAAAATTATTATCATTAGTTTACAAGCGCGTAGGAACTTTTATTTGAGTGTGCGTGGGTGTATGTGTGTTTTTTTTGGGGGGGGAGGAGGTAAAGGGGGGTAAAGCATAATAATAAGCCGACATGTGGGTCTAATATATAACTAGAGTTTTTCGCTCATATGAGGTCTGGGGCAGAGGGAAAATGTTGAGCCCTTTCATCGTCCATTCAACATAAGTTGGTATGACTTACTAGTCTGACGAAATTATGTGAATTGTGAACTACGTCAGGCACATTTTTATGACTTGACAAAAACATTCATACATAACGGTAACGATCGTATCTATAAAGAAATCTTGTACAGGGTTATATTTAATACAGTATATAGTGGCTAGCACATTGGACCGTCAGACCCCGTCTCGATTCCCGCCATGGTCGACCATCCTGACAGGGGTTCTTTGTAGTTTCTCTGTATCGTTCAGGTTAATACTGGGATAGGTGCATCACAACAGGCCACGACTGACTCCTTCCCACTATCCAAAAACACCTAATAAAATTACCTCTCATCTCATCATCTCATACATCGACCATGCACACATCTTGGTTTTATCCAGTATTACCTTTCATTTTGGGTTTTCTAATTCTTTGACAACAAAGGTAAAGCGTATAGGCGAAGAAAATTGTTGCCAACAATGAAAGCGAGTAGCGACAATAGTGTGTTAGTGGGGAAGTCTTACTGTTCTATTATGTATATTCGATTCACATTTTCTACTATTCTAAAATAAAATAGTTCTATTTAATTAAGTTCTAAATATTTGAAGAATCAAATATTAGTGTGATTGCATTGATAAGGACAATACAATGCAGTGCCATTTCAGGCAAATCAATAGCCTAGGCCTGCAGATAAACCATTTGATAAAGTCTAGTAATTGTCGAAATATTTGACCTTTGAACTTGGGCCTACAGAGAAACGTAAGAATGGTGTGCATGCATGGATGCGTCAAGATGTATATTATTGAGGCAGAACAAGTCTCAAACAATCCGCCGTACATCATCATTGTCTATATTGTCACTCGCTCAATAAGTCCAAAGTTTCATTTTCTTGTCAAAATGTCAGAGAACTCAAAGTTCAACTAAATAATAACAAAGACGCGAGTCATTTGTCGATTGTAGTGTATATCATTCACGCACGAGTCTTTCACGCGTGGTTCAAACAATAACACGACAGTCTTCGATTATGTTTGCCTATTCGTCATACATTATGGAGTATTCATATTTAATGTAGGCTTATTTTAAGGTTTGTAACGGATTATAATATTATTGTAGAATTTGAATATACGTTGAATAGCACGGGTAGCAGAACTAGAATTGTAAAATATTGAAATTTTCAATTCTCAACAAGTCAATCATATTTTTATCAGTATATTGTGTGAATCACTTTTTACTTTTCACTATTTAGGGAAAATATTAAATCAATAAACTGTCAATGGGTTTTTCAGCACCAGCCGAACTATCACCATTTGTTGGAAATTTGAACATACATTATTATAGTTATATATACTGTATATACTGTGCCCCGTTTAAACGATCTCATCTTTCATCCATAGCCTTACTGGGGAACAATGATTTTGTATGAAGTTTCGATGTTATTAAATATATATATATATATATATATATATATATATATATATATATATATATATATATATATATATATATATATATATATATATATATATATATATTTAATAACATCGAAACTTCATACAAAATCATTGTTCCCCAGTAAGGCTATGGATGAAAGATGAGATCGTTTAAACGGGGCACCACAAGGGCGATCTTACCACCCCAATTATTATATTTATATAACATATAATATATACATACGGCCTTAGGGCCTACATGACAGATAATAATTCGGTATGTTTGCTCACTAATACAATGATGAATTTTGAGTGGTAGGCCTACTTATACATTTCTAATATATTAAATCTCTTTGGTAGAGAAGGATCCACAATCCACATTACACTTTTGAAAGTGCAATTTGTTGAGAGGAAATATATTAGATACTAATGTACTATATAGTTATAACATAAAATATACATATTCTATCTGTCGTATATTATTATACCATATCCATACGTTCGTACCATGGGATTATTTGACATGAGACGATTACTGTACAGACCCAAGAATATATTACATACAATTCAAATTCTCATACGAATCTGTTGTCGAAGATTTCTGAAAAGATGTTGAAATATGCGCCTATTTTGCGTTTCTTATTAGACGAGCTTTAGCGAGGATTCAATTTGACATACTGAAAAAAATTGGTGTTCGATTTTATGTTTTTTTTTTTTTTTTATTATGTTTTTTTGTCGGTTCTCCACAGGTCAAACGGCTACATCTATCAATCTCAAACTTTTTTTCAATATGGTTCCTCATCTAACTTAGATCTGTATAGTTTTGTGGCATTATCAGGGAGTAACCTTTTTTCTATGAATTCAAGAAATTTCAAAAATTCCCATTAGAATAACATGGCGAAAAAAAAAGAAAATATTTTTATTTTCCAAAACAATGAAATTTCGCGTGAAGTTGAATTACATTTTGGTACACATTTCTAAAAATTTTCAGCTTGATCGGGTCAGCCATTTTGAAGAAAAAACATAAAATGTGCTCAATTGGTACCACTCGAAGCAGTTTTTACCCATACTATTACTATTCGCTCGTCTAACAACGCACATATGGCGTTTTCCTAGTTGAAAAAATTCCATTTCCTGTTTTTCATTCATATACTCAACCTTATATATATATATATATATATATATATATATATATATATATATACACATATATATATATATATATACATATATATATATATATATATATATATATATATATATATATATATATAATATATATATATATATATATATATGTATATATATAGATAATATATATATATTTATATATATATCATATATATATATATATATTATATATATATGTATATATATATATATATATATATATATATATATATATATATATATATATATATATATATATATATATATATATATATATATATATATATATATATATATATATATACGTACTGGATGCGTGGTTATGGACCGAACAATCTCATTTCAATACTGTGTTAACCTATAACGTGATCGATCTCGGGCATACAAGGATCAAATACTTTCAGTATCAACATAATTATACCGAGTATACTTATTATACCAATATTATACCCAATGGGTGACAAGAACCGACGAAAACGAAGTCAAGGCATTTAAAATCTTCCAAAAAACTCGAATAAAATTGTAGACACCAAATTAAAATACTCATTGGTTATCTATTGACCCGGATGAAATAGAGAAAATATAATGTAAGGTTGGAGGTCATGGGTACAAACTCCGATAAGGTTGCGACCCCGGCAGTAGGCTACATAGGCTCACAACAGAGAAATTTAGTTGACAATCAACTTTTCTTGGGCTATACTAAAATAATATAATATGATCAATCAGTATACGAAACCCATTTATCTTAGAGCATAATACAAATTGTAGCCGTTTTGAGTTTTCACGCGGAGATTGCGAACAGCTGATTTCGATAGCAGGCGCAGCTGACGCTTCCTGGGAGGAAATACGCATAAGGTTTATAAGGATACTGAAGCTGAAGATAGATTAGTGGGAGGTTATCTTAAATTATAAGAAAAATCAAATTGTTGTTATTTTTGTGTATATTGTGTAATTGTGTTATTTTAAATTTTATTAAAAATTGTATAACTAAAAACAGTTGAGATGGTTGAAAGATTTCTGGCTAAGGTTCATATAATATGATAGTATGAACGTATGTTGAATGTATGAGAGGGTACCTAATTTTAGCTACATTGAATTAGAGTCAGTTAGGATTTTTAGGCTGGGTAATAGATTTTACTTGAGTTATAATCAATCTTGGATCATTTTGTAGCATTCTTTCTCTGCGTACAGAGGTGGTGGAGCCGGGAGGGGGGGGGGGTCGACTTGCCCCCAAATAATGATGTGATGGGCCTAACTATAACAATGAACTATAACAAATTCGATAACTTTTTCAATCTTGACCCCTAAATAACGTTAGGGTGACAATTATTGTTTGCTTAACGACCCCACCTGAAGCTAGGTTATACAGAAATACGAATGAGCGTGTATTGAAACTATGAAGTGATGATGAGTGAAATGACTTTCAAAAAACCCATGTCTTATGAGTGACTCGAACCCACGCCCAACGGTACTTCAGTTTCTCAAGCGGTGCCTCAGCTTACTGAGCAACGGAGGGAGGCAATAATGTTAGGGCTTCTTCGCCTATGTCTGCGATGGTCCGCGTAAATGATGCTTTGGATTCACCTAGTTCAAGTCTATAGGCCTATTGTATGTCGACCGTTCATAGGTGCGTAGGACCTACCCTACGTTATACCATATGATTATACGGTATCTTTACTCATACTAAAGTACATGTAAAATGACTGCGAAAAATGTCAATAATAAACGGTCATAACCATCAGTGCACATGCACCAAACTAAGGTCGTCGACGAAACTTAGGAGACAGAACTTCTCAGACAGAATTGTTACTTAGGTGAATAACGTGAGATCTCTAATTCAGTTCAATCAGTGAAAGATGATCAGTGAATTACGTAGGGCGGAACTAAGATTAAGCCTATATTATTATATTTTTTAAATCATTGTATTATTTTTATAGTAAGCATTGACGGTTTTGATAATAAACAAATATACACGAACCAAAGTTCACCCTGCTGTCATAGGCTCGTCTACAGTTACATAACATGAAGGTTCGAGACACCCAACCGCCAACTGGGCACAGTAAGAAGAAAGACGTACCGAGGTGTTTCTAGCCAGCTATCTAACCTGGGCAAAGTCTCTGTTGTCACGATTACGTCACGCGTCTATGTGATACGTCACTGTTTAGGGGTGTGAAGCCGGCGGGAATAGAAATAATAAATCACAACTGATTGATTTGATTGTCTCGATCAAAGTATTAAAATGTTATTATCAGTCATTTTAGGCTAATTGAGCAGTAATCCGGGTTATCTCGTACAATTATAACCACTTGTCAAGTACACTGATTTTGGCCTACTTTAAGCTGTGTTCAAGTTGTATTTGTTTAATTTGTCGACAGACCAATCAAATTTATACTAAAATATGAATTACAGTATTTACAGCGTGGACGATTATTGTTTGGTGAACGACCCCATCAACAGTCAGGTTATTTGGGATACGAATAAGTGGGTGACATATAAATGATGACTTTAATTTCTAAATTTCCATTTTGAGACTTCAGTGCGATGACTTCGCCAAAATGTGTTTTTCCAAGTTTTCTTTTTATTGGATTGTAAAAGTTATGACTACAGAAAGATCCTCTTTCTCATCTAGGCTGCACCCCATTAAACTTCTATATTCTACATGGGATTAAAAATATAGCATTGATTCTCAATTTTATTTTATACAACAGTCCTTTTTTGTAAGGCACTTTTTTCACGACGAACTGGCTAAAATCCAAATGATTTTTAGGTTTGTAAAAAATCTTGTAGGTTGGGTAGAGAAGCCCAAGATTAGATAAGATTAGATGTTCTTAGAACAGTTCTTTTCAGACCAGTTGATAACTAGCAGTTTGAATCGTCACCCGTTCAGCAGATATTTAGATATTCATCTCACAAGATAAAACTGCACTTTTTGTATGACATATTAGTGTTTAGAAAAATGTTATTTTTGATCAATATCTCATATATTTTGTGATAGGCCTATCATAAATCCATATTAAATATAAGGATTGGGACTTATTAGATAAGCATGCATCAACTCTCAAGCACTACTAAAGTCATCCTGAATCCATAAGGGACCTATGTGTAGTAAGTTATATAATCTAGTAAATTTAAGTAATCTATCAGCTTGTGAAAGTTTTAAATAAATGGTATTTAAATTCACCTGCGTCAATCAATGCGACACAATATACACAACATTATCAATGTGATGTTTATAATATATGATTGTAAGCCTAATTTTTAACCAAAGTATATAACACAATTGCACATGCAGTATAAATTTGGAAAATGTTATGTGTTTTTTTTTTATTATCTTTTTGCATTTTATACACAATTGTATAAAACTTATTTCGTTCACGATGGTTGAAATTTCATTGTATCACTATTTCTGTTGATTATCATTCTCATATATCTTTAAATAATATATTTTACAGTATGTGTTTGATTTTTAAATGACGACACTATTCACATTCCCCAAATAACCTAGTTGTTGGTGGGTCGTTATAAGCAAACCAAAATAATCCCGAATAAATGTCCTGAAAATCGATTTAAATATACACTGTAAAAAAATATCAATCATTGCCATACTTGTATCTACCAACATAACCAAGACAAATTTCATCGTTATATTTGTATATATGTCGTATTTTGAGGGCCAATGATTTTCAGAACGAGATTTACCAATTTTACCACAACTTCATCCCTAAAAGAGTTCAATTCTACAAAAATGCAATGAGTTTCTCTACAATTAGCCCTACCTAAGTTATTACAATTATTTAGTTGGTAGACGACCTTCTTCTTTCGTAGATACAAGTAATTCATAACGTGCTTCTTTTCTCTTATCGGATCAAGAGTACACACTTACACATACACGTTTGTCTTTCTACACTCATACACAAAAACTCCCTCAAAAGTCTAACAAAAATTAAATTAAATTAAAACAATTCTCTTACCTGAGAACAATCCCATTGTTGTATTAAAATGGTAATAATTACTAATAATATCGCCTTGAGCACTAATACACAAGTAACTTGTCTAAGAGCCTATAATATTCGATCAGCTGCTGCTATGAGATCTCTCGCTACGACCATGTGCTGACAGTGTTCCGTGCGAACTAACTCGACAGTTATCAATGAATACACAGCGGTCGCTTCTGCTAGCTCTAGTGCTATGTGGACGTGTATCAAGCACAATACAGCAATATATGACTAACACATTTGGTAGCAAACCCTGCGTGGATATTACAAAAACAACTGATTCGTCTACCCTCAGTCGAGGGATGAATCATAACGTGTAAAAGTGGTAAACAAGATCTGCGATAAGATACGGTTCGATCAGGGATAAGGATATCGACGATGAAATGTTGGTTACTGATAGTGGTTATTATTGTTTTCTAAAGGGTTGTTTGCGTAGGGGTTGAAATTAGAAAGCCCAGTCAGAATTGAATTTGTATTGAATTCCAATGTATTGTTATTGAAATTTGATTCGTCACCGAGTAGGTTGAGAGAAATTTGAAGTGCATCATCATTTCATTCAACAGTTACTATAAATTGGTCTGTCATTCATGGAGCTTTTACTGGTGATTTTTATGGGGTTCGCATTTGCCGTTTCTCATATAAAAGCATTTACGACCGCCTCATTTTCCATGCTTTATCTACCTATAGCTATTACGCACTATTCGATAATTTATTCGAAGTTTGATTGATTTGATA